>VZTJ01003512.1:127021-140446 GCA_013397795.1 Orthonyx spaldingii
AAATCTCCCCTCTTCATTCATCTCCCCTTTCCTTCCATCTCCCCTCTCCTTCCCACAGCTCCCTCTCCTTTCCACATCCCCCCTTCCCTTCCACATCTCCCCTCTCCTTCCGTCTCCCCTCTGCTTTCCACATCCCCCTTTCCACATTCTCTTTTCCTTCCCACATCCCCCTTCCCTTCCCACATCTCTCCTCTCTTTCCCACCTCTCCCCTCTCCTCTCTCCATCTCCCCTCTCCTCTCTCCATCTCCCTTTCCTTCCCCCATCTCCCCTCTCCTTCCCACGTCTCTCTCTTCCCCCTGCACTCCCCACGGAGATCAAGGGATGCCTGCAGGCACCTCACACCCGCTCCCAGCACCTCCCTCCCAGCTGCTGCTCCAGGATACCCTCCTGCATCCCTGCAAGCGCTCCTGCTCTGCTCCAGCCCCACCGAACCCGAGGCAGGGGGAAATAAAAGAGAAAAGCAGCGAGGAGAGGCGGAGTCTCCTCCTGGAAGCCCAGTCACGCTTCCCAGCGTGTTCCCTCCCCGCTCCTGGATGTGCTGCTTGACCTTCAGCCAGGCAGGAGGGAAAATGGCTTTAAATAACTTCCCGTTCACATCAGTGGCTTTCACTCAGTCCCAAACTGTTCCTGGCTTTGGAGCATGCAGAGGTGAGAGCTCAGCTGAGTAACCCAGAGAGGGAGAAAGCAGAGTTTTAGCTCATCTCTCCCAACTTCCTCGCAGAAGGAACACAGAAAATACCCAGGGCTCAGGGCTGGGAAATTCCAGTTGTACAAACAGAGCAGAAATCACATTATTTCCAACTGCCCTGCAAATCAACACCCATTAATTTCCTCAGCCAAGGGAACAGACAGGCCTGATAATCCCCAGCCTCATGAAAAACCCGGGCATGATTGTTGCAGGGGGGTGCTCAAAGGATTTATTGATTGGAACAGAGGTGGAGAAGAAACAAGAGTCTCAGCGAGAGGATTCCTGCAGCTCCCAGAGCACAGGCTGGGCACATTTTCTCTCCCCAGTCCTGTGGTGGCTGCAATCCTGCTGGATCCAATAATGGACAAGGTTTCAGTGCGTAAAGGCAGCAAAACCTGGAAGGTTTAGTGCTGGTTGGCCTCCAAAGCACAGTCCCAGCCGTGTCACTGCGGAGAATCCCGCACTGGTTTGGGTGGGAAGGGTCCTCGATCATCCAATTCCCCCCCTGCGTGGGCAGGGACAGCTCCCACTCTCCCAGGCTGCTCCAGGCTGGCCTTGGACACTCCCAGGGATGCGGCAGCCGCTGCCTCCCCGGGCACAGTTCCTGTGGCCACATCCCAGAATGAATCGCGCTGTCCAAAAATCCATTTGCAGCCTTGGAACAACCCCAAAGCAGCAGGACCTGGCGTGGCTCAGGAGGCCAGAGCCGTGCTCAGAACGGATTGTCAGCCCCGGGGTCCAGCAGGAGCCAGTCCTGCAGTGCCCTGAGGAGGGCTGGGGGCACACACAGAGCTGTCCCCACGTGTCCCAGCAGCTCAGCATCGCCAGGGACACCGTGGGACACGGCCAGGCCAGCCTGGGCTGAGCCAGGGAGCTGCAGGAGCTCCAGGCTGGCTCCCAGCCCTGTCCCACAGGGATCCTCAGCACGGAGAGATGCAGGACCTGCTCCTTTTGAACACTGCCCTGGGATGCCCTCCTGCCCCCTCACTGCTGCCTGTGCTCTGCTGGGCTCGGTTGCACCAATTCCAACCTCACACAGCACCAGAGCTGAGAGAATCATGGAATATTCTGACCTGCAAGGATCATCCATCCAACTCCTGGCTCTGCAGGACAACCTGTGTCTAAATCTGTTTGGGTTTTTCATCTGGGAGATTTTACAGGGGGATTTTCCAGCTTCAGTCTGCTCCATCCATCCATCCATCCATCCATCCATCCATCCATCCATCCATCCATCCATCCATCCATCCATCCATCCATCCATCCATCCATCCATCCATCCATCCATCCATCCATCCATCCATCCATCCATCCATCCATCCATCCATCCATCCATCCATCCATCCATCCATCCATCCATCCATCCATCCATCCATCCATCCATCCATCCATCCATCCATCCATCCATCCATCCATCCATCCATCCATCCATCCATCCATCCATCCATCCATCCATCCATCCATCCATCCATCCATCCATCCATCCATCCATCCATCCATCCATCCATCCATCCATCCATCCATCCATCCATCCATCCATCCATCCATCCATCCATCCATCCATCCATCCATCCATCCATCCATCCATCCATCCATCCATCCATCCATCCATCCATCCATCCATCCATCCATCCATCCATCCATCCATCCATCCATCCATCCATCCATCCATCCATCCATCNCCCAGGCTCCCCAGGGAATGGGAACAGCCCTGAGGCTGCCAGAACTCCAGGAATGTTTGGACAACACTCCCAGGGATGCACAGGGTGGGATTTTAGGCGTGTCTGTGCAGGGACAGAAGCTGCACTGGATGATCCTGGTGGATCCTCCCAGCTCAGGATATTCCAGAATTCTGTGCCAGTGTTATCCAAACGCTGCTTGCACAGGGAATAACAGATCCCAGGCACCCCCCTGCAGCTGGGCTGCGGCACCTTTCCTGATCAGACATCAGGAACCAAAACACAGACCCGGGGGAGAAGGAATTTTTGTCATCCCCAGCCAAACCTGACAGCCCTTTCCCCAGGGATTCTCCTCCCTGCCACATCTCCCAGCCTTGGTCAGGTTTGTTCTCTCACCGCTGGGGATTTCTTTTTTAAAACACATCCTCTGTCTAGAACCACATTCAACCACGCTCTGGGGTCTGTATTCCCAAAAAACCCTGGCATGAGGCCTGCTGGGAGCAAAGTGCTGCCATTCCAGGGGGTGTTGGGATCACCCCCAGCCAGGAACTTGCTGAAGTCCTCCACACAACCACAGAATTTGGGTTGGAGGGGACCTTAAAGACCTTTTTAAGGTGTTTTTAACTTTTAATTTAATTCCAGCCCCCAAAAGAGAGAGAGAGAAAGGAGTGGGTGCCCACACGAGCTCGGAGCTTCCTTAGGTTGTGCCAAGGTGTCTCCCTCAGCTGGAGGCTGGGAAAGGAGGGTGGATGGATCAAACACCACGGAAACGATCCTGTCCAGGGCCTGGACACCTCTGAGCACAAAGCACGGAAATTCCTGGATCCAGGAGCGTGCCCAGGGCAGCTCAGAGTGCCCTGGGATGTGGGATGGGAGCACATCCAGCAGGTGAGGGAGCGGAACACCCCCAGCACCACCACCAGCTCAGTGCTGCAGCTCGTTCTGCAGCCCAGAGCACAAACCCCACACGGGAAACGTCGATGATGTTGATAAAAGCTCGAGTTCAGCACTCAGCCTGTGAGCAAAGGCTGCCCAGGGTGCTTGTGCTGCCCCGTCCCTGCAGTTCTCCCAAGCTCCATCAAAACGTGCAAATCCAGTTTTATCTCCAGCCTGACCCTGCTTTCCTCGGGAGCTCCCATGGGGTGACCTCTGAGGGCCCTTCCAGTCAGGATTTTTGGGCTGAGGACGTGTCCAGGGACGTTTTTCCAGCAGGGAATGCCAAGAGCTGGAAGGCCCTCCCAGCCCCTGGCAAGCAGCACTTCCCAAGCTCAGATCCCAGCCCAACCCTCCACGAATTTTTATTTTTACTCCAACCAGACACAAAGAGCTGCCACCAAGAGGCACAACGAGGGCCATCCCACCCCTCTGCTCCATCTTTTCCCTACTTAACACTCCCTCCCTGGGAGCAGGGAGCCACGGCAGCCCCTTCTCCCAGTCCTCCAGCCCCGCAGGCACCTCCCCATCTCCCAGGAGCTGCGGGATCAAGGCTGGAACTGCTCTTACTTTTGTATTCCAGGTGAAAGCCGGCGGCGGAGACGCTGATGTCGGAATAGAAATGCAGATAGAGCTGGTTTGAAGTGCTGTTGAGCAGCGCAGGCACCGTGGTTCCTGGGAAAACAAGAGGAGCACAAAGCCAGTGGAGACGATCCCTCTCCTCCTCCGCCGCGTCCTCGGAGATTTGCGGCAGGAGAGGCTGAGGACAGAAAGTCCTTTCAACTGAACGAGCTCCTCTTGGTTTTGATCAGGTTCTAATGAGGCCAATTGAGAAATATCCAGGGCCCTCCCGGGGGCTGCTCCTGGATTTCAGCCTGTGGAGCTCCGGCACTCACAGACAAAAAGCATCAAGGGATGGGAAACGGCGTGGGTGGAGCACGGGTCCATGGAAAGTCCGGATTCCTTCACTCCCTGGAAGCTGCTGCAGCAGCAGGACAAGGAGTTCTATCCCAAACCTTCAGGAGTTCTATCCCAAACCCCTCAGGAGTTCTATCCCAAACCCCTCAGGAGTTCTATCCCAAACCTTCAGGAGTTCTATCCCAAACCCCTCAGGAGTTCTATCCCAGACCCCTCAGGAGTTCTATCCCAGACCTTCAGGAGTTCTATCCCAAACCNTGGGAAAACAAGAGGAGCACAAAGCCAGTGGAGACGATCCCTCTCCTCCTCCGCCGCGTCCTCGGAGATTTGCGGCAGGAGAGGCTGAGGACAGAAAGTCCTTTCAACTGAACGAGCTCCTCTTGGTTTTGATCAGGTTCTAATGAGGCCAATTGAGAAATATCCAGGGCCCTCCCGGGGGCTGCTCCTGGATTTCAGCCTGTGGAGCTCCGGCACTCACAGACAAAAAGCATCAAGGGATGGGAAACGGCGTGGGTGGAGCACGGGTCCATGGAAAGGAGGTCTTCCCCAAACCCCCAGGAGTTCTATCCCCAACCCTTCAAGGAGTTTTATCCCAAACCTTCAGGAGTTCTATCCCAAACCCCTCAGGAGTTCTATCCCAAACCCTTCAGGAGTTCTATCCCAAACCTTCAGGAGTTCTATCCCAAACCTTCAGGAGTTCTATCCCAAACCCCTCAGGAGTTCTATCCCAAACCCCTCAGGAGTTCTATCCCAAACCCTTCAGGAGTTCCAGCCCAGACCCTTCTCCTGCCAAGCTCAGAGATCTTTGGGCACATTTGTTACATAAATGAGATTTTGGGCTGTTGTTGGCTCTGCCTCACAAGGCTCCTGGACCCTGGCTCCTCCCTGCTCTCCTAAAAGCCACAATTCCCCAGTGTCCAAGGAAAAATCAAGTTTGTTTTGCAGCCCTTCACCCATCCTGGGGCACCTCAGGCAGGTCAGGTCACCCTGCCAGGTGTGGTGGCCTCACATCCTTGAGGGAACTCCCATTTCCAGGAATAAAACCCCCCTGGTTTTGTGTTTAAAGCTCCCTCTCAACCTTTTCCACAGGCAGACAGCTCTGAAATTCCCAATCCAACAGAGCAAATTATTCCCTCTAAATCTATTCCGAGTTTTGGAAGCCTTTAAGCTTGATTTGATGAGGTGAATAAAACCAGGCTCCACTGCCACGTACCAGAGAAGCTCCCCAGCATGGTGGCTGTGTTGTCCCCTCCATCAAACACTTCCAGGGAATCCCAGTTCTGCTCCGTGACAAAACTGATCACCTGGATCTGCAGAAAGGAAAAAAAAAAAAACCAGAGAGAGTAAAAAAAAAAAAAATGACGAGAGAAAAAAAAATAACAGCACGATTCCTGCAGTAATGGTAATAAATCCAATTAACAGCAATTAAAGGGTCACTGATTGAGTTAGAGACACCCCCTGGGGGTTCTGCACGGGCAGAACTTGGAGACTTCTGCCTTTGACCATTCCCACTGGGATTTTCCAGCGATTTTCCCCAAAACTTCCAAACAGGAATGATGTTTGCTGCTGTTGCTCCAGAGCTCCTGGAACTGCACAGCTCATTTACAGCTGCTGAGAATCCCAGCGTTTCTTTTTTCCCCCTGTTTGGAGAAATCCCTGAAGACTTTGAGCCCTTTCAAATGAGAGCAACCAGCAGCAACCCGAGAGCTAAAACAAACCCCCCAAACCCCCACGTTAAACAACAGGGTTTTAAAAATCCAATCAAGTTCCTGCCTCGTTCCTCAGCTTTTAGTGGAATCACTCGAGCTGCGTTTTCAAATTTCACCTTTCCCTGCCCTGCCCCAGAAGGTCTGGAGGCTTTAGGAAGTCGCTTGACTCCATGAGCTGGAACATCAACAGAAATCCTGGGATGAGAAACATCCGGAGAGCTGAGAAATCTGCATTTACACCGGAAAGGAGAGCTGAGAAATCTGCATTTACACCGAAAACGAGAGCTGAGAAATCTGCATTTACACCAAAAAACGAGAGCTGAGAAATCCGCATTTACACCGCAAAGCAGCTCGTGCTTGAGCAGAAATCTCCACGGAATTGCACAGCTTTGTTTGCCAGGATCACCACTAACATGGATTTTGCCTAAATCCTAAATGCTGGGGGTTCAAAGCACTCAGTGTCCCATGAAAAACTCAAGTTTGGTGCATGGGGTGAGAGAGTGAGGCAGAAAATCTGAGCAAAACCCAACGGTTTTGGGGAAAATCCGGCTTTAACCTGGAAGTTCGGGATGAGATTTTCCAACATTGGGTATTTCAAAATAAACTGCCAGGCAAAAAAAAAAAAAAAAAACCCAAACCAAAAACCCCAAAGGACCCTTAAAGACAAATCAGGAGCATAAACGAGTTGTACAACTTGGCTCCAAACAAGCAGAGTGCTGGAAAATTGGGAAAAAATGAACAGTGAGGAGTTCAGTGCCCTCAAACCTTGACTACACACACAGCAACTCCCTCCCTTTCCCCCCAAATCTCATTCCCTGATTTCCTCATCCACCCCAATACCCCACTGGAAAATAAAATAATAATAAAAAAATCAACTCCCCTCACTTCAGCCACTTAAACCCATTTCCTCCCTGATTTATTCCAGGTAATAAACCGGGCTATAAAGTTCCTCCCAAGTACTTTTTCAGCAGAAAGCAAGCGGAGTTCATCCAGCAGGAATCGCAGTGACCCCCACGGAGCCATCGCTGCTCCCACTGCCCAAACCAATCCCTTTTTTCCTGCCTCATTACACCCCTATTGCGATTCCCATTATTGGAAGCGGAGTGAGAACGAGCGTTTTGTTTGCTCTTACACCGCCTCAATTATTTATTCTCCTCTCTCCCCCCCCCCTCCAACTTAACGGAATAAACATTTTTAAGGTCCTAATTCTCGTCTGACATGTGGATTCACAAGGGATCTGCATCTATTTACTGCCACGTGTAGAAATTAATTCACTCAGGAAGGTTTGCTCCGGGAATGAATAATTCATGGCAGAAGTGCCAGTTCCTACCCTGATTACATAAAAATCCTGCTCCTCAGTGCTGCTCCCGAGAAAGCTTTCATTTCACCTCCTCCCCTGATTTACAGCTGTTTAACCTTTAATTGTAGTGCAAAAAGGGGGTAAAGCCATGCTGGAATCGGGATCTAATAACGGAGAACCCAAAGGAAGCGGAGCCAGGATGGATCCGGCTCCTGCTCCGTGGTCGTTCCCTCCCTGGGGGCTGCCCTGAGACCCCTCACTGCAGCTGTTTCAGGTCTTGGCGGCCAAAACCTTTCTCCAAAGCCTTTTTTTTCCCCCCTGGAAGTCACAGGGAAGGTGGTGGTGACAGCAGATCCCGGTGCCACATGGAAGTGGAGACCTCAGCACCGGTGGGACCCCCAAAACCATGGGATCAAAGAATTTGAAGGGATTGGGATGGACCTTAAAGCTCCTCTTGTCCCAAAACCTCTGCCATGGGCACCTTCCACTATCCCACGTAGCTCCAAGCCCTGTCCAACCTGGCCTTGAACATTCCAGGGCTGGAGCATCCACAACCTCCCTGGACAACCTGTTTCACCCTCCTAATAAAAAATTTCTTCCTAATATTTAACCCAAATTCCCCCTCTTTCAATTTGTACCAAAGGAAGGGGTCACGCTGCAGGAGCACGGTCCTGCTCTTCCCCAAATCCCACCCTAAACCTGGCACTGGCACAACACAACCACAAATTCCCCTTTTTTTTTGGTTGCTTGCATTCTGTGTCTTGATTTCCCTTGGAAAAGATCCCTTCCAACACGAAAGGGGTGAAAAAAAAGAAAAAAAACAACAACGAAAAAAATCCAAACAGAAAAACCCCAATCAAGCAAAAAAACCCAATCAAACATATGGATCCTCCTTCATTTTGGGGATTTGAAAATGGCCAAAATTCCCAGTGAACGGGAGAGCTTTGGAAAAAACTGTTTTAAATGGCTTCAAAACCAAAAGGAAGGGGGAGATTTGCTGGACTGGACACAGCAAAAGCCTCAGAGGGTTCAAAATATCACCCCAGGCTTGTGGGGTTTCGCTGTGGAGCCCCCAGGGCCCATCCCAGAGCCAGGGGCAGGTTTGGGGGTGGGTTCTGAGGGTGCCAATCCCCAGGTGAGAATCCCCAGGCAGGAATTCCTGAGCTGCTGTTGGAATAAACCCGACAAGAGAAACCCAACTGTGGCACCAGCTGAGAGCTGCACGGCGAGGATCCCCTGCAAATCCAACACACGGCAGGGAAATCAAAGCTTTTGAGGAACAAAACCATCACAAAGTGGTGGAAAGAGGAAGAAGAACCCTCAGACAAGTGTGGAATGAAGGGATGAACCTGTCCAGAATGCACCTCCTGTGCCACCCAGGCCAGGGCCGGGTGGGGACACAGCTCAGAGGGGACTTTATCTCCTGTTTGGTGGCTGCTGTTGGGTTTAAGCCTCACCAACCCCTGCTGCTCCTGCAGAGGGGCAAAAAGGCCACAAAGAGACCCGAGGAGAGCTCATCTACCTGGAGCAAGGAGCAGCAGAGCTGTGATTGTGTCAATATCCCGCTGCAGCTCTGCTGGGAGAACAAATCCGGGGCGAGTGGCTCTGCCGGTGTCATTTACTGGGCTTTTAACGCTGAATAATTCATCGGTGTAAAGATCGATACCCAAAATCCCCCCTTTTAACGCTGAATAATTCATCAGGGTAAAGATCAACGCCCAAAATCCCCCCCGGAGCTGTGTCCCACACAACCCCTCTGCCTTCCCACACACAGGAGGCAAACATCTGTTTAAATCCATCATGGAATATCCTGAGCTGGAAGGGATGAAGGATCATCAAATCCAGCTCCTGGCCCTGCACAGACACCCAAACAATCCCACCTGGAGAGCGTTGTCCAAACATTCCTGGAGCTTTGGCAGCCTTGGGAATGTGCCCATTCCCTGGGGAGTCTCTTCCAGTGCCCAGCACCCTCTGGGGGAAGAACCTTTCCCTAAATCCAACCTAAACCCCTCGTTGGCACAGCTCCAGCCCTGCCCTGGTCACAGACATCACCAATCGCCACTTCTGGCAGTACATGAATGCCTGATTCCAGAGAATTCCACATCCTCCCAGCCCTTTCCTGCGAGGAGCAGCGACTTCCCAACACGAGAGCAGCGGCCCCCGAGTGTCCTCCTGTCTGTCCTGGCTGTACCTGGATCCCGGCTCCCTCGGGGACCGTGATCTTCCACACGCAGTTGAGGCTGTTCAGGTAGGGCTCGGGGAAGCCGGGGGACAGGATGGTTCCTTTCCTCTCCGTCAGGTTCCCCCCGCAGGGCACTGCAACGAGGAGAGTGCCGTTGGGAAGCGGAAGGAATTGGGTTTGGGCTAAAAACGTTTTTAAAATGACAAGAAATCCAGAAGTGGTTGTGATTTGTAGGGATAATCCTGGTTTTAGTAACTGTTTTGTCCAACTTCTGGCACATTCCTTGGGTGTGGGGAACACACGAGGAACACACGAGGAGCACACTCTCCTCCAGGGGAGGTGAAAGCTGCTTTCAGCCAGATCTGATTTATTCGAGATGCTGTCCCAGATCTCACAACGAGTATTGGATCAAAATGTCAATTCCCTGGAATCTGGGGTTAAACTGTTCTTATTCAGAGCCAGGCTGGGCTTTGTATGGTATCCAATAATCATGGAGTGGTTTGGGTGGGAAGGGACCTTAAAGATCACCAAGTCCCTTCACCCAGACACCTTCCGCTATCCCAGGCTGTTCCAATCCCCATCCAACCTGGCCTTGGACATTTCCAGGGATGGGGCAGCCACCTGGGCAGAATTACAAGAGGTGTGAAAGATGTTTTTTTACATTTCATTAGTGCTTTGCTTTGCTGTTGACTTTTCCCACAGAACCACAGAATACCCCGAAGCTGGAAGAGACCCACAAGAAGAAATCACCAACATCCAACTCCAGGACGACCCAGAGAACGACCCCATTGATTTTTCCCAGTGTGACCCAACCCGTTCCTGCCTCCTCCCAGAGAACGACCCCAGTGATTTTTCCCAGCATGACCCAACCCATTTCTACCTCCCCCCAGAGAACAACCCCAGTGATTTTCCCAGCACGACCCAACCCGTTCCTGCCTCCCCCAGGCCCTGGGGTGCCACCTACCCACGCAGGTGGGGACGGAGGTGTTCCACTGCGCCAGGGCCCCGGGCATGGCCAGGCACTCGATGGCGGGGGAGCCGCGCAGGCCGTAGCCGGGGCTGCACTCGAAGCGCACCACGGCGCCCACGGCGAAGTCGCTGCCCAGGCGCCGCCCGTGCCGCGGCTCCGGCACCGAGCTGCACTGCGTGGCGCTGGTGCGGGGCACGGCTGCGGGGAGCGGGGAGATGGACACACGACAGCGTTAGAGGGAAACTTTTGGGGATGCTGCTGTTGGAGTAAAGAGCTGTCGGTTTTACAGTGAAATCCCGAAGTGTCTCGGTCTCA
Source organism: Orthonyx spaldingii (assembly GCA_013397795.1). Taxonomy (NCBI): domain Eukaryota; kingdom Metazoa; phylum Chordata; class Aves; order Passeriformes; family Orthonychidae; genus Orthonyx; species Orthonyx spaldingii. The sequence continues at coordinate 137,714 of VZTJ01003512.1, forward strand.
GCAAGGGGCTGGATCCAAGCATGAGCAGTGACTGATTGCACCCAAATCCCAAAGTGTCTAAACCACAAAGAGGGGCTGGATCCAAGCATGAGCAGCGACTGATTGTACCTAAACCCCAAAGTGTCTGAATCCCAAATGGGGGCCAAGTCCAAACATGGCCATTGATTATTCTTAAACCCTACAGAGGGACTGAATCCAAACACAACCATTTACTGAATACACGTAAACTGCAAAAGATCTAAATCCCGAAGTGGGGCTGAATCCAAGCATGATCAGTGACTAATTATTCCTAAATCCCAGAGTATCTAAAGCCCAAAGATTGCTTGAATCCAAACATGACCAGTGATTGATTATACCTAAATCCCAAAGACTGGCTTAATCCAAGCATGACCATTGACTGACTACTCCTAAAGCCCAAAGTATCCAAATCCCAAATCCCAAAGAGGGGTTGAATCCATGCATGACCACTGATTATTCCTAAATGCCAAAGGGGGGCTGATTCCAAACACGGCCACTGAGTGATTACACCTAAATCCCAAAGCATCTAAATCCTCAAGATTGGTTGAATCCAAGCATGATCATTGACTGATTATTCCTAAATATTGGCTTAATCCAAGCATGATCACTGACTAATTATTCCTAAATCCCAAAGATTGGCTTAATCCAAGCATGACCATTGACTGATTATTCCTAAATATTGGCTTAATCCAAGCATGATCATTGACTGATCACTCCTAAGCCCCAAAGTACCTAAACCCCAAAGAGGGGCTGAGTCCCAGCACGACCACTGAGAAGAGAAAGACAGAACATTTCACTCCCGGTTCTGTCAGCTCAAGTGGTCCCAGTTCAGGTGGTTCGGTGCCAGACAGAGTGGAGGTGGCACTTGGTGACACGGCTGGGTGGGCATGGGGACACTTGGATGAAGATTGGGCTTGAAGATCTTGGAGGTTTTTTCCAACCTTGGTGATTTAATGATTCTCTACCGGAAATAAAAGCAGCTGGGACATCCAGAACTCTCCCTGCTGCCTCCCTCCAGAGAACTTCCACCACATCACAAGATTGGTTTTACCCAGGGAAACCAAAGAATTTGGCAGTGGCTTCCCAAAAAGTTGGTTTGTCACCCAATGCAGGAATGTCCCCGGGGAATCCTTTGGGTCCCTCAGCTCCCTGGGGCTCATGGCCATGAAGTAACAGCAAATTGGAAAAAAATCTTATTTGGAAAAGAGAGAAAAGGGGGATTTAAGTTGTGATGTTGCTGAAATTGTCAATATTCCTGCTGAGTACTGGGAATTACAGACGAAGAAAGGAATGAGTCTGGCAGATATGTGAGGAGAAAAACTCATCAAAAATAAAAGTCTGTTGCTGAGAAAGAATTCAATTAATATTTTCCTCTGAGTTGCTTTAAATTTATGAGTGTTGAGCTAATTAGAGTCTGGCCAGGCAGATCCAAATCAGGGCCGGCTCCCTCTTTTACTCTTGCTTTCCATGCAGGTCTTGCAGGAGGGAGGAGGAACCTTCCCTGATTTCATCAAAACCTTTGCTCTGCTGAGCTCTTTGAAGATTACAATCACAGCCACGGCTGTTTTACACTCATTAGGCAGGAATTCAAGAGAACTGATCTCTAAATATTCCAAAATCCAAACCACGCTTCACTTCACCCCTGGAGAAGGCTCAGGTCATGCCATTGTCTGTCCCTTCTCTGCAGCAAAAGCTTGGATGTTCCCACAGATAACTCCAGGGAGCACATGGGTGAGAAATCCCTTCTGTTTTCCCACTGTTTGTGCATCATTTTTTATTTACTCCCATAAAATCCCCGAGTTGTTCTCGCCCAGTGCAGCACAAAGCTGTTACTGAAAGGATCAAGGGGCAGGAGCGTGACAGCCCCGAGCCTGGGACACGCAGAGAGGGAGGATTTCCCAGCTGCCAGACGGATTTCAGCTGCTTACACCCAGCAAAGTGCTAAAAATGCCACCGGGAAGAATCGCTGTGGGATAAATCTCCAGATTCCCTGCGTGACTCCGGGCACGGCGCTGAGACGGGGCCGGTGCTGATCCTGGGATGTGCAGGGCTGAGGCTGAGTGCCAATGAAAGGGCTGAATGCAAAGCAGCCAGACAGCCCTGCCACACCTCTGCTCCCAATGGAATCCTAATTCCCTGGGACATTCCCTGCTGAGAACCCCAAGACACCAAAAGCAGCTCAGGACACCCCCACGAGCAACCCGAGGACACTTCCAGAACACACCTGAACTCACCTTGGTAGACAAAATGGAAGCCTTTGGCTGTGGATTGACCCTTGGAGCTGAATTTGATGAGGATCTGGTTGGTGGTGGCCAATGGCAAAGATTCCCCTGGATGGGGGAGAGGAAAAACGGGAGAGACAGAGGTGACGGAATGAGCGACACCGAGGGAGCAGGCGTTGGGTGTGAGCTGTGACAAAGCTGCTCTTCCCAGCAGGGACAGGGACAGGGACAGGGACAGGGACAGGGACAGGGAGCAGCTCCCTACCTGTGTGAGAGCCCGACAGGGAGCTGAGCAGCCGCGAGTGCTGCGTGGGGCCATCGTGCACCTCCAGCACGTCATTGAGAGCGGTCTGGAAAAACGCGAACTGCCCGAAGAGCACTGCGGGGACAGGGACAGGCATGGGGACAGGGACAGGCATGGGGACAGGGACAGGGACAGGAAGTGGGCTGGGACCGGCCACTGCTGTCCCCAGTGCCACCACACCGCTGTCCC
>VZTJ01003512.1:144564-157842 GCA_013397795.1 Orthonyx spaldingii
TCCCTGCCTGCAATATAATTAGAGGCTTTGATTAATCCTGCTCTTTTGTCATTTGGAAATTGCTCATTAAAGATGAGGGCTTTTCAGAGAGCAGAGGCTCTGGGAACAATTCAAGTGTGGTTAAGCATTAAATCAGGAGAGCTCAGATTTTGGGGAAGGTGTGGAAGGAGAAACAGGAAACAGCAAAGCCCACAGGTCTTGCTTTTGCTTTTCTGCTTGAAAAATCAGATTATCCCCAGGTTTCCTTCCCAGGTGATCCAGGTGAACACGGCACAAAAGGATGGGAATTGTTTTTTTCTTCCAGAGCACCAATTCCCTGTTTTGGGAGCCACAGACTGGTCAGCTCGCACTGCCCATCCCAACCTTTAAATCCTGAAATCCTGAGTTCTCCAGTGGGGTCTTGATGCACAAATTTTGGACACTTTAAGCACCTCTTTTCCTCTTGTTTCCCAGCCAGGATGTCCCAGTTTATCCACTGCTGGGAAGAGACACACGTGAGCCTCGAAGCAGAATTCCTGCAGCTTTCAAAAGCTCTCAGATCCTCAGGAATATCTTGCAGGAAAGAATCCAACAGGTTTTATCTCTTTTTTTTTTTTCCCTGTGTGTGAGCAGCCAGACCCAAACCCGGATTGTGATGATTGTTTGGGATATTGGGATAACAGAAACTGGGACCTGCATTTATTGCAGCCCTGGAAAAGCCCTTGGTCAGCTCAGCTGGACACATTCCCTCCTCATTATCCTTATCCTGGAGAAGGGAGCCTTCACCATTCTGTGAATATTCCTAAAGGTCATCCCAGCCCTTGGAGGGGACAATTCCTGCAGGACACCCCTCAGCTGGACACTGAGGATGAGCAGCTGCACGGCCAGAGGCCACCACGGCGCCGGGGCCACTTCCAAATTCAACACTTCCTCAGCTTTTCCACAATCTTTTTCCACTCCACGAGGCTTTGCTTCTCCAAACTGTCAATATTCCCTCTTGGAGAATTCCCTGCAAGGAGCACTTTGTCCCTCTCCTGCTTCCCTGAGCAGCCTCAGTGCCTTTGCTGTCACCAGCTGCTGTTCAGGCTGTCACTCCACCTCCCACCCGGCTGTCACAGGCTTGGGCTCAGCCTTTCCTTGGAAAAACACCACATTCCATGCTCAAATCACTCCATCAGCTGCTGGAGAAGGGTGGGGGCTGATTGCTGGGTGACAGCCCCGCTGCTTTTTTTGTGTTTTCCTCGTTTTTCACCGTTTCTGTCCCCTCAGGGACACCCCTCACCCTGGAGGATGCTGCATCCTGGCACATGGAACATCCTCAGGAGTTGGCTCCAAGGGAAGCAGGAGCTCAACTTTAGGAAATGTTTGGTATTTGGATGCCAAAAAGGGATGTGGGAAAGCCCCAGCTTTCCCAGCCTGGGATTTCTTGGGCTATGAAGTGAGTACAGCACGGATCTGCCTGTGCACAATTCCTGCTTTATTTCCCCTCAGCCACTTCCCAACTCAAGGAATTTACTCTGATGTCCCAATTAATGGATCCAGGAAAGGCACCAAGGTGAAAATGTCACGAGAACTGGCTCATTAGTCCACAAAAATCAGGATTTTCTGTGCTTCCCCTCTCCATTCCCAAAGAAAAGCCAAGAGCAGGAGGTCAGGATTCCATGTGGGTGTTCCAGAGCTGCCTCACCTGCTCAGCCTGGTACTGAACCTTGGAGCAATCCCAAAAAAGCTTCCAAGGCGAGTTTTCCACAACAGCCACCACTCACTGGAACAGGACAAATTCTATTTGAGGTGGGGAGCCCCTGGCATAGAGAAATTGTGGGTTCCCATCCCTAGAAATGCCCAAGGTCAGGCTGGATGGAACTTGGAGCAACCTGGGATAGGAGAAGGTGTCCCTGCCCATGGATGGGTTCCAAGATCCTTTCCAACCCAAACCACTCTGGGATTCTTTAATTCATTCCTTATTATGAATTTAAGGACCTAGTGGAGCCCTGGCACCCTTGGAAGTTTGGCTCTCCAGGATCCCAGGACACTCCAAATCCATGGATTCCATTTCCCAAGGGCCAGATGTGGAAACCTGATTTCCAAACACATTTTCTGGAGTCGAGCTCCGACTGTTTGAGCAGCAAACAGAGCTGGGTACTTTTAAACAGCTCCCAAGGAATCTTCCAGGATGGTTTTCCGTGGGGAATTTCCATCCGGAATCACCTGTAAGTGATGCTGAATTCCCGTTTATGAGCTCGGGATGGGCAAAATAATTCCGGCAAAATAATAACAACGAATTGGAAATCAGGCTCGGGGTTGGGATTGTTCCTGTTCCTCTGGAAGGGTGAAAAGCAATCAGTTGTGCTTCATTTGCTTTCAATTTCATGGCTCTTCACTCCTGGCCCACAACAGAGACAGGAATTGCTAAAAAGCGTGAGAAGATCTCCCATTTGGGAATCTCCAGCCTGGAAATTCCTTCCTGTCCTTTGTCCCGACCTCCCCCTGCTCCTGGGTCAGCACCAGCCCAGCCAGGAGATGCTGGAGTGGAGGCAGGGACTGATGGAGACTCTCCAATATTCCCAAAATACAGTAATTTAGGAATGATAATAAATTATAATAATAATAATTTTGGGGTGTGATAATTTGGGAAAAGCTCTCCAAATAACTCGGCTTCACCAGTGGAGACTCCGTTAAAACATACCAGTGTGTGAAAAAATAAAATGTTCTTAATGAAGTCTGGGGTTTGTGACAGGCTCAGATGCAAATGGATTGTGGGAATTCAGCTGATTTCCTAATAATCTTCACTTCTGGGATTCATCCCAAATTTCTAAGAGAAGCATTTTCTGGCAATGGCAACTCCAAGTGAGCCCCTCACACTGAGGGCTCTTTTAATAGACTGGGAGCAGCTTTGGAATCTTGGAATCTTATCCAGGGTTTTTTCTGTCACCAGGAATCCCCCAAGCGTGATCAGGACACACAAACACGATCCTGGTTCAGGAGATGATTCCTGCAGAGATCCTGAGTTAAAAACCTTGGCTTTCTGTCCTGGGACACTTCAGAATTCCTGAGGCTCCAGGAGCAGGGAGAACCTGGAGGGGCAGTGCTGTCCATCCCATTTTGGAATCCAGAACTCCTCATCCTTTGGCTCTGGCAGCTGAACATTTGTTGGGTTCAAGCAAAGCCTTCCCTGATGTGGCATGAGCTGAGCTGGGCTTGGAAACAGCTCTTTTTTGAGGATTGGGATAACTCCAGCAGCCCTGGAATGGGATGGCTGAGCAGAGTGCCCAGCCTGAATCCAAAACCTCCTCACTGCTGCTGAAACATTCCAAGGAACAGATCCCTCCCCAGTTACAATCTCCCAGTTACATCCAGTGCAGATGGGGTGGCACTGGATGATCCTTAATGTCCCTTCCATCCCAAACCAACCTGGGATTCTGTGAGCCTGTGAAGTTCTGCTCACTAAGGAGGAGACAAAACTGTTTCAATTCAGTGTGCAGCAAGAAAGATTACACAGAATAGAGCCTGGAAATAAAGGAATCTTTTCTGGGAATCTAAAACTTTAAAGATTTCCTTGTCTGTTCAGGGAAGTTCCCTACAGAAGCAGATCCTCAGCCATGTAACATTTTCTGCTGATCTTATCCAACTTCTGTGCCCTGGCTCTCCTTCCACCTCCAGGATCCCTCTTCCTGAACTCCTCATTTTCCTTCCATTCCTCTCTCCTTCCACCTCCAGGATCCCTCTTCCTGAACTCCTCATTTTCCTTCCATTCCTCTCTCCTTCCACCTCCAGGATCCCTCTTCCTGAACTCCTCATTTTCCTTCCATTCCTCTTCACCTCCCTCTCTCCTTCCACTGCTCTGGGGGAGAGAGATTCCCTCCCTCCCTCCCTTTCTCCACCCTCTGCTTTGGGGGTGGCAAAACACCAGAATCCCTCCGGCAAGGAGTTTTCCACAGCACCTCGAGCCTCTCCCATTTATTCAAAGGAGGAGGAATCCTGGGAACAAGCCCAGGAAAAGCCCCAGGAACCTGCTGGGCACAGCAGCCCTCACCCGTGTACTCGATGACGAAGCCGGCGTTGCTGACGGAGGCGTCGCTGCGGAACGCCAGGAACAGGCTGTTGCTGCTGCTCTCGATCCTCTCCGGGAGCTGGGAGCCGTAAAAACTGCCGATCAGGGGGCTCAGGGAGTCGGGCCCGTCGTAGATGTGCAGGAAATCATAGCCAGGCTCCAGGCTGAAGCTGCAAAGGGAAGGAGGAGAGCTCGGAGTAGGGATACAGCCCTGGGAGAATTCCGGGTGCTGGTGGGATGTGTAACCCCAGGGCAGGGATTGGCTGCTCCTGCCCCAAAGTTCTGCCAAGCAGGACATTCCTGCCAGCTGCTCCTGCTCCAAAATCCTGCCAGGCAGAGGACATTCCTGCCTCCATCCCTCACTGAGGAACTGAGGAGTGGGGATGGAGTCAGGAGCTCAGAGCCTGAGCCAGAGCTGCTGCAGGGATTCCTGTGCTGCACCAGGTCATGTTCTCTGCACCAAAGAGGAGCTGCAGCTGGAATGCGAGGATCTCCCCCTAACAAAGCCTGGGAACAGATTATCCAGGGGTATGGGACAGTTCCACCAGCTTTTCCTCCCCACAGGGAAGGACATCCACACCCAGATCCTCAGGGCCAGTGGCACCAAAGCCGTGGGTACTCACACGTTGAACACCAGGGCAATGACGTAGTCAGGGGACACCGTCAGCTTCCAGTCACACTCCTTCCCTGGAGGATACGGCTCCGGATACTGCGGGGACAGGATCACCCCAGCCGGGCCCGTCAGGATGCCGCCACAGGGAGCTGCAGGAAAACCAGCCAAGGGTGAGGCTTTGGAGCAGGGAGAATTCCAAAGGAGTTAAATGGGAAGCAGGTGTTGCCTTTTTCCCAACCTGGATACGAAACTCGAGATAGTTTTTAGTATAGGAGGTAATAGAAAGGTGGATCTTTGTTTGGAGGCCTCCAGGGGCAGTTATGGAAGAGTGTCCACAAAAGCCCACCCCCACGGGGGTGCACACAGTTTTATAAGTTTGGTAAATTAGCATAATTGACAAAAAAGCACCAATTAGGAGCACAAGTGGTGATGCAATTCCCCCTTCTGGTTCAACCCTTCTCTGGAGCCCCCCCTTGGTACCTGCTGTACTTTGTTGATGAAAATGTGTCTGAAGAGCTGTTCTCCACCTTGGTAGCCAGGGAGAACTAAGATAGGATAGAGACCCTGGAATTTGTTTTGTCTTCCTGCCCAGGAAAATGCTGAAGCTAAGTTACAATAGGAAGCTACAAAGCTACAAATAAATGTGTAAAGGATACAGAGAACATATAAAAGAAAAAAGGAAACAAAATGGCAACACAGGAATGGAAAAAGAGGGAGATATGGACAGACAGGGGGGCTTCAGATAGCACAGAATCCTTGGATATTTTAGTGGGAAGTGACCCTGAGGCTGACGTGTGCCACGAGGTTGTGGTGGCTCTGACAGGTGAGGGCTCTGTCATTCCAGAGGGGACAAACACACACAAACAGAGCTCTGGATGCCACCACAACCTTCCCAAAACCCCTAAGTGAGGAGCCAGGAGGAGAGAGAGAGAGATCCCACACTTTCCTGCTGCATTTATGGAACTCCCTGTCAGGGCCTGTTCGGCTGTAACGAGGTGAAAACACGGCTGGGCCTAAACGGCTCGGTCGTGTTTCCTCCCCTTCCCAGCACATTAAATGCCAAGCTGATTGAAAAACCAATTATTGCTTTGTTAAGGCTCCAAGTGCCTGCTCGTGTTCCCCACTGTGGCAAAACACGAGGGATATTTTTCCTGTCAGTCTTTCTGCAGGCTCCTCGCGAGGGTTCGGTGCTCCGAGAGTCCTCACATGGGATGGGGTGAGAGGAAAGGGGGTCTGACAGCAGCCTGTGGGGTGGGAAACGAGCTGGGATGGGGCAGAAACCATGGGATAAATCTTGGAACAAGCACGTGGGATTGGCCTGTGGGCTTTGATAAGAAAAATACCAAGAAAAATATCAGGTAAAGCCCAGAGGGGCTGGTCTAGAAATGCCACAGGTTAGAGACCCTTCTCCAAGTCCAGGCATGGAGAACTTTTATCCCTCTGGGACAGACCAGGAAATCACAGCACAGACATGGAAAACTTGGCTGGAAGTCCTCAAAAATACCTTGGAAGAACCACTGACACTCCCACGTTTGGGATGGGGTGAGAGCAAGAGGGGGCACGGTTTGGGGAGGGGTCTGACAGCAGCCTGGGGGTTGGAAAATGAGCCGGGATGGGGCAGAAACGATGGGATAAATCTTGGAAGGATCTTCCACGAAGGAACAAGCACATGGGATTTTCCTGTGGGCTTTGATAAGAAAAATACCAAGAAAAATATCAGGTAAAGCCCAGAGGGGCTGGTCTAGAAATATCCTAATAGGGATTAGAGACCCTTTTCCAAGGCTTAAAAGCAACTTCTTCAGCCAAGTCCAGACTCAAGAATGGAGAACTTTTGTCCCTCTGAGACACACCAGGAAATCACAGCACAGACATGGAAAACTTGGCTGGAAGTCCTCAAAAATACCTTGGAAGAACCACTGACACTCCCACGTTTGGGATGGGGTGAGAGCAAGAGGGGGCACGGTTTGGGGAGGGGTCTGACAGCAGCCTGGGGGTTGGAAAATGAGCCGGGATGGGGCAGAAACGATGGGATAAATCTTGGAAGGATCTTCCACGAAGGAACAAGCACATGGGATTTTCCTGTGGGCTTTGATAAGAAAAATACCAAGAAAAATATCAGGTAAAGCCCAGAGGGGCTGGTCTAGAAATATCCTAATAGGGATTAGAGACCCTTTTCCAAGGCTTAAAAGCAACTTCTTCAGCCAAGTCCAGACTCAAGAATGGAGAACTTTTGTCCCTCTGAGACACACCAGGAAATCACAGCACAGACATGGAAAACTCTGGCTGAAAGTCCCCCAAAAATCCCTTGGAAGAACCACCAGCATCTCTTCCATGCCCATGCACCTTCATGTTAACCCCAAGGGTGCTTTCCCCTTCCAGACTGTAATGTCAGGGGAAAATTCGGCAGAAACTGAAATCTAAGGGCTCGTTTTTCAAAAGCCTGAGGGAGACAAGTGTTCAACACCCTCGGATTCCTTTGAAAATCCCACCCAGAGTCTCCAAAGGATTTGAAGCAGGAGCTGGACCCAACCAGTGCTGCCTGGGATTGGGAGGATGCAGATTTCAAATGGCCCAAACCTCCCGGGGTTGTTCCAGCCCACGTCTTCGGCAGCTGGGCAACAACGAGGGGAGAACACGTTTGAAATGCTAAATACCCCAAATCATCCCTAAACTGAACACTGACATTTCCCAATCCACCTCCAACCAGGCTGCCTCTCCCCCAGTAACAATAAAACTCATATTTTACTGGTTGTTCCTCCAAATCCTTTGTCACTTTGTATTAAACTGGCTGGAAAATAAATTTTTAGCACAATTTGAAGTATTAGAAAATCAGCATTTTTTATCACAGCTCTGGACACCTGAAGGATTTTTTAAAAATGCATCTTAATTTTTTAAGATGTGTGTGGTGAAATTTTACAACAGGGTATTTTATTCTTTTATGATTATATATATTCATTATAATCCACTTCTCAGTTCATACAGCAATATTTTTCTTCTAGCACTAATTTACATGGATCTGCTTTTTATTGGAAAGCTTTTTATGGTCCTAAAGGGTTGTTTAACAGGGTCTCTTCTCACCAAATGCTTCAATATTCCAAGTGACTTTTCCTGGGATTTTTTTGGGGCACATGCTGTTGTTTTTTGTTGTATAATTTGCAAAAAAAAAAAAAAAAATCACTATATTCTTTATAATTTGGATTTCCACCAGTTCTAGCTACATTTATCATCTTGTGTGTGTAGTTTTACATTTTCCTGCCTTTTGCAGGACAGGATCTGTGTCCATGTGCTCAGAACATGGATCTTTGTCCATGGATTCAGCACAGGGATCTGTGTCCACAGGCTCAGAACATGGATCTGTGTCCATATGCTCAGAACAGGGATCTGTATCCATGGATTCAGGACAGGGATCTATATCCATGGGCTCAGAACATGGACCTGTGTCCATGGATTCAGGACAGGGATCTGTATCCATGGGCTCAGAACATGGACCTGTATCCACGGATTCAGGACAGGGATCTACATCCATGGGCTCAGCACACAGATCTGCGTCCCTCTGCTCAGCACATGGATCTGTGTCCCTGTGCTCAGCACACAGATCTGTGTCCCTCTGCTCAGCACAGGGCCGTGTGTCCCTGTGCTCAGCACACAACTGTGTGTCCCTCTGCTCAGCACATGGATCTGTGTCCCTGTGCTCAGCACACGGCTGTGTGTCCCTCTGCTCAGCACACAGATCTGTGTCCCTCTGCTCAGCACACAGATCTGTGTCCCTGTGCTCAGCACATGGATCTGTGTCCCTGTGCTCAGCACACAGATCTGTGTCCCTGTGCTCAGCACATGGATCTGTGTCCCTGTGCTCAGCACACAGATCTATATCCCTGTGCTCAGCACACGGCTGTATGTCCCTCTGCTCAGCACAGGGCCGTGTGTCCGTACCTGTGCAGGTGGGTGGCTCTGGCTGCCAGAAGAACCTGTTCTCCACCTGCACACAGGTGATCTGGGCCTCCCCTTGCAGGGCGTAGCCGGGGTTGCACTGGAAGATGATGGAGTCCCCGGCCTCTCTGCTGTCCCCGCTGCGGCTCCCGTTCTGGGGGATCCCTGGGTCGTTGCAGGAGGTGGCCGTGGAAACTGAAGGGAATCAAAAGCACATCTCGAATGTTGATGTTTATGTAACACCACGCCTGCAGCACCAGCTGTCCCGGGGCTCTGTCCTCGCACACGCATCCAGGCCATGCCTTGTTCCCCACCCCTCCTCCCTCAGGACCCCACAAAGTTCCCCCACACACAAAAAGTGCCTTTCCCTTTGCTCTGAGCACCTGCCACTCCAGCTGGGAAAGGCTCTGGGGACCAGCAAGGCCAAGTGCAGAACCCAGGGAGCAGCTCTGCACATGCCTGTTTGCTCCAGCAGGCCAGACACCCTCTGATCCTCCACGGCGTTTTCGGAGAGTTCTGTGTCAGGCACATGCTGCAAAACCAACTCAGCCACCAGCACTTCACACTTTCCCCTGAGTGGCAGAGAAATTCAGCCTCAAGATCCGTGAAGCATCCAGCCTGACCTTTCAGAAATGTGTTTGTTTCCCTCCCAGGCTCGTTGATGCCTCTCTTTGAGGTCTGAGATGTCCCCTGAGCCAGGGCCAGGCAAAGCTTCGCTGCTGCCTCAGCTCAAGGTCTGCCAACACCACAAGGATTTACCAGCAGGGAAAATCCTGGGGTAATAGGAGTTTTGCAGGCTTATCCACCTCATTAAAGCTCCCAAGATCCCAAAGTGGACAGGTCTGAGCTCACGTCTGGCTGCTTAGTCACACCTGCTGAACAAAGGCTTTCAGCAGGAGCAGTCAATAAAGCCCAGCTCCAGATCAGGAGCTTATTTCCTGCTCAGTTGATGAGAGTCTGTTACACCCAGGCAGTTTAGAGAAAGCTGCTCTTGAAAGAGCCAGAGGAAATCCCTCTCTTTCTGTGTGCAGCTGGAGATAAGGAAGTTAACAGCCCAGGCTGGTCCTTCCCAGCAGGATGAGACACAAATCTGGCAAAAAAACCCAAAAAACGGGATGGCACTGCTGTGCTGGGTGACACAAAGCTCTGCCTCTGTCTGGGTCATCCCAAAGGTCTGAAATCCAGCAGAAATTCTCCCCAAAATGCTGGATTTCCTCCCCCATCCATACAAGGCACCCTGGACTGAAAGTTATGGAGAAAAACGTGGAAGAGTCAGGAAGATGTTTAGATGTGTCTGAGTCCTGGGAAGGTCACATCATCTGCTCCCACCCAACCACTCCCTGTCATTACCTCTCCAAAACAGCTGCACAAGCCTGGAACCCTCTGTGAATATGGGAATATCACCCTAAATAATTGAAATGAATGTGTTTGCAGGGCTGAGGCTCAGGTGAGAGCAGCCAGGACTCAGCAATGCCAGACTGGAGCAGGGACAGCTCCTGCAGCCCACGGAGCTTTTTGTGCCCTGCACAAATCCCAGTTTGGGGGGGGATTTAAACAGATTTGGCTTTCAGGGCCCCCCGCCAGCCCCTCCCAGGACACTTGGGGGAAGCTGCCAGGGTGAATCTGAGGGATCTGGGGGTGGAAAATTGCTGTAATTCCTCCTTGTGTATTCCAGGGTTTTCTGCTCCGTGTCTCACTGCCAGGTTCCCCGCTCTGAGGGCAGAGGGGGCACAGAATTCACCTGCCAGGACAAAATAAATGAGATTTTTCCCTGTTTTCAGAGCCTGCACCCAAACACAGCAGAGCACAGTTGGGAGACACAAAAGGAATGGAATTTGTGTATTCGCCAAGGGAATGTTTTTAAACCAAGTTTTGATTTTCCAATTCAAAAGGAGCAAACAGAACTGGGAAGTGGCTTGTGAAGGCCACAGGTCAGCAAGCAATGACAATAATTACCTTCCCCAATCCTGATTTCAAATCTCTAACTGCTCAGCAGGGCTGGAGCTCAGGAAAGAAAACCAGTGCTAAAGTAAAGCTGCAAAACAATGACCTCCTGCAGCCTGATGTTTGTGCTGCCCAGAAAACGAGGGGGCTCCCAGCTCCCAAGAGGTGCAGTTTTATTATTTTTATATAAATTATCATTGTTTTCAGGATCTCAGTCATTTCAGTGGCTGTAGTCCACGACTGCTGTATTTTAGTCACATAAATACCAACCTGCTTTGGGTTTTGTGCATTTTTGTCTTCACACCAACACTAATAATGCAAGTAGCATTTATAATAATGCAAGTAATAATAATGCAAGTAATAGTTATAATAATGCAAGCAATATTTATAATAAGTTATGTAGTGAATAGATGGAATTAAGTGGTAAATAAGTGATTAGTGAATGGCCTAATAGAGTCAATTTTCTGTTTATTTATTATGAAAGGGGCTCCCAGTGTCCACTGCAGTGTCACCTGCTCAGCCTGGGGATACAAATGGAATCTCTGCCCAGCAAAGCTGGGTTTGGTTGGGTTTTCCCTGAGGCATTCCTGCACATCCCACCTGAGAACTGGATGGCAAAGCCCTGCTTGCTGGTGAAGAAGTCGGTGTTGAAGTGCAGGATGACGGAGTTGAAGGTGCTGTGGATGTCCCCGGGCAGCCCCGAGCCGCTGGTCTCCTTCAGCAGGATCCCGTTCTCCACCGGCCCGTCCCAGATCCGCAGCACGTCGTGGAACTCCTCGGTGTGGAACACCATGAAGTGCAGCCTGCGGGGCAAAACCGCCCGGAATTCAGAGCTGGGATGGGATTTGTGTCCCACCTGAGGCAGCCAGGCCCACAAGGGATGTGTTGTCTCATCCAGAACAAGTATTCCAACCTCATAAATCCCATCCGCAAACCAAACCCAACAGGAACGCTGCCTTCCCAAAAACTGTGTCCTTTCTGAGCAATCCTGAAATTGCGTCCTCTCCTGAGAAAAATCGCGAATCTCTCCTTGTTCAGGATCAAGGCAAAGGACTGAGGGTCCGTTGTGGGCAGTGGAAATGTCCTTTAGCCAGAATAATCCCCTGGTTTTCCAGCCAAAGGAGCTCAGACACTGCCAAGAGCAGCTCAGCGAAGGAAAAGCAGGAAAACTGGAAAACTGCAGCAGAGGGGGACAGGGGCTCGGAGGGAGTGATGGAGAGGGAATTTTCAGGTCAAGGGAAAGGCCCAGAGTGAAGGAGGGCAGGTTTGGGTGGGATTTCAGGAAGAAATTCCTCCCTGTGAGGGTGGGGAGGGGCTGGGATGGAATTCCCAGAGAAGCTGTGGCTGCCCCATTCCTGGAATTGTCCAGGGCCAGGTTGGAGCACCCTGGGATAGTGGAAGGTGTCCCTGCCCATGGCAGGGGTTGGAAATGGATGATCCTTAATGTCCCTCCCAACCCAAACCATTCCAGGATTTCTCTGCAGTCTCACTGAGCTCTAGAAGAGAGAAACGCTGAGAAATTGATTCCAAAGCAAGAATTAGGAGAGAAAATGTGCTGAGGTCCCTTCAGACGCCTCACACCCCCTCATCCCAGTCCCACCTTGTCCCTGCTCTGCTCACAGCAACACCTGGGCTGTCCTTTGGCTTTTTTGGGTGTCCTGCAAGGAGCAGCTCCCTGATAAATGCCCTGGTTTGGGGTCACCTGCACTCAGATCAAAGGATTTGCTCCCAAAATCCCACCCTGTCCCTGAAGGGAGGAGGAACAGCCTTGGGAATGTGACCATGGTTGATCCCTCCCATTCCTGCACTCAAATCCCACCTGGAGAGGAGGAATTTCAGTCCCTGTTTGTCACTGCCCCATTCTCCCTCTGGCACAACAAAATGAGGCCAACAATGGGAAACTCAACCCCGGTGTGAAACAGGGACAGAAACCCAGAAATGGAGAAAATCTGTAAAAAATAAAACCGTCAGGTGCTGTGCTTAAATCCCTGCCAGCCCACGGAGGCAAACAGGGAAGCTTTCACTTGGCTGCTTTCCCATTTATCTGGGGCAAACATAAATAAATCAGGGAGAGCCATAAAAAAAGGGGGAGAATTAAAAAAAAAAAAAAGCAAAAAAAAAAAGCCCAACTGCAAAATCCTCAGCAACAAAATGATGTCCACAGAACCTGGGAGAAACCAAAAGAGCTGAATCATAAATCTCCCGAGCAGAGACCTTGAGCAAAGAGAAATAAAGGCAGGCTGGAGGAAAATCAGGATGGATGGTGCAGAGCTGTTCTCCACGGCTGCCTTGGCCTCATTGCGTTTGTTCCCAGCCTTAACTGGGCCCAGTGAGCCAGAACTGCTGAGAAAACTCATCCCTGGAGGCCTTGGGATCAGGGAGAGGCTGCCAGAGGTTGAGCTGGGGTGGGGGGACACCCCAGAACTGCCACCAGCAGCTCCAGGGCTGCCTAAAACACCCCCTTTTATTTGAGGAAAAACAACTTCAGGCCGTGCCAGGGGGGGAACACCTTGATCCAGGTGGTGCAAGGGACAGGCTGGCCAGTGCCAGTCAGTGCAGGAATCTGTTGGGATATCAGAGCTGCAGTTCTCTGGAGCAAATCCATCCAGCTTTTCCCTCAGCCCGACTCCGCTCCCAGCAGGGCTTGGTTGGAGACCAGGCAGAGCCACTGGTTCAGCAGACAATGGAGGGGAAAGGAGTTTTATTCCTGCACTCTGCCAATCCCAATTTCCCACTTACAGGCACAGAAATGCAGCAAAAA
>VZTJ01003512.1:173111-190792 GCA_013397795.1 Orthonyx spaldingii
GGGAAAGAAGAAGGGAAAGAAGAAGGGAAAGAAGAAGGGAAAGAAGAAGGGAAAGAAGAAGGGAAAGAAGAGGAAGAAGAGAAAGAAGGAAGCCTTTGGTCACCTGCGAAGGTGATGTTGAAGCCCTCGTAGGACATGGAGAAGTCGGAGATGAAGCGGATCTGGGCCGAGAAGTTCCCGAAGAGCCCCGCGCTGAGCGGGGCCGGCAGCCGCGACCCCGTCAGCTGCTGCAGGGGCTGCGCAAAGCTGGAGTTCTCGGTGACCAGCAGGTAGTCGTGGCCGTTCTCCAGGTGGAAGGTGTGGAAGGTGAAGAACACACCTGCACAGGGGGGGAAGCACAGGGGGTTCAGCCCACAGCACCGGCAGAGACCACCCCGCGCCCGGCTCCCGCCGGCGGCGGGCGGAAAGTCGCACTGGAACCGTGGGGTTTGTGGTGGTGGGAATGCAACAGGTAAAAAACCCTAAAGCTGGGTGTGGTGGCAGGCCCAGAGCAGAGACAGGCACTGGAAATGTTGGATTTCTGGGCCTTCTCCAGGGATGAGCCAGACTCGCTCCAGGGACGGAGCAGCAGCTGAGGGAGCAGCCCAGGGGAAAATTTTCTTATAAAAGTGTTGACCTTTAAATGGAGAGCAAGAGCAGCAAGGCTGGAGCTGGGAGGGCTCGAAAATGAGAGTGTTCCAGAAGGAATTCCTACCTAGAGAAACAGGATTTAAGCCAAGCCTCAAGGTCAGGGAGGTTTTTCCAGAAAATAAAAGTGTGTCAGTGGTGCAGCTGCAGGGACCTTCCCATGATGGGCTGAACCAGAGAACCATGGAATGATTTGGGTGGGAATGACCTTGAAAATTGTCTAATTCCATCCTCCTACCACGGGAAGGGACACCTCCCAAAAAACCCTGCTTTTATTCCCCTCTAACACTCAAAATAAACCCCACAACATCTCCAACCACAGAAATCCTGGCCAAACACAGCAAAACGATTTTGCCTCTTCTTCCCAAATTCAATTTCAACGCTTTGAAACATTTGGGGAGGAGGCTGTGACCTTGCTGCATTTGTAAATGAGCCAGAGAGGAGTAATGGATTACTTAAAGTCCCCTTCACACCTCCACACACACAATGGGAAGCACTTCAGGCTCCTGCAGGAGCCTCCAGCGAGGTGATTTCTCATGCTGGAATTCAAACACCATTAGAAACACTCGTTCTCTGGAAAATAATTCCGGCTTGGAAATAAAAAAAAAAAAAAAAAAAAAAAAAAAAAAAAAAAAAAAAAAAAAAAATCCCAACAAAAAAACTGGCAGTGAGAGCAGAGCCAGGCAGGGGCTGAGCTCGGGAGCTGTGTCACAGCATTGTCACACCAACTTAACGAGGCAAGGAGATGCTGAGCAATAAAAAGCCTCTTTGCATTTAGATGGATTTTTTTCATCCCAATCTCCCAGCTCTTGGAGCACCCAGGGCACTCCTGAGCCCCAGGGATTGGGTTTTATCCTGCTCAGAACCCCTCTGGAGAGACACAGACTCCTCTGGACAAGCCCAAGGATGGAATTTGGGCTTTGTGGGAGATCCCTGCTTGGCTTGACCAGGTTATTTCATTGAAATCAATAATTCACACCCCAAGGGCTGCCTCTGCATCCCACCACTCCCAAAATACAGCATCCCAAAGAAACAGCAGGAAATCTGTAAATCGAGCCCAGAGGAACAGGCTCCTCCTGGCTGCCCATTCCCCATTAATTTCTGGAGATCAGGGAAAGCTCTGGAGCATGGAGATCCAATACCCAACCCCACAGCACCAAATTACAGCTGAATATCCCATTTATCCCTGGCTCTCTCCAAGTGCTTTCTGAAGGTTTGCTGCTCACATGGAGCTGTTCCCTTCCAAGAAGTGAAGGTCAGAGAGGCTGGAAACCAACACAGAGCTCTTCCCATGGGACTGGGAGTGAAGGAATCCAGGATCATCCCAGCCTTGATCCCTCTGCAGCACCTCACTGACCTTCAGTGTCCCAGCAGAAGGATTTTTATCACCCAAATCTTAGGACTGACCTTGATAATTCCTTCTTTATATCCACTCTGGAGCCTGGCAAAATGTTTTTAGTCTCACTCTTTCCCCCCTGCAAAATTCCATAAAAGCAGGAAACTTCCAGGAGTTTCCAAATGTTTGTTATTCCTACCAGAAGGATAAAACAGAAACAGATCTGACCTGAAAACTGGGATGTGGGGAATGGAAAGTATCTTCAGTTCTCCCTGTTCATCACCTGACAGTGAATTTATACCCTCAGCTTCACCAAACCCAGCCTCAGGAACAGAAACATCACCCCTCTGGAATGAACACAAGGATAACTCAAGTTATCCTGGAGAACAGGCCCCAATTCCAAGTTTTTTAAGGTAAAAACTCCAAGCAGAGGGCACGAGGCTCCTCCAGCAGCAGAGCCACGGAAGGGCTGTGGAAGTGGAGCCACAAGGGCTAATTATGAACTCCTTTTAAAGGATTTGTGACCAATTAAACCTTTGCTCTGGTCTGAAATTTACTGTGGCACAAAACTTCTCTGCAAACACGAGGTTGGGTTGGTTTCATTTTTTCTCTCCCCCTGCTCCATTCTCTGCAGAAGAAACGGCAAAACAAATCAGAGGGAAAAGAAATCACTCTGAAGCTGTGAGATTGAAAACAATGGCCTCTCTTCAGGCACTTAAATACCTTGGAAATTGAGCTGCTTTTAAACTCCAGTTGTACAGCCTGGGAGTCCACAAAGTGTCACAGGAAAATAATGGTTGGAGCAGCCACGCTGGGGCAATTCCAGGACACGTGGGAGATGTTCCCAAAAACCTCGGAGGGGAGGACCTGAGCACCTCCATAAATTCCTCAGGAGGGGCTGATCCCTCTCTGTGACAGAGACAGGACCTAAGGAATATTTGGAGCTGTGCCAAGGGGGGGTTTAGGTTGGATTTAGGGAAAGGTTCTTCCCCCAGAGGTGCTGGGCACTGCCCAGGCTCCCCAGGGAATGGGCACATTCCCGAGGCTGCCAGAGCTCCAGGAATGTCTGGACAACACTCCCAGGGATGCACAGGGTGGGATTTTCCTTGTCTGTGCACCACAGGCTGAATTCCAGGCAGGAAGGGATGTGCTGATTCCTCAGCTCCTCAGTCGGCCCCAGCAGGGCCTTTAACAGCACAGGAGACAAAAAAGCTCCTGAACTTCCACAAAAATATCGCTGCTGTGTGAAAAAACTCCCTGTTTTTGGGAGCTTGGCCAGCAGATTTCCCTGTGATGTTGGAATAAAAGCTCCCAGGCCATCAGAGCAGCTCTTTCTCCTATGAAAGGGAGCGACTTTGCCGAGCTGAGCTCCGGGATAACGGTGTGGGATCAGGGCTGGCTGGATTAAGGGGAGAGTGGATTGCTGCTCCTGCACAGAGCACTCCTGCAGCCTCTGAGGGCTCCCCCAAGGCACTGAGCTGTCCCTGGACATGTTTATTTGCTGGGATTTGGCAAACTGGCAGCTGATCCCTGCGTGGTGCTGAGCTGTGGCACGGCCAGGCCGTTGTGTAAGAGTTCCACAAAGGGTTCCCATCCTTTGTGCTCAGCCCTGGAGATGCCGTTGGATCACAGGGAATTATCCCCCTCCTCCAGCTCCTGCACATCAAACTCACTCTCTGATCATCAATGCCACTTTTTTCCTTGGATTTTCCTCCCAGACAGGAGCTTGTGCTGCTTTGAGGTTGGACTGAACTCATCCCCTGCCTGGGGGTGGAAGGAGAAATGCAGGAAGAGCTGGGAATTCAGAGCCCAAGCTCTGGAGCAGATTCCCTCCCTGTTTCCACTTCTCCAGCCCTAAAATGCTGCACAGGTACTGAGCAAGAAATTAAAACAGGGCTGAAAGAGCCACGGAGCCCCAAAAGTCCCAGCAGTGGTGGCAGTGGCAGCTCCTCTCTGCTCTCTGGGGCATTCCTGGCACTGCCAGGAATCCAAACAGCAGCTGATTTCCAGGATACCTGGATCTATCCACATCCATCTCCATCCTGACTTCCAGGATAACGCCACAAAGGTCTGGAACAGGAGACAGCACAAGGCACAGGCTCTGGGTGATGACACGGAACCATTTTTCCTTTCTCCACTTTAAAAGGATGAAGAGGAGACACCAAAACCCTCTGGATCTTGCCCAGGGACAATGGAATCATCATTCCTGATGGTGCCTTAGGATTTTTAGATTCCATTTTCCATGTAACTCTGGAGCTGCTGTTCTCCCATCTCAGGCAAAACAATTTCTCTCCAGGCCTGAAACTCAAGGACACCTCACTGCCTCAGGCCCCAAAAATGTAAACAGCAGAGAAATTGCGGGAGCAGGTTTGGGATGGATGTTTCCATTACCTGAGGTTATAATTGGAGGTCTAACCCTGATATGCAAATGGGGGTATAATTCAAATTATCTATCTAATTTTATAATTCAAAAATTATAAAGCACGAAAAACCTGTGACCCATTGTTCATTTTGGGTGCAGCCCTGGGTGGGCTCTGACTGCCCCAATGTACCCAGAAGGGCTTTGAATAAATCTCTGCTTTTTATTCTCTTCATTTTGTCTGGCCTCTGCTCTAGGTAAGCCCGGGAAAAGGCATCACTGAGAGGAACTCCTGGATCCCACAGGGAGCAGTTTCTCTCCCTCTGCCCACCACCCTCAGGCCTCTCCAAGCACTCCGAAGGTGCCTCACCTTTCCCATGGGATGTTTCAATTGTCCATGTGCAGTTCAAGTTGTTGGGATAAAAATCAGGGAAGCCTGGGGACAGGATGGTGCCACTGGAGCCACGGATGTAACCCCCACAGAGAGCTGCAAGCACAAAAAAAAGGGAGAGGAAGAGTGAAATAATCCAAAACCTTTCATAAGCTGGGAGGAAAAAATAAAAACAAAACCCAGTCCAGGAAAATCCAACATTTGAGATTGATCAACCCACCAAAATCCAGTAAAATACATGGATCAATCCAGCAAAATCCAACAAAATCCATGGATCAACCCATAAAAAATCCAATAAAATCCATGGATTAACCCATCAAAATCCAATAAAATACAAGGATCAACCCATCAAAATCCAACAAAATATATGGATCAACCCATCAAAATCCAATAAAATCCATGGATCAACCAACCAAAATCCAATAAAATGTATGGATCAACCAACCAAAATCCAATAAAATACAAGGATCAACCAACCAAAATCCAATAAAATACAAGGATCAACCAACCAAAATCCAATAAAATACAAGGATCAACCAACCAAAATCCAATAAAATCCATGGATCAACCAACCAAAATCCAATTAAATCCATGGATCAACCAACCAAAATCCAATTAAATCCATGGATCAACCAACCAAAATCCAATAAACTGCATGGATCAACCCATCCAAATCCAATAAAATATATGGATTGACCAAGCAAAATCCAACAAAACCCATGGATTAAACGCCACTGGGAGCTTTCCAGCTGCTGTGGATCTGCAAGGGAAGGGCCTGCAGGGTTTCCTCACCCTCACAGCTGGGCAGGGGCCGGCTCCACTGGAAGTTGGGCTCACACTCCAGGGCCTCGCTGTCGCTCAGGGTGTAGCCGGGGTCACAGCTGAACGTCACCAGGGCTCCCACGTAGAAATCGTTCCCGTGGCGCTGCCCGTTCACCGGGATGCCGGGATCCAGGCAGTGGTCGGACTGGAGCTTCACAGCTGTGGGACAGAGCCAGGGGGTCACAGCCCTCGGGGCACTGGGGAGCTCAGCGGGAGCTCAACCCTTCCCGTGGGATCGTCCCAAATCCTGCTGGGTATCCCCAAAGTCAGAGGGAGAGAGGGAATTCCTCAAGTGAGAGGATGGAGAGAGGGAGATTCCCAAAGTGAGAGGAGGAAAGGGAGAGAGGGAAATCCCTGAAGTGAGAGGATGGAGTGAGGGAAATCCCCAAAACGAGAGGAGGAAAGCGAGAGAGGGAAATCCTCAATGTGAGAAATGGAGAGAGGGAAATCTCCCAAGTGAGAGGAGGAATGGAGAGAGGGAAATCCCCAAAATGAGAGGAGGAAATGGAGAGAGGGAAATCCCCAAAACGGAGAGAGGGAAATTCTCAATGTGAGAACATGGAGAGAGGAAAACCTCCAAAGTGAGAGGAGGAAAAAATGGAGAGAGAAAATCTCCAAAGTGAGAAAATGGAGAGAGGAAAATCCTCAGTGAGAGAAGGAGATGGAGAGAGGGAAATCGCTGAAGTGTGAGGAGGAAATGGAGGGAGGAATATCCCTGAAGTGAGAGGATGGACAGAGGGAAATTCCCAAAGTGAGAGGAGGAAATGAAGAGAGGAACCGGTGTGGGATTCTTGGGCCTGTCCTGTGCAGGGCCAGGAGCTGGACTCCGTGATCCCTGTGGGATACAACTCAGGATGTTCAGTGACTCTGTGAGCTCAGCTCTGCCTCCTAAAATCAAGAATATTCTGCAGATGCTAAAATAAAAGTTAAAAGCTTCTACAAACAACCAAAGGGCTTCAGACTGGAAAAAGGGAGATTTAGGCAGGATATTGGGAAGGAATTGTTCCCTGTGAGGGTGGGGAGGGGCTGGGATGGAATTCCCAGAGCAGCTGTGGCTGCCCCTGGATCCCTGGAAGTGTCCAAGGCCAGGCTGGATGGGCTTGGAGCACCCTGGGATGGTGGAAATGTCCCTGCCCATGGGTTTAAAGTTCCCTTCCAACCCAAACCAGTCTGGGATGCCAGGAAAAGCAGCAACTGCTCCACTGGCAGCAACTCCCACTCCTTGAGCAGCGTGAGCTGCCTGGCACAGGGGAAAGAGACCCAAGAGGTCCCGAGTGAGGCCGTGGTGCTGCTGGAGAGCCGGGAATCGCAGGGAATCGCAGGGAACTGCAGGGAACTGCAGGGAATCGCAGGGAATCGCAGGGAACTGCAGGGAATCACAGGGAATCGCAGGGAATTCCATGGATAAGGTGCCCTTACTCTCGTATCGGATCTGGAAGCCGACGTCGGAGTGGCTCTTGTCCGTGGTGAACAGGAGGTAGAGGTGGTTGCTGGTGCTGATCAGGAACTGGGGCACCTGGGTGCCGTCGTAGACCCCGATCAGGGGCGAGGAGTAGGAGCGGCCGTCCCGCACCTCCAGGGTGTCGTAGTTCACCTCGGTCTTGAACCTGGAAGGGGCACGAGGGAGCTGTGAAACCCCAGCCCTGCTGCTTTTCCCTCCTTTCAGTGCTGGAGCCACCACGGGCTCAGGGGTGGCTCCTTTCTGCTGCCTCAGCATCTCACTGAGGGCACCTCTCAAGTGTTTGGGGGGTTTTTTTTTTTGTGATCCTTCACCTCTTCACCTGCTGAGCCCCACCAGGCTGTGAGCAACCCCTCCCACACAGCCAGCCCCAGAGGCAGCAGAGCACAGCCCTCCTCTGCCAGGAAAGCCAGGAAAAGCCAAAAAACTCAGCATTCCCAAGCCTGGAGCGGATTCTCGCTGCTCTGCTCCTCCTCAGGAACACGAGGGAGTTCAGCCCCCAAAAACATGTCTAAAACAACCCTGAAAATGAGCAGGGATTCCTCAGAGCAAGAGGGGGGAAAAGCACCATTCCCACCTTTCCTCCCCCAGTGCTGGGTGAATTTCAAAGCCCTGTCAGGAATAAAAAAGGGAGGGGAGAAGCTCAGCGCTGGACACGGCGTGGAGCAGCTCCTTCCCTTGCCTTGGCTGCACCTTGGAACCACCAAAACCACCCAGACCTGGGGAATTTGGAGCTGCCTGTGGTGGTGAGCACCTGTCAAAGGTGATTTTGATGGGGTAGCCTGGCTGGGCCTCGATGACCCAGGCACAGCTCAGCGAGTCCTTGTAGAAGCCAGGCCAGCCCGGGGACAGGATGGTTCCGCTGGGCGACGTCAGGTGGCCCCCGCAGGGCGCTGGGGATGAGAAAAAGGACACAAATCTCATTTATCCAGGCTGGGAAAGACCTTCAGGCTCGTCCAGCCCAGCACTGCCAAGGCCACCACTAAACCCACGTCCTTGAGTGCCACTTGTCCCTTGAAATTGGGGTGAAAAATGTCACGGAGCTGCAGCACCGCCAGCTGTCCTCACCCACGAGACGCCTTCCCCGCATTTCTGTCCCCCCACGAGTTAAAAACCACCAGAGCCAGATGAAAAACCAACACTGACTGCTCAGAAATTGCCTTTCCAGCTCCAAATGAAGCCACTGTCCCCGTGGGAGCGGCAGGGCTGACCCTGGGCCCCAGCTCGGAGGGGCTGGGCTGTAACAATGGTGATTGGATAGAAAAGCAGAGGAAACTGCAAGGTCACTCGGAATTTCAGCAGCTGCAGGTGCCAGAAAATCTCTCCTGGCCCTGCTAATTGAGTCATGGCTCTGCTGCCACGAGGGACATCACCAGAGCAGGGCATTAATTCCACACCGTGGTCCCCCCGTGCCACCAGCAGGAGCTGCAGGCACGTTGCTGAATTTTCTGGGAAAAGGACACCGGAGCTGACGGCCCAAAAATCCCACAGCCCTCAGGAAGTGCCAGGTTTTGTCCTCAGGGATGTGAGGCAGGGCCAGCCCTGATGTCCCCGTGCCCCAATGTCACCCTGGAGGTGACGTCAGACCTCAGCCCCAGCCCCAAAGCTCCCCTGCTGCTCTGGAGGGTGGCAGATCAAAGTCATTTGATCTCAGCTGCCTCCAAACCAATTATTTTTCCCTTCTGCCCCAAAGCTGCATCGTCTCCTGTCAGGATTTCCACCCTTTCTTCTGCCTCCTTCATTCCCATTAATTTTTTCAAGTGCTGAACAGGACTTTAGATCTCTGGGCTTTCTCCCTGTTTAAAAAGGGTAATTAAAATGTCCAGACTAAAGGGTGAGTCAAAGAAACCACCAGAGTGATCAGGAGGAGAAGGCAGAAGTTAATGGCAGGAGGTTATAAAATAAAAAAGTTGATTAAAAGTGCATTATTTAATGTATGTTTCCCTTCCATACTTAAAAATATGTAAATTTAAAGGCTTCATGCTCTAAAAGCAATGGGAGCCCTGAATTAAATCTACATCTTCTCAGAAGCAAAATTATGTAAGAATGTAAAAGGTCCAGCTTTTTATTGTGTAAAAGCTGTTGAAGACAATTGATTCCTTCCTTCAATCCCAAAGACAATGGCCAGGATTGTGCAATTCCTGCTGCTCCAGCAATGCAGGACCAATTACTGAAATTATTTCTCAATATTTCAGGGCTATTTCTCCAGAGCTCAGCACTTGTTATTCAAATGGCTGCAAATACCAGAGCAGGGCATCACTTCCCTGAGAACACAGGGCACAGGAAGATTTTCAGTCCTAATGAGCTCCTTCTTCACTTCTCTTTTCCAGAGGAGAGGCTTGAAAGTCCTAAAAAACCTTTGAAATCTGAATTAACGCCTTTAATTCAGCCCAGCTCCCCCCATGTCAGGGTTGGCTGTTGTGGCCCAGGGATGGAAATGCAGAATTTCTGCCCCTCAGCCGCCAGAGTTCATTGACAGAACTTCTGCCATTAGATAAATATCAGATATTTCACATGGATCAAAAACCAGGATGGGAAAACATCACCCTGGATCTTCCATTCCCTGTTGTTTCACTCCCTCCCTGACAGGAGCAGCAGGGAAGCTTTGAGTCATCACCAAAGCAGAACCTCTGATTATTGTTATTAGAAAAACACCTGTTTGCAACAAGAACTGATCATAAAATCATCAAAAAAATACAACAAAATACCCCCCAGCGTTCATTTCACACCAAAAAACTGGAAAACAAACAGAGCTCAGGGATATTGGGACTGAAACTTCCTCCCCAGCAAACTCCTCTGTGCAAACAACACCTTCCAGAGCCATGGAAAATCCTGCAAGGTGCTGGCTGGACACTGTGGAACGTGAGAGTGAGAACCTGATGGGCAGAACCCTGATCCTGGAACCCCAAAGGATGCAAAATTCCCGAGGGGATCTCTCTCCCACCAGGCTGGGAAAGTTCACCTGGAGAAGAATCTCCTCTCCCCAACAACCAGGCTGGGAATGTTCACCTGGACAAGGGAAGGATCTCCCTCTCACCAAATTGGGAATATTCACTTGGAGAAGGGAAGGATCCCTCTCCCACCAGGTTGGGAAAGTTCACCTGGAGAAAGGAAGGATCTCCCTCTCACCAAATTGGGAATATTCACCTGGAGAAGGGGAAGATCTCCTCTCTCCTACCAACCAGGTCGGGAATGTTCACCTGGAGAAGAGAAGGATCTCTCTCCCACCAGGTTGGGAATGTTCACCTGGAGAAGAGAAGGATCTCTCTCCCACCAGGTTGGGAATGTTCACCTGGAGAAGAGAAGACTCCAGGGAGAGCTCAGAGCCCCTTCCTGTGCCTAAAGGGGCTCCAGGAGAGGGGCTTGGGACAAGGACACAGGGAATGGCTTTGAACTGGAAAAAGGGAGATTTGGGGATATTGGGAAGGAATTCCTGGCTGGGAGGGTTGGGAGGGGCTGGGATAGAATTCCCAGAGCAGCCGTGGCTGCCCCATCCCTGAAAGTATCCCAGACAAAGCTTGGAGCACCCTGGGCCAGCGGGACGTGTCGCTGCCCATGGGAGGAGCTGGAAGGAGACCTTCAAGGTGCTTCCCACCCCAAACCCGTCGCGGATTCCCGGCCCTGCGAGGCACCTTCGCAGCGGAGCACGGCGTTGTTCCACACCACGCTGCCCTCCTGCAGCACGCAGGTGACGGTCTCGGCGCCGTGGGTGCGGATGAAGCCCTCGTCACACAGGAAGGACACGGAGCTGCCCAGCTGGAGGCTGTCCCCAAAGCGCTTCCCGTTCACCGGAACGCCTGGGTCTGGACACTCGTTGTGCCGGAAGGCTGGGGAAGGAGGGGGAAAGGGAGTGAGAAAAGGGATGGGGAAAAGGGAGTGAGAAAAGGGATGGGAAAAGGGAACGAGAAAAGGAAAAGAGAAAAGAAAAAACAGAAAAGGAAAAACAAAGGGGGAAAGGGAAGGGAGAAAACAAATGGGGAAAGGGAAGGGGAAAAGAGATAAGGAAAAGAGGAAAAGAGAAGAGGAAAAGAAAAAGAAAAGAGAAAAGGAAAAGAGAAGAAGAAAAGAGAAGAGGAAAAGAGGGAAGGGAAGGGGAAAAGGGGAAAAGAGGAAAAGAGAAGAGGAGAAGAGGAAAAGAGGAAAGGAAAAGAGGAAGAGGAAATGAGAAGAGGAAAAGAGAGAAAGAAGAGAGAACAGGAAAAGAGAAGATGAAAAGAGAAAAGAGAAGAGGAAAAGAGAAGAATCAGGATCTTGTTTCCCCCACCCTGTCCCCTCAATGAAGATTTTGCACCCCAAACTGAAGTTTTCCCGTTCCCAGAGCAACAGCAGAGGAAGGGTGAGGTTAAAGCTGTTGGTATCCAAGAGAGGATGGGATACAGCAGGAAAGGTCCTGGAAAACTCAGTTACCTTCTCAGCCACTTTCACATACAGCAATACATATAAATATATTAATAAATACCTCAAATAGGGAGAGGTTTTAAAAAGCCCTGAAAATATCTGCCTGGAGGGGATATAAAGGAACCATTGGTGGGGAAAATGGAAAGATTTAGGGCACCAAGGTTGAAAAGTCACCTCAGCACATTCTGTGACTGCAACATCACAGAGCCCCAGACTGGCCTGGGCAGGAGGGGACCTTAAACCCATCCAGTGCCACCCTGCCATGGGCAGGGACACCTCCCACTGTCCCAGGCTGCTCCAAGCCCCATCCAACCTGGCCTTGGACACTTCCAGGGATCCAGGAGCAGCCACAGCTTCTCTGGGAATTCCATTCCAGCCCTTCACCACCCTCCAAGGGAACAATTCTTTTCCAAAATTCCACCTAAACCTACTTCAGTTCCATCACCAGCACTGGGATGAAACAAAGGACACACAGGAATCACCTTTCCAGGTGCCACCAAGTCCTGGTGGGACTGCAGAGACACCTGGCTCTGGTTAAAGCCCTCTCCAGCAGTTAAAGTTATGCTGGCCAAGCAGTTGGAAATTAAATTTGTGGCCTTAATTCCTGATTAAAGGCATGATTGTGTCCTACATCTCCTCATGCTGGGAGGGGCCTTGCAGAGGAGCAGCCTGTTAAGGATTAAAGGCTCCAGCTGAATCCCACACCTGAGGTTTCAGTGTCTGCACTGCACCTGAGCAAAGCCAGCTGAGCCCTGGATTGCTCCCAGAGCATCTCTGCCCTCCAATATCCTGTTCTCCACAGGGCTGGAGGGGAAAGGGGGCTGGATCTGTGCCCTGTGCTCTGCTACCAGTCCCTGGCAGCAGCGCTGCCTCCTCTCCCTTCCCTCAGCTGAAGGGAAGGGCCTCGAGGTGTCTGGGAAAGGCTCAGTGCAGAACTTGGAGCAGTCAGAACAAATGAACTCGTTCTTGAGTCATTCCCAGCGCTGGAAAATGTCCCTGTTCCAGGGACAGCCCCAGCTCCCCCCTGGAGAAAGGGAGAGGCCCCTGAGGTGTCACCCTCAGTGCTGGGTCTGTGGTACCCCCTCAGCCCTCTGAGGAGCCCTCAGCCTGCTGCAGTTTGGCAAACGCTTCCTTAAGGCCTCAATTTGGTTTTCTTTTTTTCTCTTTAAATAAAGGCCCTCCAATCAGAGCTGGAAGGGCCATCCCAACAAAGCCATTGCTGGGTCCTGCTGAGGAGCTTTAATGAGGCTCTTCAGGAAATTACAGGACAATATCAGGATTAAATTACCCTGGAATTCACTGGGGATTCGAGGACTGGACTTAACACGGAGCCAAATCTGTCTCCGGAAATTTCAAGGCTTTCTACCACAAGGAAAGGATCCATTTTCCTTTTTCTCCCAAGTTTTGCATCTCTGAGTGTCAGCAAACGAGGGTGGCACTGACTGAGGGGCACAGGAACCATCCCAGATCCAACAATTCTTCCTGGTCTGCTCCCAGGGCACCACCTCAGCTCCCTGAGCAGAAAGGAGGCTCCGAGAGGGAGAGCAGGAAGCCCAGAAAATCATAAAATCATGGAATGGTTTGAGTTGGGAGGGACCTTAAAGTTCCCATTGCACTCCGTGTCATGGCAGGGACACCTTCCACTACCCCAGGAGCTCCAAGCCCCGTCCAACCTGGCCTTGGACACTTCCAAGGATGGGGCAGCCACAGCTTCTCTGGGAATTCCATTCCAGTGCCTCCCCACCCTCACAGGGAAAAATTTAATCCCAATTTAAGGTCATTCCCCTTGCCCCATTCACTACACCCTTGTCCAAAATCCCTCTCCATAACCCAAATCCTGGCTTCCATGGACAGATAATCCAAGGCCAAAGTGTTGGTTTTTTTTCTGGACAACACTTCAGCTTCACAGCCAGAAAGAACTTGAGCCACCAGCTCTAAACTTGCCACCAATCCTCCCTTACCCAGCTGCAAATCCGAATTCATCCCCAGTTTTCAGATTTACCCTGGAATTCCAACAGCTTTAGCAAGATCCGTCTCTGCAGTCTCCAGCACGGATTTTGAATTTCAAACCCCGGCAAGAAGGAAAGGTGGGGGGCACTCACTGGTGAAGGTGATGTTGAAGCCTCTCTTCTCCATGGAGTGGTCGGTCTGGAACTCCAGCCTGGCCACGTGGCCGCTGCTGGTCAGCGAGGAGGGGATCTGGCTCCCTGAGAAGGTGCCCAGCACCGGGGACTCGGCCGTGGCCCCGTCCTTGACGGCCAGGAAGTCGAACTGGGGCTCCACGTCAAAGTCGTTGAAGGCCAGGTGGATCCTGCTCTCGGGCTTGGCGATGATCAGCCACACGCAGTGCAGGCTGCTCCCGTACTCCTCGGGGTAGTTCGGGGACAGCACGGTCCCCGACGGGCTGGTGAAGTTGAAAAAGCAGGAAACTGCAAGAGGAAAGAGCCGTCAGCACCGTGGCCTCGCAAATATCCCTTCCCTCAGCCCTCAGCCCTCCCACAAATTCCGGCTCCGAGGCCGCGGCAGCAAGGGAGGGCCCAGTGCTCCGTTCCCGAGGTGTCAGTGATTTACTGCAGGGGGAAGAAGCGACTTCCAGGCTGCCAGAGCTCACTGACAAACTTCTGTCATCATGTAAATATCAGCTATTTCACGATCACATAAATATAATCATATGAATAGCAGATATTTCACGTGGATCAAAAACCAGGATACGGGAAAACATCACCCTGGATCTTCCATTCCCTCCCTGACAGGAGCAGCAGGGAAGCTTTTGGTCATCCTTAAATCAGAATCTTTTATTATTTCGATAAGAAAATCACCCGTTGTTCAGGACTTGGGGTGGATTTGCCATTTTCCAGTCCCTTCCAGGTTTCTTTAACAGCAGGAGGAAAATGTCCCTTAGGTGGGATCTGGCATTTTCCAGGTGAATTCTCCTGCACGTCCTCCCAAGAATCCAATGGGTGACTTGAGCTGGTGCAAAATAAAACCAGCATGAAACCAGTCAGGTTTTGCCTCAAGGTTTTTTTTGCTGTGGCCACATCCCAGAGAACCTGGAGCGAGGAACCAGCTCAGGGACTCCGGGCACTGCTCCAGCCTCCCCTGCTGCTGCCCACGGCTCAGCTCCCTCACCCACGGGTGACACATCCATTCCCAGGGCTCTGCAGACTCCTCAGGCCTTGCTCCAAATAAAATCTGCCCTTTCCACCTGCTGAGTTCATTTTCCTCCATGCTCCTCTCCAGATTCACCCACTGCATTCCCCAAGCTCCTTCCAGCCACACCATGCCTGTCCCACAGGGAATATTTGTGGGATACAACAACAAATGGAGTCCTTTGAGGAGCTGTGAGTTAATTTGGTTTTGTTTTTGTCCTTGGGAAGTCGTTTAAGCCTGGCTGAGCACTGGGAGATGCAGGATGCTCCCTGGATCTGGAGGAACTGCACAAGAACATTCCCAAGTGCCAAGGGCTGGGACAAATTGGGACAAACCAGAGGAATCTGCGGCCCTGGTGGAGGGGAAAATCCTCTTCCCACCACAAATAAATCACTGACTTCTGCTGGGACTTCTGCTCTCAAAAAGAGGTGCCCAACCAGGCTGCCCTTCCCACGGGGTAATTAAAACCAGGCTTAAAACGAAGCTGAGGGGAAGAGCGTGCACGAGAACACCTCCAGCTCTCCAGGGGTTCGGCACCTCCCGGCCTGCAGCTGCCAAGGCCCATTAATTTGGGAGGGCAAGGCTGCCTTTGAAGTGCTACCTGCCCAAAGTTCGGGATATTTTATGTCTGGATGCTTTGCTCATCCTTCTTCCCCACCACCACCCTTGGTCAAACCCATTATTGGGAACATCCATCTCCCTAATTCCTGGCACAGAGGATGAGCCTGGCTTGGGCTTGGCATTTGGACAATTACTTGGATCGCTGCTCTGCCTCCCTCTGTTATTCTCCCTCTGTCTCCCCTCACCACTTAATGGCTTTGGATCAAATAATTCGGACGTTCCCGTGACGTTATCAAGGCCACGGAGCTGCACAATCCATTTCCTGCTCTCAGCCACAAAGAGAGCAGATTAAAGAGACAACAAACTGCAAAGCACCCTCAGGATTTTGGGCTCTCTCTCTCTACCAGATGCTGAAATATCAGGGCAGGCTGTCAAATAATTCTGTCAGCATAAGCACGGTGTAATCTGCCTGAGAAAAATTGAAAATAAACGCATTCACACGCAGGGAAACGTCTCAGCAGCAGGGATGAGGTGTCTCCTATAAATTTTTAAATCCAAGGGGGTAAATTAGCATTCAGCCAGGACCTGCAGGAGCCCAGCGAGAGAGAGGTGCAGTCGCCAGTTCGGAAAATAAAACAACAAAGCACTTGCTGACAAAGGGGAGAGGAGCAGAGTGAGGGAAGAATATAAAATTAACCTTTGCCAGATAAAACAAAGTGACAGATTAAAGAGGAGCTGATAAAAAAAAAAAAAAAAAAAAAAAAAAAAAAACCTGCAAGAGTCTCCACTGCAGGGAAGTAAATGAGGATTTTGATTTTCCATAAGATCAGAGAGGAGAAAGGTGAGATGGAGCTGGAGGACCGAGGACAGTGTCCCAAGCTGTGTCCAGGAAAAAGCTCTCCTTGATGGAGAGGGGAGCTGGAATCACATTCCAGAGGGGAACATCCAGCCCAGGAAGCCACAAGGTTCATGAACAAGACAGTGGTGCCTGTGAGATGATGGTTTTCTTTTTCTTTTGAAGCAGAGAAGGTTTTTCCTCACTGTGGAAGGAAGTTTTTCCTCACTGTGGAAGGAGGTTTTTCTTCACCATGGAAGGAGGTTTTTCCTCACTGTGGGAGGAGGTTTTTCCCAATGTGGAAGGTTTTTCCTCACCATGGAAGGAGGTTTTTCCTCACCAGGGGAGGAGGTTTTTCCTCGCCAGGGGAGGATTTTTTCCCAATGTGGAAGGTTTTTCCTCACTGTGGGAGGAGGTTTTTCCTCACTGTGGGAGGAGGTTTTTCCTCACTGTGGGAGGAGGTTTTTCCTCACTCTGGGAGGAGGTTTTACCTCACCGTGGAAGGAGTTTTTCCTCACCATGGGAGGAAGTTTTCCTCACCATGGAAGGTTTTTGTCCCACTGTGGAAGGAGATTTCAGCTGTGGCACTGGATCCACATCAGCCTCCCTGGAGCTGGACACTGGGATAAACCAGGAGCTGTTCAACAACGTGTCAGAGCCAGGGACAGGCTGTCAGGAGGGAGGTGACGGCAGCAGGACAGGTGGGAGACAGCCCAGCTCCCTTTCTGGAGCATCCCAGGCAGTCAGGAACGCAGAGCCCTCCGGAGCAGGAGTCACTCCCAACATGACAGAGGCCAGCCCTGCTGCCTGCAGCCCATCCATCACAGCAGCGGGCTGGGAGCATCCCAGGCTGGAATTAATATTTATTATCCTTGTCCTTAAACGCTGGGAGAGGCCTTTTCATCATGTGCACAGCACAGGGGCCTGTGTACAGGGCTGATCAGTAATGGTTGCATTTGGCAATAATTGTTGTATTTATCAATAAATTGTTGTATCTGTCAGTAATTGCTGTATTTGTCAGTAATTGTATTTGTCAATAATTGTTATATTTTTCAATAATTGTTATATCTGTCAGTAATTGTTCTATTTGTCAATAATTGTTACATTTGTTAATAATTGTTATATCTGTCAATAATTGTTACATTTGTCAATAATTGTATTTTTCAATAATTGTTATGTTTTTCAGTAATTGTTACATCCATCAGTAATTGTTGTATTTATCAATAATTGTTACATCTGTCAATAATTGTTACATTGGTAATAATTGTTGTATTTGTCAATAATTGTTACATTTATCAATAATTGTTACATCTATCAATAATTGTTGTATTTATCAATAATTGTTACATTGGCAATAATTGTTGTATTTGTCAATAATTGTTAATTTATCAATAACTGTTGTATTTATCAATAATTGTTATATCTATCAATAATTGTTGTATTTATCAATAATTGTCGTATTTATCAATAATTGTTAATTTGTCAATAACTGTTGTATTTATCAATAATCGTTAGCACTGATCAAGCACTGCAAAGGCAATGAGAAAATCCCTTTCTTAAACACAGAATAAATCCCAGCAGACACAGAGCAGCAAGACCACGTCAGTGATGACCCAGCACCGGGATTTCTTTGAGTCATCCCAACCATCAGCAGGATTCTGCCTTGATCCGGAGCAGTGAAACAGCGAGGGAGCAGCTCCTTGGTTCTTCCCTGAGGAGTGGGACAGGGATGTGAACATGGAT
>VZTJ01003512.1:190859-202132 GCA_013397795.1 Orthonyx spaldingii
CTCTCCTCTCCTCTCCTCTCCACTCCTCTCCTCTCCTCCCAAGCTGTTTTTTCCTTTCATTCCACCTTCCCAGACCATCTCACCTCCTCACACACCATCTCTCTTCTCCTGCACCTGCTGGCTCCAGCCACTCCATCCCTCCTCATCCTGCAGGAGAAGCCAGGGCTGGTCCCATGGGGAGGTCACACCATGGGAACAGGAAAGGCACCGGGGTCAGGAGCTGAAAACTGGAATAACTGCAGTTTCCATGGAAACAATCCAAAAATTCCTGACTTTCCTCTCAGTTTTTAAGTCCTGCTCCCACAGTGATCTCTTGGGAGGGAGCTGGGAGACAGGAGTGGATTTTCTGCCTTGCGTTTCCTTTTTTCCAAAGATCCCTCCTGGATCCTGGCAGAGCTTGGTGATGGAGTGGAAAACCAGGAGCTCGGCAGGAGCCTGGTTAATGCCCAGAATTCCTGACTTGGGAAGAGCTGACAGTGCTGGAAGCTCAGGGCACTGCTCCAGCTGGGCAGCAAAGTGTTCACATTTTGTATTTTCCTCTTTCTGTATCTGTTATTCCAAGGAAAAAAAAAATAAATCTGCATCTCCTGGTGCCTTTTCCTGCTGAAAACCCTGCAGCACCACAGGGCAAGTGGGAGGCCAGGGAAGGAGTTTGGAGCAAAGATTAACTGGGAGCTTTTTTGTTATTTCAGAGCAACAAAAATGCTCAGTCCGGGGGTGGGACTGCAGGTACGAGGAGAAGAATGAAAACCAGGCAGGTTCTGGCTTCCAAACCTTGAGGAAAAAATGTCACTGAATTTAAACCAGATGGGCAGGGAAGAGCAGGTTTCAGTGCCACCCACTCCAGCAGGAGCAGGAATGAGGTGAAGTTTTTTAAAACTTCCTGGGAGCTGCTGATCCACCCTGGGACAGGGATCCTGCAGCTGTCTGCCCCTGGGAGCTGCTGATCCACCCTGGGACAGGGATCCTGCAGCTGTCTGCTCCTGGGAGCTGCTGATCCACCCTGGGACAGGGATCCTGCAGCTGTCTGCTCCTGGGAGCTGCTGATCCACCCTGGGACAGGGATCCTGCAGCCATCTGCTCCTGGGAGCTGCTGATCCACCCTGGGACAGGGATCCTGCAGCCATCTGCTCCTGGGACGTGCTCCAAGGCTCTGCACCCAGTTCCCACCGATTCCCAACAGAATTCCTCCTCTCCCCGCAGGCTCCCTTGGGAATTTTTGCAGTGGCCACAAGAAGGTGGAAGTTTCTGGCCATTGTTTTGGCCAAAAGTCCAAAAAGGCCTCGCGGTGCTGCTCTGCACCTCCCCCATGCTGCCCTGGCGGGGTTTGGCAGCTCCCTGGCCCAGGGTGATTTTAGTTTTGTGTTTTATGCCGTGTGTTCCATTTCATCTGCGTGGGCACAGAAATGAGTTCTGTCCCTCTAACCCGGAGCAGAGGAACTGAACCAGGCTGTGTTTTCAACTTTCCCTCCTCCAGGTGTTGCTGAGCAGCGGGAGGGGGGAGTGCAGCAGCACAACAACAGGAAAATCCCTGGGAAGGGCTGAGGGTCCCACTGCAAGAGCAAAATCCCGGGAGTGAGGATCAGCTCAGGGGATGCCAGGAGTCGGGAGGAGTCCAGAAATCTCCTGAGAGAGCACAACTCTGAGCGTGGCCCCTCCATTCCAACATTCCCAGGAACAACCACACTTATCCCAATCCATCCAAACAGACCCAGGAATGGAAGTGTTTATCCAACCCATTCAAACATCCCTGGGAATGAACAGATTTATCCCCAGTCTGTTTAAACATTGCCAGGAATGAACAAGTTTATCCCAAATCCATTCAAACATTCCCAGGAATGAACAGATTTATCCCCAACCCACTCAAACAGACCTAGGAATGAACACATTTATCCCAATCCATTCAAACATTCCCAGGAATGAACAGTTTTATCCCAAATCCATTAAAACGTACCCAGCAATGAACACATTTATCCCCAATCCATGAACATATGTATCCCAAATCCATTCAAACACTCCCAGGAATGATCATGTTTATCCCCAGCACAGTTCAACAGACCCAGGAATGAACACATTTATCCCAAATCCACTCACACGTTCCCAGGAATGACCACGTTTATCCCAATCCATTCAAACAGATCCAGGAATGAACACATTTGTCCCTCATCCATTCAAACATTCCCAGGAATGAAGAGGTTTATCCCCAGACCAAATGAAACATTCCCAGGAATGAACACATTTGTTTCCAATCCATTCAAACATTCTCAGGAATGACCACATTAATCCCAAACCCAATCAAACATTCCCAGAAATGAACGTGTTTGTTCCCAATCCATTCAAACATTCCCAGGAATAAACACATCCCAAACCAATTCAAACAAAGCCAGGAATGAACACATTTATCCCAAATCCATCCAAACATTCCCAGAAATGAACGTGCTTGCTCCCAATCCATTCAAACATTCCCAGGAATGAACAGATTTATCCCCAATCCAGTCAAATACACCTCGGAATGAGCACATTAATCCCAAACCCAAACATTCCCAGAAATGAACATGTTTGTTCCAAATGCATCCAAACATTCCCAGGAATGACCACATGAATCCCAAACCCAGTCAAACATTCCAGGAATGACCACATGAATCCCAAACCCAGTCAAACATTCCCAGGAATGACCACATGAATCCCAAACCCAATCAAACATTCCCAGGAATGACCACATGAATCCCAAACCCAGTCAAACATTCCTAGGAATGACCACATGAATCTCAAACCCAATCAAACATTCCCAGGAATGACCACATGAATCCCAAAAATTTCCGAGTGATGCCAACCAACCCAACCCCACTGGGGTCAGAGCAAAACCTCCCCCTCCAAGGTTTTCCTGATGCACAAACCCCTCCTTTTATTCCCCCGCCATTTAATTCCCTGTCAAACACGAGACGGGTCCAGAAAACCTGGATTTTCCAAGTCTGATCCCAACAAACTGAGCCTGCACCAGGAATTCCAGCACTCCTTGGAATGACTCTCCCAGAACTGGCAGAGGACACCGGAACCAAGGCAGAAACGGTGCCTTTATTGCCCAAGGTGGTGACAAAAGCCATTCTTGTCACTCCCACTGCCACAATCATCTCCCACGGAAAAGGACGGCGCTGCCTGGCACGAGTCAAGCACTCAGAGAAAACTGCAGGATGAAAACTTGGGAAAGGCAGGAGGAGCAGGGAAGGGAACAACAAAGATCCTTGTGGGACTCGCTGACTGCAGAAACCGCCCCCCCAGGAGCACCAGGGCCCTGCTCTTCCTTCCAAATAAAGGGAATTTTGGGGATCTCCCACCGCAAATAAAATCAGGAAATGAAGGGTTTTTTCCCTACTCCACACGAGGATGATTAAACAGCAATCGCCACCCTGAGTTTGGAGGTTTTGGCAGCTCTGGAATGTCCCTCCCCCCACCACATCCTCCACCCTCAGTGTCAGCACAGGGAGAGCAACTCCAGAGCTGGAATTATGGGGTTGATTCCCCATTTATAAAGCAAATCATCTCCTCAGCCACAGGGAGCTGCAGGCTTCACCTGGAACATTCCATCCCTCAGAGTCCCCAGCACCAGAGCACAAAATTCACGTGAGGGAGCACAAGGGTTTGCCTTCAGGGATATTTATTTCTCCAATGGCCCCTCCTGAGGCCGTTTTGCTGAGAAAAGGGAATTAAACTTTGAAAAAAAAAATCAAGTTCTGGGGTGCCCTGGGTGTGGAACTGCCCTGGCCTGTGATGGACACCGCGTTCCTTAATGATGGAAATGAGGTTTTTAGAGCCAACAATAGAAACCACAGAGCTGATTGGAGCAGTGCAGGATGGTGCAGAACAGGGAGGAAGAGAAATGTCAGAGTTCAGCATCACCCGCTGCCAGACACACACAGAGTACAGCAACAGCCACCCAGACACACAAATCCCACAGGAACAGCCACCCAGACACCCACAGTGAACAGAAATAAACACCCAGACACACACAGAGCACAGGAACAGACACTCAAACACCCAAATCCCACAGGAACAGCCACCCAGACACTCGAATTGCACAGGTACAATCACCCAGACACCCACAAAGCACAGAAGAAAACACTCAGACACCCAGACTATACAGAAACACACATCCAAATTTAAGAACAAACACCCAGACACTCAAATCCCACAGGAACAGCCACCCAGACACCCGCAGTGAACAGAAATAAACACCCAGACACACACAGGATACAGGAGCAGACACTGAAACACCGAAATTTAACAGGAACAGACACCCAGACACCCAAATTGAACAGAAACAAAACACCCAGACACACAAATCCCACAGGAACAGCCACCCAGACACCCACAGTGAACAGGAACAGGCACCCAGACACCCAAATTGAACAGAAACAAAACACCCAGGCACCCAAATTGAAGAGGAAGAAATACCCAGACACCCAACTGAACAGGAACAAACCCCCAGACACACACAAAGCACAGGATCAAACACCCAGACACCCACACTGAACAGAAATAAACACCCAAACACATACAGGATACAGGAGCAGACACTGAAACACCGAAATTTAACAGGAACAGACACCCAGACACCCAAATTGAACAGAAACAGCCACCCAGACACACAAATCCCACAGGAACAGCCACTCAGACACCCACAGTGAACAGGAACAGGCACCCAGACACCCAAATTGAACAGAAACAGCCACCCAGACACACAAATCCCACAGGAACAGCCACTCAGACACCCACAGTGAACAGGAACAGGCACCCAGACACCCAAATTGAACAGAAACAGCCACCCAGACACACAAATCCCACAGGAACAGCCACTCAGACACCCACAGTGAACAGGAACAGGCACCCAGACACCCAAATTGAACAGAAACAGCCACCCAGACACACAAATCCCACAGGAACAGCCACTCAGACACCCACAGTGAACAGGAACAGGCACCCAGACACTCAATTTGTGCAAAAATAAACACCCAGACACCCACAAAGCACAGGATCAGACACTCAGACATCAAATTCTACAGAAACAGAGACCCAGACACCCAAATCCCACAGGAACAGGCACCCAGACACTCAATTTGTGCAAAAATAAACACCCAGGCACCCACAAAGCACAGAAGAGAACATCCAGGCTGCACAGAAACACACCCCCAAATTTAAGAACAAACACCCAGTCACCCAAATTCTACAGAAACAAACACCTAGACACTCAAATCCCACAGCAACAGCCATCCAGGCACTCAAATCCCACAGAAACAGCCATCCAGACACTCACATTGTACAGAAATAAACACCCAGACACCCAAATCCCACAGGAACACACACCCTGATTGGACAGGGACACACATTCAGACACCCAAATTCTACAGAAACAGACATCCAGACACCCACATGGGACAAATCCAAAACCCCCAGACACTCAAACTGCACAGAACCAAAGCCCCAGACACCCACAGAGCACAGAAACAGCACCCACACCCCCACATTTTACACAAGCAAAGCCCCAGACACCCAAATTTAAGAGGAACGAACACCCAGACACCCAAGAACCATCCAGAGTCCCAAATCCCACAGGAACGAAGCTCCAGACTCCCAAATTTCAAAGAAACAACCCCCAGACCCCCACATTACACAGGAACAAACCCCAGCTCAGCACACCCAGAGGTCGGGGCTGCCCCTTCCACCCCCAGAGCTGCAGATTCCCAGGATCCAGAGGGAACTGGGAGCTCCCCTGAGCCCCCCAAAGGCTGGGGGGGCAGGAATTCCACACCTGAGAGGGTTGGCACAGTCCCCAAGATGAACAATTAGATGCAGTTATTGTTCCTCCTTTCATGCTGGAGGGATGGGAGGAGCACACCCTGCAGCTTAACTCCGCTCCAGAGCCTGGAAATGGCTCAGGAAATGCAGGGAGAGATCCCAAAATCACCCCACGACTTTGGGAGCAGCAGGCTGGGACATTTAAATCCTCTGGTTATAGGGAATTCTGTGAAAAACCACCCTAAAAACAAGGAAAAGGAACTTCTGGGACCAGTCAGGGATTTCTCTTGCAAGGATCCCAAATCACCCCATGACAGGGGCTGAGGAGGAAGCTCTGGGATCACAAAGCCCGGCAGGAATTGGGGCCCTTGGCATCAGCAGGGCTGTGACAGGAATGGTTTGTGCTGCTTTGCCATGGAAACCCCAGGAAATTTCCCAAGGAATCCTGCCTGCTCCCCAAGCCCTGCTCCCAAATCCCTGCTCCAAAATCCATTCCCAAATCCCTGCTCCCAATACCCCTTTTCCCAAACCCCTGCTCCCAAATCCCTGCTCCCCATCTCCTGCTCCCAAATCCCTTTTCCCCAACTCTTGCTCCCAAATCCCTACTCCAAATCCCTGCTCCAAATCCCTGCTCCCAACTCCTGCTCCCAAATCCCTGCTCCCTAACTCCTGCTCCTAAATCCCTGCTCCCAAACCCCTGCTGCCAAATCCCTTTTTCACAACTCCTGCTCCCAAACCCGTGCTCCCAAACCCCTTTTCCCAACCCCTGCTCCCAAATCCCAGCTCCCATACTCCTGCTCCACCTCCAGCTCCCTCTATCACACTCCAGAGGCACTGGACTGCTCCCACAACCCCAATCAGCAGCACACAAAGAAGAAAAATGTCCATTTCCCACCCGGATTTCGGACACGTTTGGCCCTGTGACCTCTCCTGCTCCAGGTGCTGCTCACAACAAAGGCAGGAGTGAAGGTCTAGAGGGGTTTGTGGGATATTTTTCCCACTGCCTGCACGGTGCCCTGTTGATCCATAAAAATCCCAAGAGCCACAGAGAACAGATCACACCAGAATTATTTCAAGTGAAAGATTCCTGTCGTGCTTTGCATGGATGGGGCTTGATTTGATCAATAACTACCTCCAAAATAATCCTATTTTACCAAAAAGTCTCCTTTCTATTATTCTATGACCCAATTCTTTCATCCTGGCACGAACCACAGTTTTACTCTCACTCCAAACTCTCAGCACGAGCCTCAACCACAGCACCAAGTTGTTCACAGTCAGCTGAAATTCTGGGAAATTAAAAGGAAAAACCAGTCTAAGACTTCCCACCTCCCAGATAATCAGGAAAAACTCCAATTCCCTCACCAGCACCTCCAGCTTACAGAGATCTGCTTACAGAGAAAAAAAAATGAACAGGAAGGGAGGGATGGCAGCTGGAAAAGGCAGGACTCAGCAAGGAATTGCTTCCTTTCCCCAGGCATTTCTCAGAGCTTAAATCAGTGTTTGAAAAGAAAGGCACTGACTTCCAATTGTTTCCTCCCCTTCTCCAGGATCCCCAATTCCCTCCCAGCTCCTCCAGACTCTGCAGGATCCAGTTTTCCCCCCCCCAGCTCCATCCTCTCTGTGGACCAGCTCCTGC
The DNA here is from genome assembly GCA_013397795.1 of Orthonyx spaldingii. NCBI lineage: Eukaryota > Metazoa > Chordata > Aves > Passeriformes > Orthonychidae > Orthonyx > Orthonyx spaldingii. Next base: position 198,289 of record VZTJ01003512.1, read on the forward strand.
CACACCACATTTCCACTGGAACCTAACCCAGTTTGGCACCTGCACAGTGAACCCACACTTCTAAAAACCAACATTTCTGCTTTCTCCCTCTCCATTCTCCCCTCCCTCAACTGGATTTTCCTCTCCTGTTTTGTTTTTTTTTAGGCTCAGTCTCATTCCCCTGCACCACAGACCCGGCTCCGAGGCCCAGATTTTAACAGAGCCAACAACGAAGAGAGGAAATCAAAGGAAGAGTGAGGTTATCACCAACTGGGGAAAACAGAGCTCCTGCTGTGAGTTTTGGCAGTGCCCAAACCCAGCGTTGTCCCTGCAGGAAGGTCCTGTCAGGGCAATAAAGCAGATTGCCCAACACATCTACAAAGGACACCGAGAGCATTAAAAGCCCACGGGGACTGTGCAGAAACTCCCGTTTACATCCCAAACTGTGATCCTGAGTCACCACGGAGAGCAGAACATCCCAACTCTGCTGGGAATTCAGGCAACAAAGGGAAAGCTGAGGCCCAGCAGCAGGGAGCCTGGATAGCGACAGATACCGAGGGGAAACTGAGGGGCCAAAACCAGAGCCCAGGTTTAAATCACAGACCTGGCTGCGTCCTGTCTGTGCCACGGCCACCAAGGATTGGTTTTCCCTCAGGGCAGGGCAGGGAGAGCCCAGATCTCCCTCAGCTCCTGGCTGCTCATCCCTGCCCCGGCCGGGGAAGAGCCGCGGCCTCTCCCCAAGCTGGGTGAAGGTGCCACCACCGCGGGGTCCCCTCGGAGGACACAGGGCGCTGCTCTGGAGCTCCTGACCCACTTACAAACACACACAGGTTTCTGAGCAGACCACTGGCTGCTCTTTTGGCAGGTTATGCTTTTGTGGCCCTTCAGCTCGAAGGCGGGCTGGCACTCGAAGTGCAGCGTGTCGCCGTGGCGGAAGGTGGAGCCTTCTCTCCGGCCGTAGGCTGGGATCCCGGGATCGCCGCAGCTGCCCTGGTCGATCTCTGGAGGAGAAAAAAACCACAGAATTTGGGTGTGGGGATGGGGCTGGAAGAAATAACATGGAGTTTGGGTGTGGGGATGGGGCTGGAAGAAATAACATGGAGTTTGGGTGTGGGGAAGGGGCTGGAAGGAAGAACACGGAGTTTGGGTGTGGGGATGGGGCTGGGAGGAAGAACACGGAGTTTGTGTGTGGGGATGGGGCTGGGAGGAAGAACACGGAGTTTGGATGTGGGGAAGGAAGAACACGGATTTGGGTGTGGGGAAGGAAGAACACGGATTTGGGTGTGGGGAGGGAAGAACATGGAGTTTGGGTATGGGGAAGGAAGAACACGGAGTTTGGGTGTGGGGAAGGAAGAACACGGAGTTTCGGTGTGGGGAACAGGCTGAGGCCTGCGGTGTTTTTAAGGGCACAGACTTCACAAGATGGATGGTGGTGAGCAACAACGTTTATCTTTAATAATAAAGGATAATTCTTTATAAACTACAACTCAAACAGCAAATAACCCCACACTACAGCGTGCTTTAATTAACTACTTTGTTTTACACCATTACTTCTTATGGTAACAGACAAACAATACTTTTTAAGGTTGAGAAATGACGTTTCTCACTTTGACAGGTTTAGCAGTTCACAGGCCCACAATGCACACTCCTTCCACTTCCCCTGTGACCAGGATGTCTTTTACTGGTCCCAGGGTTTCTTCTGGACCAGAGACAGAAGACTTTAGCTTTCAAGGCCTGTTTCTCTGCTACCTATATCTTGTAACTCCACAGAGGCCCAGCCCCTACGAGGATGTGGTGTCCCAACCCCAATTCTCTCATAAAAACCCCTCCTGGTGGCTCCCCCAGCCTCAAATCAATGGCTTCAGGATGAGGTGAGGGAGATTTGGATTAAATATCAGGAAGGAATTGTTCCCTATGAGGGTGGGGAGGGGCTGGAATGGAATTCCCAGAGAAGCTGTGGCTGCCCCTGGATCCCTGGAAGTGCCCAAGCCAGGCTGGTCGGGGCTTGGAGCTCCCTGGGACAGTGGAAGTGTCCCTGTCCCTGAACTGGATGATCTTTAATGTCCCTTCCATCCCAAACATTTCCAGGATTCTGTGATACTTCCAGGTGAAATGAAAAAATAAAATACAGGGAACAAGTGAAAAAACAAAATACAGGGAATAAATGAAAGAACAAACTATAGGGAATAAATGAAAAAACAAAATACAGGGAATACATGACAAACACAGGGATCCAAAGCAGCTCCTGCTCTGCATCTGCTCCAGGAACTTCTGAATTCAAGGGACCACATCCCACTGAGCAGGACCAACCCTCGGCCCCCTGGCACAGGTTCACAGAGGGAATTTGCTGGATTGTCCCCTCTCCTTCCCTCCCCACCCCATTCCCATTCCTGCCTTGTCCCCACACAGACACTCACACAGAGTTAATCCCTCTCTCCATGTGCGTTTTGACTCCAAATAAACCCCAGACGCAATTTCCTGTTGTCTCCTGCTCGCTACAATTCCATTTCCAAAGGGCCCCCTGCCCCGGATCACTGCTACCTCCAAAAACTTCATTCCTCCTTAGTGTTCCCACATTATTTATCTGCTCCACACTCCTCTGGTTTTTATCCCCATCATCTCTGATCAGTCTCGCTGTCTTTCCTCCCCGCTTCCAATTTCTTGCACCAAATTGGAAATTTCTTTTGTGACACCTCCTTTACAGAGGCAAATCGTGGCAGCCGAGATTTGCATGACTCCCTCTAATATCCCAATTTGGCTGGAATAACAACAAGCACCCTCATTATTATTCTGACTCCAGGCAACTCCAGAGCCAGGTGTATTTTGAGCAGAAGTCACACGGCACGGAGCTGCTGCTGCTCCTCCACGCATCTTGAACTGCAAACTCACTGCCAGCTAATGAAGCATCCCCAAAATAATTTAACATAAATGAATATTAAAAGTTTTCATGAAATAGGCTGCGTTTTTTGCCTCTCAGTGAAAGCACTTTGCCAGGATTTACGGATCTTCCTGCACAGTTTGCAAATCCAACTGTTCGGGAGCTGCACTTGCATATTAGGGATGGAAAGTAGAACATTTGGGGTGTTAAAGCTGCACTGAACTGTGCATTCCTCCCCCCAAAAATGCACAAGGCCGATAGTGCCTATCATGAAATGAAAATTCAGCTTTAAAACCCAAGGAATAGCAACGAGCTGGGATGGGAAGGAGCAGGTTTGGAACATTTCTCGGTGTGCCTGACAGAGCCCCCGGGGCTGGGGACGCTCCCTGCTGCCACTCAGCTGCCTTGAAACATCCATGGCTGTTCTTCCTTCCCTTCCCACACCCTGGAGCTTGGAAATGCAGTGTCAGGCAGTGCCAGTGATGGCCCTGTGAGCTCCCCAGTGCCCCCAGTGCTGCTGGCACTGGGGAAGGAGCTGCTGGATGTCCTGGGATCCCTCTGGTTGCTGGCATTGGGTGAGGATTCCCCACCCCTGGGAGTGTTCCAGGCCAGGTTGGAGCACCCTGGGACAGTGGGAGGTGTCCCTGCCCATGGATTGGGATGGGCTTTAAGGTCCTGTCTGATCCAAACCATTCCATGATCCTGTGACACCAACACACCTCACTCCAGCCATCCCTGGGAACATGGAGTGGTGTGGATTCACCTCCAGCCCCTCCTGTGCCAGGAGAGAAGAAGAGCCAGCCCTTCCCAGGCTGCTCCTCCACGCTCAGGGACTCTTCCAGTGCCAACAACAGAACTCCCCCACACACAGACACCAAAAATTCCCAACATGGCAGCCCCAAAACTCCACACAGGGACACAAAAATTCCCATTGTGGCAGCCCCAAAACTTCTCAACACACAGACACCAAAAATTCCCACCCTCGCA
>VZTJ01003512.1:202471-216598 GCA_013397795.1 Orthonyx spaldingii
CCAAAACCCCCCCCCACAGGGACACAAAAATTCCCATTGTGGCAGCCCCAAAACTCCTCCACACAGGGACACAAAAATTCCTGCCCAGCCCCATCGTGGCAGCTCCATCCTCCTGAAGCCCACGGGAGCTACCCCAGAAGGGTCAGAGAAGCCAAAATCCCACAGCCAGCCCCAAATGCTTCCCTCAGCTCGGGCTGGTGGCTCTGGAGGGATGGGAACCACGGGAATTCTGCACCAAGCAGCTCCAGCTACGGCAGAAGCCAAAGTTCCAGAGGTGTAATTCCAAAAGGAGCTGGGAATGTGCAGCACCTTCCTGCCTCCTATAAAACCAGAATGTGCTGAGGGCGTTGGGAACTCAGAAAAAACGCAGCCAAGTGAGGTAAAATCAGCATTTTGACCCTTTGCTGAGGGAGAATAAAGACAACACTGAGGGGTCTCCTCCCTCCTCACCCTTTGCTGTCACTCTGCACAACCCCAGCTCGAATCAGGGGCTTAAAAATGGGAGAGAAATGAGGAATTAGAGCTCCCATTTCCCACCCTGTCCTTGTTAGCAGCAGGCAAACACAGCTCGCAGGTTTCATCACCTCCCAGAGGTCAGGAAATGAGATTTATTCAGAAATTCCATTTTCTGACCCGAGAAAAATCCCCTGGTTCCTGCATTTCTTTGCGTGGGGAGTAAAATCCATGAAATATTTAGCAGGGCAGAAGTTCCATTTAAAAAAAAAAAAAAGAAAAAAGAAAAAAAAAAAAGGAATGATTCAAAAATATCAAAACATATTCCTTCAATGAGACTGAAACATTCCTCCTGATGAATGTTTAAAGCAAAATCATTTCCACATTAGAATAATAAAAGTCAAAACTAAACAAGAACATCCAAATCAAGTGTTTTGACATTACTGAAAGGAAACAAGTTGACGTGAATCTTTCACAACTTCTCCATCAAATATTATTCATACAGGGGGAATTTTGACAGAATGGTATTTTTCTGAGGGAAAATGTGGCAGCAGGAATTTTGTGCTGTTTGTGGGTGGGGAAATTGGGTCCCTGAGCTCGGTGCAGAGGAGGAAGGAGAGCAAAGCCTCCCTCACACACCCTGCAGTCACCCCAAATCCAGGCCACTCCCCTCCTGTGCTTCCATGGGAATTTCTGCTCCTGCCCGGCTCGGTTCTGGGGGAAAATGAGGATTTTTGGAGCTGCCAGCAAGCAAAACTCCGGTTTCTGGGAGGGATGGCCACAGGGGGAAGGATTTGTGAGACCTGAGGAAACCCCACAAACCTCACCCCCAGTCAGGAAGGACTCAGGAAAATATTTTACCTCACACAGAGGATTTTGTACTTAAATGAACTTGGCTTCATTAATTAAAGCTAATGGTGTCAGGAAGGAGTTTGGAGGAACCAGGGCCAGGGTGTTCCTGCTGCCTTGTTCTTTTTGATTCCAACAACGAATAAAAAAGGGATCATCTCATTCCAACCCAAAGGTTCTGACACCATGGAAGGAGTGGAACAAGATGGGTTTTAAGTTCCCTTCCAACCCAAGCCAGTCTGGGATTCCCTGAATGAGGGGAAAAAAATGGATTTAAAGAGAAAACACAACAGGAGGGGATGAATTAAAAAGAAAAAGCCCTTCCTGCCTCTCCCTCCCACCTGAGCAAGAGCAGGAGCTGGGCCTGGCTCTGGTGGGATCAGCACCACATAAACCCTGCCCTGAGCTTTGGGCCAGGCTTAAATCCCAGGAACCAACCCTGGCAGAGCTCAGCTCAGCACAGCACGAGCTCAAAGCCCTTCTGGTGCCTCTGCAGCACTTCAGAGCTCCAAACTCCACACATTTAATGGGAAAGCAGAGCAGGAGGGAGGGAAATCCCTCAGCGTCCTCAGAGCCCCCCACCATCAACACCACCACTGACTCCTGATCCCATCCCCTCCCACAGGCACAGGCTGTTGCTGCCAGCTGAGATTCCCAACTCCTTTCCAATAAAACAGATGCAATGGCAACGAGGCAGTGCCCACCCCACCAGGACAGCTGCTCTTAGTTCAGCTTTAAGGAATAAAAAACAAAAACCAACCCTGCAGAGCTTCGATTTATTTAGAGAAGCTCCTTTCCCTCCCAGATTGCTGCACTCATCTCGTCCCTGATCCTTGGAAAACAGGGGAATTGGGAGAGAGGAGCCTGGATTACCTTCGTAGGTGGCTTTGAAGCCCAGCAGGTTGCTGACACTGTCGGTCTGGAAGAGGAGCCACATCTGGTGCTGGGTGCTGACGATGAGGTCGGGCACGGTGGTGCCCGTCAGGCTGCAAGAAAGAGATCAACAGCAGCAAATCAACGGCCTCAGAGTGTCCTCACACTCACCACCCGCCAAAGAAAGGCCTCTGCAGCAGCAGGAACATGCCAAACTCATTAACAGTCACCCCAAAACAGGGCACTGGCCAAAAAACTGGGAGGTTTTCAAGATTGATGAAAATCCTCTCGTGTTCTGCGTTCTACCCCCACACTGAACGTTCTCCCACCACCCTCACTGCACTCATTACAACTCAGTGCCATTACTGCAGCAGATCATCCAGCAGCAAAAAGAATCCTTTCCCTGCTTGCTGAGGCAAAACATCAGCAAACAAATAAAATTCCCAGAACCCAAACTGTGCCCTGACTGACTGAATCCTCTGAAACGCCCTCACAGCAGTTCCCAGTATTACAAAAAATGACTTTCCACCCATTCCCTGCTACATTTGTGGCCTGACAGAAGTTTCTGCAAGGACCTAAAAAAAAGAAAAGCACCTGGCAGACAAGGCATGAGCCCCAAACCTGCTGAACACCCCGTGAGCCCTTGGGAAGTGCCACCAATCCCAGCAGGATCAGGGCCCTGCCTTCCCCTCCAGGAGCTTCAGGGAAATGTCACCGATCTCCCCGTGTTAATGAGGCTCATTCAGCCTCTGGGATTAATCACCTCGCTGTGGTTGAACACAGCTTCAGAGCTTTACCCCCCACCCACACCAGCATCTTTTCCACAGGCAGATTCCCACGTGGAGCTCGGCTCCCTCCCTTCCCTGCGCTCCTGGAAGTGTGGGAAGGGTGTGTGGGCAGGGTGATTATTCCAGGCTGTTGTGTTGCCTGCCTCCGTGGCAGTGTTTAATGTTGTGGTTTTGTGATTGTACCATTGCTGCCGAGGCATTATCTGTGAGAAACTGAGAATTTCAGTGCAAGCAGAGAGGGGTGAGAGGGTTTGGGGTTTTTTTTTTTAATCTTTTCTGTGGTGTTTAAATAAATCCAAATTCATCCCCGTGTTCAGCTCTGGGTTGTGCCTGGCCCCAGGTACAGCAGCAGCACTTGAAAGGCTCCTGGATAAAACTGAACTCAGTGTAAGAGGGATGTGGAATTGCTGGAGCAAGTCCAGAGGAGGAAGGGGAAGTTGATGAAGGGACTGGATCCAGGCTGGGAGAGCTGGGAAGAGAAGGTTTGTGGAGACCTCACAGCACCTTCCAGGATCCTCAGAGGCCTCCATGGAAGCTGGAGAGGGTCTCTGCATCAGGAACTGGAGTGCCAGGACAAGGGGGAATGGCTTCCCACTGGAAAAAGGGAGATTTGGGTGGGATATTGGGAAGAAATTCCTCCCCGTGAGGGTGGGAAGGCCCTGGAATGGAATTCCCAGGGAAGCTGTGGCTGCCCCTGGATCCTTGGAATGTCCAAGGCCAGGCTGGCCAGGGCTTGGAGCAGCCTGGGACAGTGGGAGTGTCCCTGCCCATGGCAGGGGTGGAATGGGATGGGCTTTAAGGTCCTTCTACCCCAGACCACTCCAGGATTGTCTGACTGCTCCAAGGGCTGTGTCCAGGGCAGGGATCTCAGGGAAATGGGACCACCCTGGACATCCACAGACCTCTCCTCCCCATCCCAGAGACTTCCCAGGCCCCAGGACAGGGACACCTGCAGCAGCCACTGCTCCAGCTCTCCCTGGAACCCGGAGTGTGATTTCTGGGAAAAACACAACCATCTTTCCCAATCCCAGCCCAGCTCTCCCAGCTCTGCCCCCACCTTTGCTCCGTGATTGCTCTGCCCTGCAGCAGGAGCTTTATTGCTCTCAGGGTGCTGCTGAATGGAGCCGTGATCTCGTTTCAGTGCCTGCTTTGCATCCCAGAGATGTTCAGGAGTGTTATTGCTGATTCTCAAGTTATTTAGGCAGGAATGAGGAACACTCCAAGAGGCAAAACCTCCAGGAAAAGGTGCTCCAAAGCTTTCTGCCTCCTTTGCCACCCCACTTTTAACAAGCTGCATCATTGAATTCTGCTCTTGTTACTTCAGGGAATCAAATCCTCTCTGCAAGTCAGGAGGCTCAGCCTAACAATCTGCTCTGCTCCCGTTTTTCCAGGGGTGGGAATGAGCCTGGGAACAAATGGTGCTTCCCAGCTCCCTTTGGGATGGAATCTGCTGCTCTGCAACTCCACTCAAGGGCAGTCCTGGACTGGAAAGGCAGCAGGACTGAGCTCCTCCTCAACAGCCAAGTGAAGAGCAGGAAGAAAATTGGAATTGCTGCCTTTGACAGGAGTTCCTGCATTTTGGTTCTCCCAAAGAAACTGGGCTTTGTATCCAGGTATTATTCCTGATCTATGAATCCAGCTGAGAGTGGGAAGCATACTCTGGGAAAAGTGATCCATGGATTTTCAAGCACATTAATTAGCACTGTGGTCTTCCCACCTCTCTCCCATTTCATTACTTTTCAATTAATCCTCCCAGATTATTAACAAAAAAAAACATTCCCTGGAAAGATTAGCACCAGGAAAGATCCTGGGAAAGGATTCCAGGCACTGCACCTTGCTCAGTCACAGATATTCCAGATCTGCATCAGCAAAGTGCTGAGGAGATAACAGAGAGTGGGAAAAACATGGAATGATTCAAATCCAACCTAAGGAAAATCTTTGTGGGCTTCAGGCAAACCAAAAGGGATGGGAATGGGAAATTATTTCAGGAATTTCTTCCAAACTGCTGCCCTGGCAGGGATTTGCAGGTTTTGACCAAGCAGCTGTGAAGTGTTCTGGGACATCTGAATCACACTTGTGCAATAATCACCCTTCCCATTCCTGTACAGTCCAGGCTGGGGTTCCTGAGCAAGGATCACCCCTGTTCGTGTGCTGGGAAGGAACAAAACCTCGGGGAAACAGAGGTCTGGGAAAGACAAGGAAATGTGAATGTGTGGAAATGGAGTGGGAGGCTGCTTCGTGTGGAAAAACAGGAATAAAAAAATAAAATGAAAAAACCACAACCAATTCCTCCATCAGTTGCCAGAGCACAACAGCTTTGCTGGAGCAGTTTTGGAGAGGCCTGAGGGAAAGCAGGACCATCTGTGCATTCCCTGTGCTGAAGAAACCCCCACAGAACGTCGGATTTGCAAGAAAAGGATGCAAAAATCCCAAATCCCAGCCTGGAAGAAGCCTCGTTTCCCCAAAGGCACCCTGGGTGTGAAAAGCTGGGGATGTCACTCCGAGATCTTGGATTTACAGCTCAAAATGATGGCAGCAGGAGGAGAGAGAGACCCAAACAGCTCCTGGTTTGTGCCTGGGCTGCTTTTCCTTTTGCATCCCAGCTTTCCTCAACTCCCTGGAGAGCCTCAGCCTCTCCCTGAGTGCCCCACAAAGGGCAGGCAAGCACAGAGGGAAGAACTTTGTGTCCCAGAAGTGCCAAACAGCCCCAAAAGCAGCGGGGAGGGTCAGCAGGGCCAGCTCCTGATCCCACCCCTGCAACTCCAGGAGGAATTCCCGGGAATCGCTACTCACACGTAAAGCACCGTTTTCTGCTCTCCGACCTGGCCTCCATCCCCCACGGTCAGGGTGTCGTAGCCTCTCTCCAGCTCGAATTCCTCGAAGGTGAGTTTGATCACCTGGGAAAAGCACGGCGCAATTAACACAATTAACACAATAATCACAATTAACACAATTATTAACACAATTAACACAATAATCACAATAAACACAATTATTAACACAATAAACACAATTATTAACACAATTAACACAATAATCACAATAAACACAATTATTAACACAATAAACACAATAAACACAATAAACACAATAAACACAATTATTAACACAACACAATTAACACAATAAACACAATTGACACAATTAACACAATTGACACAATTAACACGATTGACACAATTAACACCAGCCCCTGCCCTGCTCATGGACCCCTTGCTCCGTCCAGGAGCAGCTTCCAAGAGCATCAAAATCTCCAGGACATCCCCCAAAAGTGACCAGGCTGGATTTTTCCAGCCCTGGAGCACTCCAGGTGTCTGGAATACACCTCTGCTTTTTTTTATCTCCTCTTATCTCCTTTTCATCTCCTTTTATCTCTTTTTAATCTCAGGCAAAAAACCACTCAATCTCCTGCTTGCCCAGGTAATATAAATGTTGATACCAATATTTGTGTGCTGGGATCTCAATGTGCCTTTTCCCAGCCCTTCCCTTCCCAAAGCTGGAATTCTGCAGGTGGATTTGGACCTTTGGGACACATGGGGCAAAGGCAGAATTTTTTGCTTTGTGGCTCAGGAAATTCTCCTGGTTTCTGGTCAGAGCAGGAGAGAATTCCTGGATTTATGGGAATTGTCAGGGAATTGTCTCCAGCTCAGACACAATCCTCAGCATCACATCCTTGTTCCCTGTTTTTTCTCTCCTGTTCCACCCAAACTTTGGCCCCCACTGATTTTTGCAGCCTCTCTGCATCCTTTAGGAGCAGAACTCCCCAAGGCTCTCAGCTCTTTGTGAGTCTCTGCTTTCCAACTCCAGTTTAGGGGGCAGAGTCCTTAACCCAGCCTGGGACAGGCTGAACAGAAAAGGAAGAGTTTAATTAAAGTCAAGAAGTGCTTCACACCCCCCATCAGCAGGAATCAGCCCAGTTTTGTTTCCTGGAGTCTTTACCTGACTTGATCAGCAAAAAAAAAAAGGCAAAAAACCACTCAAATGCACGAGACCTTTGTAAATACATTAAATTTCCTGACTTTGAACAGATTAAAGCACCGATTTGGGGTTGATGCTTCTTTCAGCTGTTTCACACAACACAAAAATCATGGAAAGTCAGGAAGGAGAAGGAGCCAGGTGAGTGCCAAGGGCCACAGAGCCCTGGGGCCACTCTCCACCTCAGTTTGGGGCAAGGAACCAAAGCCCAGGAAACCCAAAATCTCTTGTTCTTGTCCTTTTTTGCAGCACCTCCTGCAAAACTTGAGCCAGTGTGGATTCCCAGGGGGTAAAAACACCGGAGTTCAAACCAAAAGTAAAAAAATAAAAGTGTTTATATAGCTCAGGCTGAGCTGTCCTGTGTTTCCTTTTCTACAGATGAACACAACCTTTTTCAATGCACAGAAAAGCAAATTAAAGAGATTTTAGCCGTTGTGAAAAGAGGGGTTTTTCCCCCAAAGCCCCAGGCTGGTGAACCAGGAGCCTGGGTGATCCTTCAGACAACTTCAATTTGTGTCCAACACCCAAAAATCAACCTTGCAGGCTGTCAGCAAAGCCTGTGATGCTGGAATAATGTAATTAATGCAGAGAACAGCGAGCTGCAGAGCTGCACACCCCATTAGCTCAACCAACCACTCAAGGAAGCTGCATCCCGAGCAGCCTGACCCTAATTAAACAACTAATTACATCCTAGCACGCTCAGGACTGCAACCAACCTCATGGCACAAGAACTGGATGCTGAATATTCTGTTTATTTACCCAGTTTCCTGGGGTTTTCTTGCTCTGAAAGCTGGGAATTATTTAATGATGATTAAACAGGCAGAGAGCCACCAGCACCCCCAGACTTGGAGCTGCTGAAGTGACAGGGAGCAATCAGCACAGCCAGGAAAACGGGGTGTGACTCCTGATCCCAAAGATTTGTGCCACTGAAAGGACTGGAAGTGCAGTCACATTCTGAGGGGGAAAAAAAATCCACGATAATTCTCTCCAGGAGAACAGCAGCTCAGGCAGTTCTGTCCTGAAGCTTTACAAGCACGTTCCTCATCTCACTGCTCCTGAATTTCTCTCTCCATTTGGGATAAAGCATCCCTGGAGGGGCCCTTCTCCCTCCATCACTGAGCTTGGACAGGGCTTTTTTTGGCTCCAGGTGAGAATAACCCCAGGAGAAACCTCAACCAGCAACACCCATTATGTCAAAAAAGGGCCAGAAATAGCTTTTATGCAAATTCCCCAATTATCATATGCATTTCTCAGCTCCCCAGTGATTTATTTTCCCACTGTGGTTGGAATTAATTCCCAGGGCACCGGGGAGCAGCAAAAAATATCTGAATATCCCCCAAATAGGTCCCTCTCTGCACAGGAAATAATCCAAATTTGTCAACCCTCAGCCCTGTGGCTGCAGAATTCCCAGGAAACCTGGAGGGGATTGTGGGGCTCAGTGGATCTCTGGCTCTGGGTTCTTTGCCAAATTCAGAGCAGAGGACTTGCAAATGAGTCCTAAATTCAGCTCCCTGCTTTTCCCACCGCTCCTATTAAAAGCTCCATGGAACAGGACCTGATCCAAAGACCACTGGAGTCAATAAAAAGATTACAGAGACTTCAGCAGCTCCAGCTCAGGCACATAATGCTCCTTACTCCCAAGTACTTTATAGGCATTTGAGGTAATTCATCCCAAATCCTTCCCTGGAAGGGTGGGAAACGCTGGGATCATCCCTGAGGGATGAGCAGGGAGAGCTGTGGCCTTCCCAGAGGAGCTGCTGCTCTTCTCCCAGCCCTCCCTGCCCCAGCAGAGGCTTTCCCCACCTGTACATTAAACTTCCAGCATGAAACACCTGAAACCAAGAAACCCTTTTAGAAACTGGCATCATGGATTAACTGTTTCTCATTTCAAAGGAAAAGGCAAAGGGATCTCCTCACACAGCTCACAAACGCTGCTCATTTCACCAATCCACGTTTCAGTCTTGGACAGGCAGCCCACGGAGCAGATCCTACAGGATCTTGTTCCTTGTGCTGTTGGAACTCTGATCCAAGCTGGGAATTCTTGAAATCAATGGATTTGACCAATTTCCATCCCCTTTATGTTTTAGGAAAGGATCAGGACTTGCAGGGAGAGCTGTGGCCTTCCCAAAGGAGTTGGTGCTCCTCTCCCAACCCTCCCTGCTTCAGGAGAGCTTTTCCCACCCTGTAAATGACACTGAAACACCTAAACCCAAAACCCCCTTTACAAAGTGACATTATTAATTAAATCAATTAAAGTTTTTTATCATTTCAAAGGAAAAAGGAGTGGAACCTCCTCACACAGCTCACAAACGCTGCTGATTTCACCAATCCATGTTTCAGTTTTACACTCCAGGACGGGCAGAACCTGCAGTTCCTTGTGCTGTTGGAACTCTGATCCAAGCTGGGAATTCTTGAAATCAATGGATTTGACCAATTTCCATCCCCTTTATGTTTTAGGAAAGGATCAGGACTTGCAGGGAGAGCTGTGGCCTTCCCAAAGGAGTTGGTGCTCCTCTCCCAACCCTCCCTGCTTCAGGAGAGCTTTTCCCACCCTGTAAATGACACTGAAACACCTAAACCCAAAACCCCCTTTACAAAGTGACATTATTAATTAAATCAATTAAAGTTTTTTATCATTTCAAAGGAAAAAGGAGTGGAACCTCCTCACACAGCTCACAAACGCTGCTGATTTCACCAATCCATGTTTCAGTTTTACACTCCAGGACGGGCAGAACCTGCAGTTCCTTGTGCTGTTGGAACTCTGATCCAAGGTGGGAATTCTTGAAATGAATGGATTTGACCAATTTCCATGCCCTTCATGATTTAGGGAAGGATCAGGACTTGCAGATTCTGTGTTTGTTATGACTCAAGTTTCAAAGCCGAGGAAGAAACCAAGCAGGGGAAAAGGAGAAACTTCCTCTAAGTAGAAATTCCCATGGAAAAATAACGAGTTTTGCCCAGGAAGGTCAGAGGTGAAGCTTTTCCTGTCACACTGCTGATGGAAAAGCAGGAAAACTTTGGGCACACGGCTGGCACAAAAGCCAAGGAGCAGAGCTGAAGGTTAGACCTGAACATTCACCACAAAAGGGTCAGTGAAACACTGCACACGGCCCAGGGACATATTCTGATGATTATTTCCATCTCCTCCTTCATAATTTGTAGCAGGAAATCCAAAGGGAAGTGTTATCCTACAAAACAGCCGGGAAATGTCTGCACCCAGCTCACCAGCAGCTCTCCAAACACTGTTTTACCCACACAAAACCTGGATGTTGGTGATTTTTAGAGATGAAAATCACAGAAATTACAGAAATAATGTAAAAGGGTAAAACCCCTCCACAGGCTGAGCTGTGCTGAATTCCAGCCCCTGGATACCCAGGGAACACTCCAGAGCACATCCCCCTGATGAAGGGGACCGTCCTGGGGCTCATCAGCCACTCAATCCCTCCCAATAAATCAGCACTGAAAAATCTCCTGGTCCCACCCTCCATCTCCCAAAATCCAGGTCATTTCCAGCCTCCTGTGCAGCCCTACCGTGGATAATGAGAGCCCTGAGCCCCAACCTGCCTGGGAATGGGAATGTGGGGATATTCCTCATTAAAATCCTCATCCACCAGAGATCTGTGCTGAGGTCAGCAGGGAGGGAGAACTCCACAGGTTCCTCCTCCATCCTGCCCCTCACCTCGCTCCGGAGGAAAAGCCCAACACTTCCTAACGATTCCCAGCAAAATAAAAGGAGGAGATCCTGTGAATTCCTGAGATTCTCTCCTTGGATCAGGGGCAGAGGCAGGGAGCCAATGTGCAGGAATGTCCAGAGGCAAGGGATCATCCCTGGGAGAATAAATGGGAGCTTGGAGCCTTGGCAGGCTCGGGATTCCTCCCCAGCTAATGGAATGATGTTTGCAGGAATCCAGACACTCAAAGGAACAGCCCCTGTCACCTCCTGAGAGCAGAACAACACCTCAGAAAGGGTTTTGAGCTACACAGCAAAGTAATTTCTGTTCTTCTCTGCCAGATCTGCAGGAGAGACAAGGGCTGAGATTGGAAAACGCTGTGAGGCACCAAACATTGCCCTCAGCTCAATTCCCATTGCCAGGGAAAACGGACAGGGATTGATCCTTCCCAGGCCACGGCAGTCACACCTCGTTCCCTCCCCACACACTGGAATCACACCTGGACAGAAAGGGCTTTAAATTATTTAGGTATTATGAAATATGGGGTATTTCAATTTGTAACAGTGCATAAACGTGGATAAATTTACAATACTGCAAAAAGAGCAGGAGAGAGCCCCAAATCTCCCTCCTCTGCCCCTGGGAGCTGAAATCCCGCTGGATAAGGCCCAGCCACAGCCAAAAAAAAATGGGAAAAATCAGCATTCCTGACCCAGCCTCCCTGCCCCAAGGAGCACTGCCCTGACGAGCCGCTTTGCTGGGCTGTACTGCCCCACCCTCCACACCGAGCTATCAAAGGGGCTTCGATTACAACTAATTACACTCCCTGTTAATTAGAGCCCTTAACAAAGTGAGCGTTCAGCAGGGAGGGAAGGTCAGGGGTTTACAGACAGCTGGGAAACACGGGAAGAGTCTGTGTGGGAAGGGAAACAGAGAAACAGAGCCTGAGGGGCTGAACAAGGCTTTGGTGGGAGGGCAGGGAAGGCCTGGACAAGGTTTCCTGGAGAAGCTGTGGCTGCTCCTGGATCCCTGGAAGTGTCCAAGGCCAGGCTGGATGGGGCTTGGAGCCACCTGGGATAGTGGGAGGTGTTTGGATGTACCTGGATGTGCTTGGAAGTGTTTTGGATGTGTTTGGAGGTATCTGGATGTGTCTGGATCTACTTGGATGGGTCTGGATGTGTTTGGATGGGTCTGGATTTGTCTGGACATTTCTGAGTGCGTCTGGATGTGTCTGGATGTGTCTGGATGTGTCTGGATGTACTTGGATGTGTCTGGATTTGTCTGGATGTGTTTGGGTCTGGATTGGTCTGGATGTGTCTGGACATTTCTGAGTGTGTCTGGATGTGTCTGGAGGTGTCTGGATGTGTCTGGATATATTTGGATGTGTCGGATTTTTCTGGCTGTGTCTGGCTGTGCACACACACTCCACCACCCCAGCCCAGCACCCAAACACATTCCAACTTTTATTCCATAAAATATCAGGGCAAAGGACCCCCTTTCTTCATCTCCTCCTTCCATAGCTCTGGCAAACCAACAACTCTCCTCAACAACGGCTTTGAACTGAAAGGGAGCGGGTTTAGATGGGATATTGGGATGAAATTCCTCCTTGTGAGGGTGGGGAGGGGCTGGGATGGAATTCCCAGAGAAGCTGTGGCCACCCCTGGATCCCTGGAAATGTCCAAGGCCAGGTTGGAACACCCTGGTCTAATGGAAGACGTCTTTACCCATGGCACAAGACGAGCTTTGAGGTCCCTCCCAACCCAAACCCGCCTGGAATTCCACGAAATACAAGCCTGGAACTCCACGAAACACCCGAAACTCATCCTCCCTGGATCTGCAGAGCTCCCCACCACCACGCTGGGCGCGAGGGGAGGCCGCAGGACCCACCTTGGCGGGGTTGAGGGCGGTGATGACCCACACGCAGTAGGCGTTGTTGTCGTACTGCACGGGGTAGTTGGGGGACGTGATGACGCCGCTGGGCCCGCGCAGGTACGTGTCACACATCCTGGCTGGGGACAGACACACGGACAGTCAGCTCCAGCGTGGCCCCTTGCAGGGGAGGGAGGAGGGGTGAGCTCGGTATGGAAGCGGGAGTGATGCCTTGGGATTTTTAGCTTCTATTTTCCATGTAACTCTGGAGCTGCTCTTCTCCCATCTCAGACAAAACAATTTCTCTCCAGGCCTGAAACTCAAGGACACCTCACTGCCTCAGGCCCCAAAAATGTAAACAGCAGGGAAATTGGGGGAGCAGGCTTGGGATGGATGTTTCCATTACCTGAGGTTATAATTGGAGGTCTAACCCTGATATGCAAATGAACCAAAAATTATAAAGCACGAAAACCCCGTGAGCCGTGGTCCATTTTGGGTGCAGCCCTGGGTGGGCTCTGACTGCCCCAATGTACCCAGAAGGGTTTTGAATAAATATCTGCTTTTTATTCTCTTCATTTTGTCTGGCCTCTGGTCTAGGTAAGCCCAGGAAAAAGCATCAGGAGAAGCCAGAAATTAAAAAATTCTCATTTTTGCAGGCTCAACTGCTCCCTTTATCCACCTGTGATGGATTTATCTGTGAGGAGTGGGGCCACCAAGCCCTGACCCCACCACGTGAGCCCTCAGACCACCAACCAACCACTCCCTACTGCTCACACTGATTTATTTCCTTTTCTCACTCCTTTTTTCCTCACAAAAATCCTTCCCCACCCGGGACAGCGGAACCAGGGGCCAGGAATGACACAACTCCTTCCTCATGTCCCCAAAAAGCCACGTTCTCTTTGTTCCTGCAGATCAAACCCCCAAAACACTGCACAGCCAGGATTAATTAGGTCATTATTAAGTATTTATCAGCTGGTTTCCTTCTGTGGGCTCAGAACCAAGGTGGCAACTCAGCTTTGTGTCTTCAAAACATCTCAGGTAGAGGAAAAGCTGGAAAAAATGCTTAAGCAGGGAAAATTTTGCCTGTGGAATCCTTTTGATGTAATATTTAGCTGAAATATTCCACAAAAAAAAAAAATGTGGGGAAAAACATTCTGGTTCTGGAAATGTTCTTTGCTGCTATGATGGAGCCTCAATATTTTTTTAAACTTTTATTTATTTAAATTTAGAAGTTAATTTAGGAGATGTATTTGCACATGTGGAGTCTGCAGGGTTTATTTTCCCTGTAAAACATGGAAAAATCTTCTCCTGGCCAAGCTGTGGTTGCACAGGGAACTTGGGAATGGCTGGGAAGCAGCTCAGGAAGGAGCTAAACCACTCCTGACTCATTCTGGAGCTGCCACAGCATAAAAAAAGAGGTAAATCCCATTATTCCCATTTTTCAAGTGGGATTGACTGTCCCAGGATCCAGAGGAAATCTGCTGTAGATGGGGAAGCTGCAGAACTTTCCCCCAATGTTTGATTACCAGGGATTAAGAAATTATTGCAACCCAAGGGGTTAAAATCTGGGACTGATTCTGGAATTTGTGAGAAACCCAATAAAAAAATTGGAACAAACTGGGAAAAAAAAAAAAAAGAAAAAAAAAAAAAGG
>VZTJ01003512.1:216614-261401 GCA_013397795.1 Orthonyx spaldingii
GAAAAAAAAAAAGTGGCAGAAAGCTGAAATAAAAATCCAACTTTTTAAAAAGAAAAAAAAAATCCCCAAATATGAAAGTCAGCAGCTAAAAACATGAAGTTGATTCACAGGAACAGAATAATGCAGGCAAATCCTTCCTTATCTCTTGTAGGAGGACACCATGAATTTCCTTTATAGTGTCACATATTTATGCCAAATATCCTCTTACACTGATTCAATTTATTCCAGGCTTGTTTCAAGAATTAGTTGGGATTCGAAAGCCCTGAAAAAATCTGCAGATGAAATTAAAGAAAAAAAGAACTGGGGGGGAAAAAAAAAAAAAAAGCCCTATTTATGAATTTAAGAGCTTTAAAGGGATTCAATTAAAATATTACAAGTTGTTCTTTATTAGCATTACAAATATCACAATGTGACATTTCAGAGAGGGAATGAAAACAAAATGGCCAAGGGCAAAATGGGCTTTAATGTTTATTCCATGGAAAAAAACTCCATTCCCTGACGGCTCATGGTACAGGATGAGGCTCCTGGGGAACCACAGCCCAAAAATCCCACGTTTCCATGTAAAAATCTCTCTCCAGCTCAGCTTTTCCAGGTTTTATTCCAGTCTTTCCTCTTACAGGATAAGGAGGAGAGGGGAGAAAACACCTGGAAATAGGGAGAGGGAGGATCTTGCTCTGATTTTATATCCCTGAACAAAATGAATGTTCAGGAGAGAGGGAAGGGGAGGGATTTAGGGACGGTTGGGAAAATCGTGGAAGAGTCTGTGGGGGGATAAGGAGCTGCACAAACAGGGACTGAGGGGCTGGAAAAGGCTTTAACGTGAGGGTGGGGAGGCCCTGGAAAAGGTTTCCCACAGAAATCATGGATGCTCCATCCCTGGAAGTGTCCAAGGCCAGCCTGGGACAGTGGAAGGTGTCCCTGGCCATGGAACAGGATGGTCCTTAAGGATCCTCCCAACCCAAACCACTCTGGGATCTCTGACCTTGCCCAGGGATGACCTGAGGGCAGGATGGGTGAGAAAAGGGACATGAAGGAGCTGGGAATTCCCACAAATCCCAAAATCCAGCCAAAAATCCAATCCAATCCAAGCCATTTGTGGGAATCCAACCCTCTCAGGCTGCCCCATCCCTGGGAGTGCCCAAGGCCAGCTTGGAGCAACCTGGGATAGTGGAAGGAACAGGACGGTCCTGAAGGTCCCTCCCAACCCGAACCAATCTGGAATTCTGTGATCTTGCCCAGGGATGGCCTGAGGGCAGGATGGGGGATGGAAAAGGGACATGAAGGAGCTGGGAATTCCCAAAAATCCAGCCAAAAATCCAATGCAAGCCAAGCCATTTGTGGGAATCCAACCCTCTCAGGCTGCCCCATCCCTGGAAGTGCCCAAGCCCAGCTTGGAGCAGCCTGGGACAGTGGAAGGAACAGGATGGTCCTGAAGGTCCCTCCCAACCTGAACCAATCTGGGATTATTTGACCTGAGGGCAGGATGGGGGATGGAAAAGGGACATGAAGGAGCTGGGAATTCCCACAAATCCCCAAAATTCAGCCTGGCTGAGCCCCCTCACCTCTGCAGACGGGCCGGTGGTCGCTCCAGGCCACGATGATGTCGCTGACTCTCTTGCAGGTGATGCTCTTGGAGCCCTGCAGGTCGTAGCCCTCGTTGCAGGAGAACTGGATGCTGGAGCCCAGCCTGGAGAGGGGACAGAGGTGACACCAGCCTCGTCCTGCCTCGTGCACGCCGGGATTTGGGGGCAGAGCCATCCCCTGACCCCGCAGGCAGCAGCAGGAAGGGAGCAGGACTGAGCTCCCCCTCCCCTTGTGCTGGGTTTGCCCCAGGTGCTGATGTCCAAATCCCAGTTTTTAGTGACATTTTAGGTGGGAATTTCATCCACAGCCCCAGGAGAGGACACGCTCAGCATTCTCATAAAGTGAAAAAAAAAATCTTCTTGATCAACTGCTGAGAGTTGTGGCCTTTATTCTGTGCTTTGGGTTCAGAGCCTTTGCTGTTCCAGCTGCTCTGTTCAGCTGAGGCAACACAATCCAGTTTGCAGCAGCTGGGAATTCATCCCGTGGCATTCAGGGACTGTTGGGAATTCCCTTCCCTCCACCCTCCCACCTTTGCTGGATTTGAGGAGAATTTGACAGACTGGGGCTCGATTGAGAGACGCTTTCCGTGAGCAAAACAGCAAAATGAAATGAAATATTGATTCCCACGGCCACCAGCAGGCTGGGGCATCCCTGCACTCTGCAAAGGAATCCTGGGAACCGGGAAGGAATAACAGCTTTGTTTTAAACTTTATAAACCCCAATTATCCGGCACCACAGAGACTCAGTGACAGGGAACCTCAGTCACTTCAAATTCTTTAAGGGCAGCGCCATGCTGGGGCTTGAGCTAATTTGCAAAGTGATTTTTTTTTTATTTGGCTGTTTCAGTTTTCCTGCACTTAACCAGGGGAGGAGGGACAACACACAGGGATTCTACAGCCTGGATTGGGAAAGGAGAAAAATACTCAGCCGCCCATGCCAGGAGCAAACCCAGGGACACCCAGGAGCTCTGAGCATGCACAGGACACAGGAAAAAGGTTCTTACCTAAAATCGTTGCCTATCCTTTTGCCTCTCTCGGGAATCCCAGGGTCTGGACACAAATTATGTCCCTGGGACACACCAACCTGAGTTACTACAAAGCAAAAAACAGCACATACAGAGACAGAATAGCAAAAGAAACATTCTTGCAGCAGCTGTCTTGGTGGATGTGGCGAGAAAAATGGCAACTGGTAGCTCGACAACCTCAACATGTTCCACTTTATTCCGGAAAAACAACAGCTTTGGAAAGAAAAACCCTGCTCAGTTTATGCACCCAAGTGTTTTCTAGGAAATGCCAGCTAGGGACACAGTTTTCCCTCCATTCCACTACAGAAATACCTCTGGAAAGAGTTGGTTTTTTGTTTGTTGTTTTTTTTTTTTTTTTTTTAAATTCTGCTAAATGACATCGATTTCAGAACCCGTTTCCTGTGATTAAAACACCACCTGAGACCCTCCAAGGTGACCTCCTACCCCTCCAAGCCCAGCCCCGTGTGCCAGGGAAAGGAAACAACTCCATGAAAAGGCAGGTGTGTGATCCCAGGGGGAGAACCAAGCACAGAACGAGAGGGAGAAAGGAGAGAGGAATGTGAGTCGAGGATTTTAAAGCGAAGTCATTTAGTTGGAACATGGAAAATTCTATGGAGCAACCTCGATGCCAACAAACATGAAATCCATGGAGTGGTGACCAGCACTGAACAACCCTCCCAGCTCCATCCTCTGCCTGCCCATTTCCAGCCCTCTCCAACCTGTCCAAGGCGCAAAGGAACGTTCGGGGTGGGGTAACCTGGGGGGTTCCTCAGCCCTGGCACAATCCTGATTTCCAGTCTGAATTTCAGCACAACAATATGGGATAAAGGGGTGATTTTGCCATGGAAATTCGATGGGAGTCAAGTTTTCTTTGCACCCAAAACAACACCACATTTCTTGCCTGTGACGCTGAAAACAACCCCGTTTCCATTCCACCTCTGCTGGATTCCAGGGGAAAAAAAAATCCCAATTTTCATTCCAAACACTGCCCCAAAGGCCACTGCCAGGGGGAGGGAGACACTGAGGTGACACCAGCACGTTGGGAGGTGTGCAGGGGGGAACATGGAAGTGCTGGCGTGGGAAGGACAGGAACGGGGAGAATCCACCCAGACTGGACACACACAAAGCCAAGACCACCCAAAATATGGGAATTATCCACTGGGGAATCCCTGGTGTATCCCCAACCACAGCTGGGAGATGTTCCTACAAGGAGGGAAGGATTGATGGTTCCCAACTGCTGATCCCAAAAATATTCCAGCTTCTCCTCAGCACTTACACCTCCTCCGGTGCCCTTTAATTCCTTTTCAGGAATTTCCTTTTTTTCCTCCCTTCCCACCGTGCAGGAGCAGGGATGGGGCTGGGATTGTCCCCACACACATTCCCACGTGATGCTTTGGTGTTCTGAGCTCTTCTCCGTGTGTGTGAGGGCACAGAGGTGACAGAGACATGGATTCATGGAAAACATGAGGGGAAAGCCTCGTGAAAAAGCCTCGTGAGGGATTCTTTTCCCATTTTTTATGTCCATAAACCCTCATTAAGCTCAGTCAGGTGGGGAGGCAGCAGCACCCAGCAACCCTCGATTTTTTATACCTCTAAAGCTTTGCTTTGTTACTTTTCCGAGGCCCAGAGAATTCCAAATCCCTGCAGAGTGTGAAGGAAGGGAGCCCATGGATTCAAATCCCAACTTCTGACAGAAGAAGTCATGAAACAAAGGCCCCATGTGCCCCCATGCTCCTCGGGGCTCCTTCCCTGTCCCCCATCACACACAAAGGTGACGCCTGTGCACAGGCAGCTCCAGACAAAGGAAAATTCACCTCAGGATGAGGGAACCAGCGAGGGTTTTGTGTCCCGAGGCCGTGTGGGAGTGAATGAAAAAGCTCAGATTCCTGATTTTACCCCTGGAAACCTCCCCTGAGCAGACACACCTGTAACAAACACAGCTTCCAGGGCTGCATCCCGACACTTGTGAGCTCTTCCTTGGATAAAAAAATCACATTCCCACAGCAAATCCTTCCTCCTGTGATCAAACCCCCTCAGACCACTCCTTCCATGCCCCCCACAGCAGGTCACTCTGCACTGCTGTCACACCCAGGGATTATTCCCCACATCGGATGAAAACGAAGCCTGCAATTCAAAACTTTGGGAAGAAACAAGGCCCCGGATTTCCAGGAAAACACAGGCCCCGGAGGAGAGTTTGTCAGTCCCATTGCTGAGGACTAACTGCAGTTCATCTCTCGTTAGCTGGAGATTCATTAACACCTAAAAACACGAGCAGATAAAGCAGGGAACAGGGAAGATAAAGCTGAGCCAGGGGGAGAGGGAAGATATCTCCGTATCATGGGAGTTGGGGAATTTCCCTTTTAAGGAGAGGGAAAGAAAAGGAGGAGATGGATTAGATGCTCATTTACAGAAACTTTTGTGCTCTACCTTTTGTTCTGAACACACACACACACACAAATGCAAAGGTTACAAGGAGTATTTGCCATGCTGAGAACTTGCTGCCAGTGCCGTGTTCACCTTCCCAAAGCTTTATCCGGGCTGTGCCATTCCCAAATGGACTTTTCAAGGTTACTGGAAAAACAACAGATCCCAAAAATTGTGATGAACTGCTCAATTTCTATATTAGAAGCTCAGGAATTCTCTCCCTTGAACCCATGGGACTGGTTTTCCATCCCCTCATTCTCCTGATTTTTTCCAATTTCTTTCTCCTTGTGAATTCAGTGACAGCCAGTTCTGATTGTTCAGTTTGCCACAGGAATTCACTGTTAAAGTCTTCTTTAGTTACACCTCTGTTAATAGAAAAAGCTCACTGACAGATTCCCAAGGGACAACTTCTCGCTGAATTTAGGATTATAAAATAAAGGAGCACCTTAAAAAGGTTTGACAAAGCACCAACATTTCTCAGCATGAGAAATATGGGGAAAGGAGGTGATCCTTTCCCATGGAAGGAGGGGTGGGAAGGACTGCAGCAGGAATTAGTTGGTTTAAAGGGTTAATCTGTAGGGTCACACCAGGGCTCGGAGTTATTCCACAAAAACTTCTGGGAAATGTACAAAAATCAGGCCTGAGAGCAGGGGGCTGATTTGTGGGTGCAGGGCTCACCCCAATCAGGTCCTGCTGCATTTCCAACCCCCAAAGATCCTTCAGCACCCAAAAAACAAGGATGAAGTGTTCCCAGAACCTCAGTGACACTGAACACTGAACACTCACAAATGTGAAAAGGGCACAGCGAGGTCCTGGCATCGGAAAAATCCAATTCCAGCTGGGAATGTTCCACCTGGGGAATTCTGCACCCCAATGTCACACCTTGTGCTACCCCAGAACAGCTCCGAAGATGCTTTTTTCACAACCATTCCCGGAATTCCAGAATTCACAGAGCATTTTCAGGGTGTCCCAGCCAAGGCAAGCAAAGGTCCTGTGTGCCTGTGGCCTCACCCCGGGCTGTCCCCACAGCCTCCCTCACACCTCCCCCGGATCCAGGACCTTCCACACACTTGGCTGAGACCTAAAAACTGCTCAACCCCCCCAAAATGACTTTGTAAAACAGATTTGGACCGAGCTGAACACACACAAAACTCCCACTCCTTCATCCAGCCCCTTCCAGCAACCCCACAGGGCCTCTCCAGCTGGGCCTCACCCAAACACCACCAAAAAGCTACTTTGATGCTGTTTTGTAAAACCAAACCAAACCAAACCACCACGTTTTTCCCACTGTGGGACCTGGAATATCCACATTTACACTCTGCATTCAGTGACAGAAACAGCCTCCAAAATGTGACCTAAAATTTAAAGCTCTTTCTTCTTTCTGCATTATTTTTCTTCTACCTGCATTATTTTTCTCACTGTATTGTTTCCCCCCTAAAAGTGATTAAAGCAAGATTTCCCAATAATTTTAGCGATGTTGAGCAGCACCAGGCACTTAATTACAAATGCAAACAAACACATTCCACTACAACTGAGCACAATCAGCACCACCCCCAAAAATTCCGTATTTTTATGGTTTTTTCCCCCTGGAATAACACAAGCAGCTGTTACATTTTGCCTCCATTCAGACTCACAGAACACACAGGGTTTAATCTGACCAGGCAGGACCCTAGCAGCCAATCCCAAAACCAAAATCTCTCCAAAACCTGCAGGATTTAAGCGTGGATTCTTCCCAGGCAGGATTTTAGGCCAGGTTTTAGCAAAGAGCACTTGGAAAGAAAACCTTGCTGGTAGGAATAATTGGAAATAAAGCACAGACTTGAAGGTTGGAGTTGATCTTTTCCAGCCTTAATGATTTTAGGATTCTATGGCATAGCTTTAAGTGTTATCAAGAGACCCCAGAATTCCTGAATTTCTGGTATTTGAGCCAGAGCAACTGGAAATTGCTCTGGAATGGGAAATCTCTTTAACCAGACTGTCCCACCTGTGTAATTATCTGGGATGCAGACTCAGCTCATGGAAGTTTGGGAGCACAAGGGGCACGGCCAACCCTGCAAATCCAAAAGGGAACAGAGCAGATAAAGCTTTGGGCTCCTTGTGCTGCAAAAAAACCCCAATTTTCCTAGAGCCACCTCCTCAGGAATCAACATTTCTGCAGCTGGGAATTCCCAGCGGGAGCAGAAGGCTGCCTGAGATGGGGATAATCAGGGCTGAAAATCCAGAGCTCACGGAGAGCAGGGAATGGGGACGGAGCTGGAGGCTCAGGGGTGGTGACAAGGGCAGGGATGGGGCCACCATCCCCATTCCCATCATTCCAGCTCAACCACTTCCAGCCTGAGCTACTTCCAGCAGAGCAGCAGGACAAGATCAGAGCTGCCAAGATGCTGAACTGCTGCCCCTTGGGACAGGATAAATCAGGCAGAGGGAATGAATTCCTGCACCGTTCTCCTCAGAAGTGCAGCAGGACTGGGGCAGGGCAGGATCTGCTGTAGGTGCTGTGTCCCCCTCAGCACATTGGGAAGGGGTAAAACTGCTCCAAAGGCCATTCCCAGGAAGGAGAAATGGGAATTCTGTATATCCTTAATGCCATGACACCAATGACTTCAAGCCAGGCCAACACTCATCACTCATCACTCCCTCCCCACATTCCTCAAAATTCAGGACACCACACCCCCCACTCCAGACACAACCATGCCAGGGGGGTTTTCCAGCTGAATTTCCCACTCAGTTAAATGCACTGGGATGTTCATCACAATTAAATTCTCCCCGGCAAGGAATGCATCCCCCAGCCAGGAACATCTTGGACGCGGAGTTTGCCTTTAAAATGGAATTAATTTTCTCTGGATGTGCTTCCAATGTTTTCTGCTCTGGAGATTTTTGGTTTTTACCTTGTTGGGCCTTGCTCCCAAAAAATCAGAGCCTCTAAACTTTCTCCTGGGAGCTGGGAGGGAGCCCCTCATTCCACACAGGCACTGAGCCACCGTTCAGATCCACTTCATCCATTTTCCTGAATTTTGTATCCAAAATCCACCCGAGTGAAATGTCCCAGCTGCTCCTCTCTGATGAGGGTAATGGGCTATGCAACAAAATGAGCAATTCCAGCCTCTCCCCTAAAATCCATTTGGAAAAATGCTACATCCTGCTCCCACTTGAACCCATATAAAATATTAACTCCAAGTCAGATCATTCCTGTTTCATTTCAGAATCCCCACAAGTCAGGGACAAAACCCACAGGTTTTGCTCCGATTTGGGAAGCACCGGATGGGAAGACAGAAGATTTCCCACCTGCCAGAGGGAGGCACAGCAGTGACAGGGGATGTTCTGCCCCTGACACACCAACCACTAAACACAACCACTAAACCCGAAAAATCAGCATCAGAAACCCAGAATTATGATTTTTCTGCAGGGAAAATTAAATTAAACTCAACCAGGAAAAGGAAGACGCTGCTACTGCCTCTGTAAATATTCTCATAGTTTTTTTTTTGTTGTTGTTCCTTCTCCCTGCTCCTTATTTACAGTGATAACATCAACCCCATTTCCAAAATTCTTTGTTTTCCCTGCTAAAAGGAGCCCAAAGCCACGACCCCCAGGCTGTCCTGGAGCACAGAATCAACCAAATCCACACACTGCAACCCCTGCAGCCCTTTCAGGAGTTAGTAAATGCTTGTGAACAGAGCACTGGGAGGAGGAAGTGATGCAGAAATGCAGAGGGAAGAGAGGGAAAAGCACCCGAACTTTTAAGAGTGGCAAAGGTTTAGAGATTACTGGAAAGTCCAATGGAATGTTCCAGGAGATTGTTATCGAAAAAACAGCAGAGGAAGAGCCAAAAACTTACACACAGATGTCTTCTGGTTGTTGTCCTTGCTGGGCATGAGCTTCACCCCTCTGGACTTCAGCTCCATCTGCTTCTTGACTGCAGGGATTGGAAACAAAGGAAAGACGAGGAGAAGGTTTAGCTGAGCTTTCAGCATTTGAAAATTTTCATTTTAAAGAGCAAATGAAGCTGCAGTGGTGCATCACCCACATCCTGCATCCTTCCCTTTGGGATCAGCCAACTTATCCCGAGCCCCTCAAAACCAGGAGGGATTTATTTTCCGTGTTAGGGCTTTGGAGAGTTTTCATTTGAAGATAAAAATGGGGTCCAAGCCCCCCATCCCTCTGTAACACACTAAAAATGGGAGACTACGAAACTTCAGGAATGCTGAGAGGAAAACGCTGAGCTGCTTCCCCCCCCCCAGTTTTCCTGCTGCAGGAATTTATTCCATGGATCCATTCCACAGCAGAGCCATTCCACAGGAACACTCACAGCCTGAACATGGTCTGAACAAACAACAGACTCCAAAGGGCAGGAAAACAGCAGGGAAAACAAAATCAAATCCCTGTTACAGACAAAGGGAAATATCAACCTGGAGCCCCACATGAGGGGGGACTCCTCCCAAAGTGGGACCATTCACTCCCTGCCCCAAACCTCCCTCAGAAGAGAAGAAAAACCAGGAAGGGAGACAAGAATTCCATCCCTCTCCAAGAGTCCCATCCTTTCCCAACAGGAAAAGGGAGCAGCACTTTGTTTTTCTGCTCTGGGCTCGGCTGCTGCTGCCGAGGCTCCCTCCACCCCCGAGGGTTCTACACAAACCCCAGGCTGGAGGAACCATCCTGGAGCAGCACAAACACCTGGATTTGGGATAACCCAGCCCTCACTTTGAGGATTTGGGATAACCCAGCCCTGACTGGATTTGGGATAACCGAGCCTTCACTGGATTTGGGATAACGCAGCCATGACTGGATTTGGGATAACTCAGCCTTGACTGGAATTGGGATAACCCAGCCCTCACTGTGAGGATTTGGGATAACCCAGCCCTGACTGGATTTGGGATAACTCAGCCTTGACTGGAATTGGGATAACCCAGCCCTCACTGTGAGGATTTGGGATAACCCAGCCCTCACTGGCAGGATTTGGGATAACCCAGCCCTCACTTTGAGGATTTGGGATGACCCAGCCCTCACTTTGAGGATTTGGGATAACCCAGCCCTCACTTTGAGGATTTGGGACAACCCAGCCCTCACTTTGAGGATTTGGGATAACCCAGCCCTCACTTTGAGGATTTGGGACAACTCAGCCCTCACTTTGAGGATTTGGGACAACTCAGCCCTCACTTTGAGGATTTGGGATAACCCAGCCCTCACTGGCAGGCTGGGAGCTGAGGTGGTTAAAGAGCAGCTTCCCAGCAGAAAGCTCCGTGTCCAAATCACTTCATGGGAGCCTTTTCCTTCCTCTTTTCCAGCCCTTCTCCGTGGAGAAACCCAGCCCATCTCCCACTTCAAACCCTTCCTCCAGTGTTCTTCATCTTGTCAGGCTTTCATCCCTAAATTAGCACATTCCTAAGACAAAGCTGTCAAGAAAAATTACCCATGTAACTAACGAGGGGGTTTTTAATCGTGCTGGGTTTTTTTTGTTTTTTGGGCTTAAAAAAAAGATGTTTGGAACATCTGTTGCAGGAGCCTCAGACAGGGAGAGGCTCCTTGAAGCTCCTCTGAGGTGCTGCTTTGAGGGAGACGCTGGGTGCAGCTTTTCACTCATCATTTACTGCCAGCTTTTGGCTTTCTCTTTAAATAAAGCAGCAAAAACTTCAAACTGAGGGCTGCACTAGCTGGAAAATATTCATGAGGAGAAGCTGCCGTGGCTCCTGTCTTCCTCACCAGCTTCAATCTGTTCAGGGGAGCTGCCTTTTTTTTTATTAATTGAAGAAGGGAAAACTAATTAACAGCAGGCTGCTGTCAAAGCAAATCCAACTCGTGTTTCTTTGTACTCCAAATCCACCTGCAAATGCAGGAGGAAAGCAAGCAGCAGGTTCTGGGATGCCCCAAAGATCCACGTGGATGGGAACCACGGGATATTTCCAGCCTGACCTCAAGGTTTTTAACCAGTGTGCTACCAAGGATCAAAGAAAGGACTTGGGGCTACCAAAGGTCACATTTTTGGGGTCAAAACTGATTTCTGCCTCAACTAAAACAGTGTCAGACCATCCTGCAGTGACTCTTCAGCTTTTTTCCAAGCAAACACAGGGATAACTCCCCAATCCCAGCCAACACTCCCTCCCAGGCAATAAAACCCACTCCATTCCAAGTATCCAAAGCTGAATTTGGGCTGTGGATTGGGATTGTGCAGTCTCTAAGTCACTGCTCTGGGGTTGTGCTTTGGGGCACCATCAAAGGTGGAAGAGGTTTATAAAATAATCCCCATTTTTGTGTTCTCCACAGCTTCCCAGGGCACACCCCGGTATCCAGTCCCCAGGGAATGTTCCCACTCTCCACACACACACAGAAGCTCAGCTTGGATGATTCGTGTACAATAAAGAGAATTTAGAGGCCACCAAAGCTTCCCAAGCATGGATGAACCCCCCAGAGCTGATGGTGGCACCATGGACGGGATAAAATCCTTGGAAAAGTCAACTTTTCCCATCAGGACACAGCAACCTGCGGGGATTTCCCCAGTGCTGCACATCCCAAATCCAGGAGGCGACAGAAGGTGGCAGGGGGTGGAAGGAGATGAGCATTGAGGTCCCTTCCAACCCAAACCATTCCAGGATTCTCTGGAATGGGGAATTCATAACTTGGATACACCCAGGGCTGGAAATTTTTCAGGGACACGAGGCTGTCCCAGAGGAATCTGTGGCAGGTGAGGTGAGAGATGCAAATGGGAGAGAGAACCTGGAGGGGCAAAGGCCCAGCAGGGATCAGCTCCTGCTCTGCCCAGAACCAACACCTCAGTCTGGAGAGATCAAAACGGAATATCGGTGACCAGAGGCCTGGTTTGACACTAAAGTCCTGCAAAATCTCCACGGAATCACAACTCTCCTGCACAGGGTGAGTGAGTGCCAGAGGGTTTCTCTCTGGGAGTGTGTCAGAGGATTTCTCCCCCAAAGTTTGGATGCATTTTTTGTGGTTACTTTTCCGGAAATTGAGTGAAAAGGATTCATCTGTGTGCTCCTTCAACAACTGGATGCTAAGATCCATGGAATCCTAATCTACACTATTTTTTTCTCCAGCTGTATTAAAAGAGTGGTACCTTACTGTGCACTGGATATTTAACTATTACAGTTTTCTCCTCCTTGTGCAGTAATTTTCTGTTTTAAGCCTTATGTCTGTTAAATTTGTGTCTATGGAATAAATAATTTGTTCTGTAATAGACCAAATCAGCCCTTATTAAAAGAACTTGTGGAAGAAAGTGGGTTTTGGGGTGCAGGCCACCTCAGGAAGTTGCTATCTACTGTCAAAGGCCTGGGCAGAGGTAGAAACTTATTTAAATCCCATAATATCCATTCCTAAAACCACCCCTGCCAACAATCCCCCCACTCCGAGCCTGTTCCTGATGGCAAACCCGGCTCCCAGAGCCTGCAGCAACGGGAACAGACGCCAGGCACTCATTACCCAGCCCCAATCCCGAAATCCAGAGCCTGAGCTGCATCCCCAGGAAGCTTCTCCTGCCTTAATTGCATCGTGTCCCTGCAGAGGGGCTGATCAAGAGGGATCACTGCACCCTCTGCTCTTCATCCTTCATTCTGGAGCCGTAATGATGCCAGTCAGGCTTACAAATGACTCCATTTAGATCACAACCAGGCACAATAAAGCACCACTTGCCTTTTTTTTTTTTTCCCCCCCTCTTTTTTTTTTTTTAATTAAATAAATAAGAACAATTCTCCCACTGCCTGCCCTCAAAAATCCGGTGTTTGAAAATCTGCTTTGTTTGTAAATTGGAATGTGGAGCAGGACTACAAAGGACTGTGTCAGGATAATTGGATGAACAGAAACTCCCGTTTTCTGGAGGGTTTTGCTGCTCACACACATCCAGCAGATCTAATGGAATGCTCAGCATCCTGTCAGATTTGAGAGATGACGTTCCAAAGCTCTGCCAGCACGGCAGCCAGGCTGGGCTGCTCCTCTTCAACCACTTCGTGTTGCTCTAAATGAGAATTTAAGCAGACATTTATTTCTTTTTAATTTGGGAAACAGCGTTTCAGCAACAGCAACAAAAAAAAATCAATTCTGTGAACCTCTGTTCTCCTTGCTGGGGGAATTGCTGTTAAATCCAGATCCTGCCTGGATCTCTCCCTCCTGCTGGGATGTGGCAGCAGCACCTGGGATGCAGCAGGATGCTCACAGGGGTTCTTGTTCTTGGAGGTGCAGAGAAACACCCTCAAATGCAACTCTTCAGGAAAATCCCTCTTTTGGCAGCCTCAGCAATGGATCTTTGGGAATCAGAACCTGCACAAGCCCCAGGATTGCCCAGAGTTGCACAGGAGACTCCACAGGTTGCATGGCAGGAGCTAAAAATCCCTTTGGAGCCCAAGGGTGTGATCCAGGATGAGGAGGGGAATATCCAAGATAAGGAGTGGGAAATCCAAGATGAAGAGGGGAAAATTCAAGACGAAAAGGGAAAGATTCAGGATGAAGAGGGGAAGATCCAGGATAAGGAAGGGAAGATCCAAGACAAGGAGTGGGAGATGGAGGATGAGAAGAGGAAGATCCAAGATGAGGATGGGAAGATCCAAGATAAGGAGTGAGAGATCCAGGATGAAGAGGGGAAAATCCAAAATGAAGAGGGGAAAAGCCAGGATGAGCAGTGGGAGATCCGAGATGAGGAGCAGGAAATCCAAGAGGAGGAAGGGAAGATCCAGGATGAGGAGGGGAAGATTCAAGACGAGAAATGGAAGATCCAGGATAAAGAGTGGAAGATCCAGGATGAGGAGGGGAAGATCCAGGATGAAGAAGGGAAAATCCAAAACGAAGAAGGGAAGATCTGAGATGAGGAGCGGGAGATCCAAGATGAAGAGGAGAAGATCCAGGATGAGCAGTGGGAGATCCCAGATGAGGAGGGGAAAATCCAAGATGAAAAGGGGAAGATCCAGAATGAAGAGGGGAAGATCCAGGACGAGCAGTGGGAGATCCGAGATGAGGAGCAGGAAATCCAAGATGAGGAAGGGAAGATCCAAGTTGAGAAATGGAAGATCCAGGACAAAGAGTGGAAGATCCAGGATGAGGAGGGGAAGATCCAGGATGAAGAGGGAAGATCTGTCCAACCTGCAGCCCACCCATGGCCAGATCTGTAAATCAGAGCCAGCTGGATGGGGTGGGAGCACCCTGGGATAATGGAAGTCCCTGCCCACGGCACGGAGAGGAACTGGATGGGATTTAAGGTCCCTGCCAGCCCAAACCATTCCATGACACCCTCAAAAAGCCATTTATGTGTCTCATGTGTGCAACAGAGAGTCCACCAACCCTTCCTGACGGAGACAGCTCTGCTGGGATGTGTCCTGTGCCAGGCTGGAGCTCATCCCATTTATCTTCCTCCCGGAGGGAAGGGAAGCGCCCGGGGCGGGGAGATCGATAAAAGCTGCAATTATGTGTTGGTAGCAATCAGCTCCAGAGCAATTAGGGAGCCAAGTTCTGCCATAAAATATGTGCAGAGAGGGGCAGCAGCAGCCAGGGCAGCATTCCCACCTCTCCAGCATCCCTGCAATCCCAGCCCCTCAGACAGGGGGGACAGGGGACATCTGAGGTGCTGCCACCTCCCCTGACTAAAACACTTCTGAATTCTTTTCTTCCACCTGCCAGGCACCTTTTTGAGGAGGCAGGATGGGGGAGAAAATTAAAAAATAAAATCCTATACACAGATTTCTTCCAGCCCCTCACACAGGGAGTGGGGAAAAAGCATTTGCAAAAATCAAGATTCGCCTTCACGAAAGGGAAAAGGGAAGGGGGAAGTATTTATAACTGTCCCAGGAAAGGAACAAATTTGCTGTATTCAACAACAACAGAAAAAACTCCTGTCCACAGCCTGATTGCATCTAACCTTGCTTTTACATTCCTAAAGTGATTTCCAAATGAGGGCATGGATTAGGGAGAGCGGGGAGGGAGCAGACAGCGAAGGTGTTCGGAAAACCTCGGGATCAATTGAAACGAACTGCACGGGAAATTGTTTTCTTACAGATTATCAGCAAAGCCAGACCCCATCCCAGAGGACACAGGGGGTTCATAAATGATGTACAGACACGTCTTTGGGAAACAGAAAACAAATTAGAGCCCCCCCCAAAGCCTCCCTTCCTCCTCCTGGATGATCCTGGGGGCTGATGCAGCTCTCCTGATGAAAAATGCATTTCAGCTGCTGCTGCGCTTCCCGCGGAATCACACGGCCTGTTTTGTCGGGATTTATCTCCAGTGAAATATTTATGTCCAGGCCAGGTTGTGGGAAGGGCTACAGGGAGGTTTTTTAAGCATCAGCATCTCCTGTCCTACAGATCCCACTGCCTGCAGACACCTCCCCTTCAGCCCTGAGCTTTTCCTGCTTGGCTGCTCGTTTGGCTTCTTTTTGGTTTTTGTTTTTTTTTTTTGAGAAGCATTGAAAGACAGAAAAAAAGCTGCCAAACTCCACAAAAAGCAGCAGGAAAAAACGAGGGCAGGTCCCCTCTGGCAGCTGGGCCGAGGTCCTGCCTCGATTCCAGCTCAGGAACAGGGAGTGAAGTTTTTTCAAACACTCAGTCCCCGGCCCGTTCCCTCTGCCGGCGCCGCCTCCACGGCGTGCACGAGATGAGAACCCCCTGACATTTATCTCATCAGGGGAAATGAGAACATTCAGCTTGACTTTTCTGTCCAGGGAGAAGGGCTGACTCAGACAGGTGCTCTGGGGAAAGGCATCCCAAGGGAAGCTGATTTTTCCAGGCGTTTGTGCCGCACAGGAACAATAAAAGGGGTTTTTTTTCCTTGTAATTTAAAGTCATTTACAGGTTCAAGGAAAGCAGGGAGTTAAATAATGATGTGGTTCATGTGCTGAGGCCATGACAGCACTAAGAACAACCAGGGGATATCCAAACAGGGCAGCTCTGTGGATTTATCCAAGGAAAATCCTCTCCCTTTCCCTTGGCTCCTGGCCAGAGCTGTGGAACTTTTTCCCAGCAAAGTCCTTGTGAGAGGAAAACCTGAGGAACTCCCCCGAGCCCAACCTGGGGAGGGGACTGGATGAGGGACTGGAAGTCATTCCTGCTCCTTCCCTGCTTCATTTCCCCTCTCCTGGATGCTGCCCCCAGAGCCCACTGCACCCACAACCTCCTTCAAAGACATCCCAGGAATGGTGGGAACACTTCCAAGGAATCCACTCCATCCATTCTGGAGACCCTTTGGGGCCTTGGAGCAGCATCCTCCCTCCACTGCCAAAGGATCTCCCATCCCTCAACAGCACCTGAACATCCCAATCCTGAAATCTTCTTATCCCAACCCTGAATTCTCCCCCGTGAGGGTGAGGAGGGGCAGGGATGGAATTCCCAGAGAAGCTGTGGCTGCCCCTGGATCCCTGGAAGTGTCCAAGGCCAGGTTGGAGCACCCTGGGATGGTGGAAGTGTCCCTGCCAACGGCACTGGATGGGTTTTAGATCCCTCCCAACCCAAACCATTCTGGGATTTTGGATGAAATCCACGCTTTGGGGGATTTCAGCGGGAAAACGAACAGCAGCAGGACCACGCAGGGAGGTGGCTGTGGGTTCCTGGGAAGGCTGGGATGGCTGAGGCCAGGCAAGGGATTCATTTATTCCTTTACCTTGGTACTGGGCGCTGAAGCCCTTCTGCCTGTGGTTGCCGTCGGAGGTGAAGTGGAGCCGCAGCCAATTTTTGCTGCTGATCACGGGGGCCGGCAAATTCATCCCAGTGAACCTGCAAGAGACCAGGAGCACAGGCACATCAGGATCCCTGCCAGCAACACCCCAAACCCGCTCTCCAGGCATCCCATCCTCCTCCTCCAGCAATTTGGGAGCTCCTCCGTGGGTGCCACACGCTCAAGGAAAGCACCCCTCCCACCCCATGGGTGTTCCCAGCCTCAATTCCTGCTGGGATTCCCATCTGAGAGCTCCATGTTTGTCGTTACAGAGGTTCCCATTCCCTTTTTCCTAAGGCAAAGGACATTCCCAAACTTATTCCGTTCCTCTCTTCCCGTTTGGTTAACCCCACTACAACAAACTCTGTTTATTTGAGCTCAGGAAGGGAAAGGATGGCAAGAACCTCTTTATTTTTTATTTTATTTATGACCCATCCCGGTAACCAAGGCGGGAATCTCCACAGCCCAGCAGCAGCCCTTCGTGTCTCTTTATCATTTTATTTCCTTTTAAAACATGATGTTGCTTGCTTCATTAAACGCCAGCTCACAATTCCTGGCTGAGTTTTGTCCCAAGCCAAGTCTTAGTCCATGATGGTGACATTCACCACGGTGGGGACACCACCATGGCCAAAGCTCTCATGGAACCCTGCTAATGTTAATGAAAGTTAATTATTTTAATCCCAATTATCACTTATTTAAAAACCACTGCCATTCCAACGCCTTTCATTGCCATTCCAACACCTTTTATTGGGATTTCAACACCCCTCATTGGCACTCCAACACTCCCTGGTTTTTCCAGATAAAGGCAAAAGGATCCTGGCAATCTCTTCCATCCAGAGGATAATTCAGAGTTGATTATTAAACATTTTGTAGCAGCAGATCTGACAGCCCAGAGAGCATTTGAAGAGTCCTTCAGTCACCCAGCACCTCCAGAGGTGACCTCAGCTCCTCCAAGTGGGAGCCAGGCTGGAATTGGCGGCGTTAATTAATGGCAGAGGGGCTGCCCCGCCCCCCTGGCCCGTTAATGAGCTTGCAGGGTGATTAAACTGCATAACTAATGCATCTCTGCCACCTACAGTACAAGCCAGAGCCTGGATTATCCCGTGCCTGGATGCTGCAGCCTCTGAGCGCGACGGAGCCGTTTTCAAACCGAGCTTTAAGGCTGTCCCCAATCATTGCTCCATTGATTATTTCCATCTCCGTTCCCCAGCCCTTTCAGAAGGACGAGGTGGTGCAGAAATGGATCTTCTGTGGCTTTTTGCCATCCTTGGGGAACTCAGAGGCAGCTGAACCGACTGAACTGGGAGCTTTTTCAAATAACCGAGTCCAAGCAAACAGATTTGGGGCCGAGATCAAACACGGGATGCCTCAAACGGATTCTGAGGGAGTTCCTCTGGCTGCTTGTTAGGACAACACCCTTAAACTTAATAGCCTCGCCCCCCAAAGGCCATTTCATTGTTCATTCTGCACCAGAAGTCAAACTCCTCATAAATATCAGAAGTCAAAGTCCTCATAAATAATCCTGAGCTATGCAGAGCCACATTTCCCTTTCACGGCTGTAATTCAATAAAAAATGGACAACAATAAAGCAAAGGTGCCTGAATGAGGCTCAGTTTCTCCTGCCCCCCACCCATATTTTTGGTTTTTTAAGCACATCCTTGAGGGGTGGATTGAGTGGCCTGAGGACTGGGAATGCACTGACACAGACACTTCATCTCCACAGACCCAGGGAATCATTAACGTTGGAAAAAACCTCCAGGATCATCAAATCCAGGCCCTCCTGAGCCTCCTTTTCTCCAGGCTGAGCCCCTCCCAGCTGCTCCTCCCAGGAGTGACTTTCCTGACCCATCCCACCACGAACTTCCAAGGATCCCAAATGCTTGAATTGTTAAAATTCCACCAGCCCGGTGAATGAGCACTTGGAAAATCCATTGGAAAACATTAATGGGTGGCACTTCCTGCAGGAGAAATTCCTGAAGGCAAAGGCGACAAAAAATCCATCACAACCCCCATGCTCTGCACCCACAGAAGATTTAGGGAGAAGAAAAACTCCTGCTGCACCCACTCCTGGATTTATTTCCCTTTCTGACCACTTGAACTTCCACGAAAACCACCCAGCCCTCCCCCCCAGAACTCCAATCCCACATGGAAACCCCAGAGTGCTCCCAAAGCCATTCCTGAAGGAGCTGTGGGTCCGTGCCTCCTGCTCCCTCAGGAACACCCTCGTGCTGTACTGGCCATGGTGGGGTGTGGGTGATGACCTTGGAGGTCTTTTCCAATGATTCCAGGACCAGCAGGATTTCAGGATTTTCCTCTTCGTTTCACTTTGTGTTTCCCTTTGCTGTCACCACCCTGACCCCAAGCCCCCACCTGAACTCTGGGGGAAAAACCTCATCTCTCAAACAACTGATTTCACCCCAAATCCTTCCCAGCAGCGTTTTTAACCCGGGATATTTTCCCTGGAGTGAAACCAAAGCCTCCACAGAGGGGTTAAGGCCATCAAAACTCCTCTTTTTGAGCAAAAGCACTGAAGTGTGGCCTTCTCAGCTCTTTTCTTTACTTCTTCCCTTGCTCTCACTCTTCCCACCAAATCCAGGCATTAAATATTTATCCCATTCCCTCCCCTGGCACAATTAGTATGGCTGTACATGGATGGCACGGATTGCTCTGCATTCACGTCCCATTATCTATTTACAATCCCAATTCCTGCTTTAATTGGTTTCCACACGGAGAGGAAGAAAAGGAAGGGGTGGGAAAAAAAAAAATCAATGAAGTGTCACAAAGTGAGGTGGAAGCACGGGAGGAGCGGGAGGAGATGTTTGCACACGGATTGGAAGCACCCTGGAATTTGAGCATCATGAATTTGCCCATCAGTTCTTCTTAAAAGCCCCCAAGTACGACGAGAATTCCTCATGTGGGTGCTACAAAACCAGTGCAGGAGCCAAAGGTCACGACTAAAGGGAGGAATTCCATCCGAAATCCCGTTATTTCCAGTGAAATATGCGGAGATGATGGATTTAAACATGAACTTGAAGGCGCCCAGAACTGGGGTGCAAACACCACCTTCACTGGGGATGTTTGATCTTTTTTTTCCCCCCTCTGAGCTGCTTTTGTTGATTTAATTTAACCTCTCTGTTCATTCCATCTCTCTTTTGACACCCCCTGGCCCACGGATCTCTGCTGATAACCCCTGACACCAGCCAGGCTGGGGCCTCCTGGATCCTCCAACACAAATTTTGGGTGAATCTCCCTGATATTTCATCGTCCTGGAGCTCAGCTCCACCTTTTCCTGCCCTGGATGTGTTTAACCCAAAGTGAGACCCACTGGAGTGGCTGGGAGGAGGAGGAGGAAGAGGAGGAGGAAAGAGAAGGAGGAAGGAGGAGGAGAAAACAGGAGGAGGAAGGAGGAGAAGGAAGGAGGAGGAGGAAAGAGGAAGAGGAGGAGGAAGAAGGAGGAGGAAGGAGGAGAAGGAAGAGGAGGGAAGAGGAGGAGGAACGAAGAGAAGGAAGGAGGAGGAGGAATAGGAGGAGGAAGAAGGAGGAGGAAGGAGGAGGAAGGAGGAGGAAGGAGGAGGAAGGAGGAGGAAGGAGGAGGAAGGAGGAGGAAGGAGGAGGAAGGAGGAGGAAGGAGGAGGAAGGAGGAGGAAGGAGGAGGAAGGAGGAGGAAGGAGGAGGAAGGAGGAGGAAGGAGGAGGAAGGAGGAGGAGGAGGGGAGATTCCAGCAGCATTCCCATGGCTGGAGGAGTCAACAGGAAATCCAAGGAGAGGAACACACCTGGATCAACCCTGGAAGTGCCCAAGGGCAGCTTGGATGGGGCCTGGAGCAGCCTGGGACAGTGGAAGGGGTCCCTGCCCATGGATGGGGTGGCTCTGGATGGGATTTAAGCTCCTTTCCAACCCAAACCAGTCTGGAATTCCATGATCCACAGCTGGATTTGGGGCTGTGGACGCTCAGTTTAACCAGAACTGCTGAGGGCACAGACCTGAGCTCAGCCCAAATTCCACTCTGAGCTCCATCCCCAGCCCAGCCAGAGCCTCCTTTTCCCTCCCATCCTTTATTCCACGGAACCATCCCAGATTCATTTCCCTCTCTCAGCAGCTCTTGATCTCCCTGTGTATTTATTATTCACTTCACCTGGATTTTTAACTTTTCATCCAAACCTCTCCTCGAATTATCAGGAGAGCTGTACCATTAATTCTGAACATCTCATTTGAGCTTGTCTGCTCTCTTAAACAAAATATACTTAAGCACCTCTAGACCTCATTTTTCGGTCGCAGGAGACATCTCCTCACAATGGACTCTTACAAGGAAAATGAATAATTAGATGCAGTTATTGTTCCTCCTTTCATGCTGGAGGGATGGGAGGAGCACACCCTGCAGCTTAACTCCGCTCCAGAGCCTGGAAATGGCTCAGGAAATGCAGGGAGAGATCCCAAAATCACCCCACGACTTTGGGAGCAGCAGGCTGGGACATTTAAATCCTCTGGTTATAGGGAATTCTGTGAAAAACCACCCTAAAAACAAGGAAAAGGAACTTCTGGGACCAGTCAGGGATTCCTCTTGGAAGGATGTGCCCCCTTTCCAGGCTTCCCAGTCCCATCCTTCACTGGAATGTTTTGAAGACCCATCTTAACCCCAAGGACAGATTTTAAAAGCTTTTTCCTGCAGGACGAGCAGTGCACTCCTTACTTCCCAAAAAGAACGGGAATTTCCTTCAGGACAGGTCATTTCCAGGTGGGAGTGTGGAAAACTTCCTGGATGTTCCCACCTCCCCCCTGTGGGCTCCAGGGACTCTGCTGGCACCGGATCCTGATGGAAAGGACAGAACAGGAGAGGTTTGCTCCAAATCAATCCAGTCCAAAAACGCCACCGGTGCTGACCCAGAACCCTTGGACTGGAAACCAGGGAATTCTCCTGGTCTGGGCTTTGTCTCAGCCTTAATTCCAAGATTCAGCCTAAGGCCTGGAGCAACTTTTGGCCTCCTCCCCTCTGCCCTCGTTGTTTCCTTTCTCAGAATTTCACTGATGTGATAACTCCAAGAGCAACAAATCACTCCCAAAGCTTCCACTTCCAGGGATATCCGTCCTTGCTCCTTCCAGAAGCAGCTGCTGGAAGGGAAATCCCATTAATTTATCCCCCACTTCCCTCTTCCTTCTTTTTCCCTTGCATTCCCTCAAAAGGTGAAGGTGTTTCCAAGCAGCAGCAAAATTTCAGTCATTGACATCACTTTTCATTCCTGCCCTCTCCCAGAGAAATTTGCTGGCTGGGACCAAATCGATCCCGATTTTTTTTTTTTTTTTTTTTTTTGGAACTTTTACACTGGAGTTCTTAATTCTTCATTTTTTTAATGGGACATTTCCCCAGCTCATCTTTAAAGGAGCATAAATGGAATCTTTGGCTGATTTGGGGCAATGGAGCTCGACTGGAGACAAAGCCAAACCAATTTCCACTGTCCATGAGGCCCGATAATCTCATTTTTCTGCTGTTTTCCTTCCCCTCTGAAACATTTTAGAATTATCTCAGGATGAATTCTCCTGGATCTCTGTTCTGGATTAATTTCACCTTAATGAGAAGTGATTCAATGGTCCACAGGTATTTGTGGAACTGTCACAGCTGAGCAACCCAACAGGTGAAAAGGTCTCTGAGGGGTTTTTATTACACTGAGCAGTGATTTCTGCACAAACCCACCCACTACGGATTCGTTTTTCTTGGATTTCATGGATATTCCACACATTTGTACACATAGGATATCCACGTTAGATATGAAAACAGCAACGATTTCCTCTTGGAGGCAAATATTTCCCAGGCACTCATCAAATTTAGATTTTTAGTTTCAGAGTAAAAACCTCTTTAACCCAAAGGCACAACTTTGCTCCACAACGGAGCAAAACGCAGCTGGTGCAGGAAGGTGATTTTGAAGCACTGAGCTGGCCATGAACACAGAAATATTCCCAGTTTTCACCCTAATTCAGCTAAAATCCCATCACAGCTTCGGCTGCAGAACATTCCAGAGGTCACACGAAAGGTTTAAACTTCAAAGCTGCGCCTGGATAACTCTGGAATATTTGAGAATGGACACAGCCAGTGCCAAGCCTGGAGGAGAGGAGATCCCTGTGCTCTGGCACGGGGTGAAACGAGGGACACGAGCCAGGACCCAGCTTTGTTCTGCACTCAGGTTGGACATCAGGAGGCTGGAAATTCCTCATGGAAAAGGGTGGTCAGGCCTTGGAACTGCCCAGGGAGGTCTGGAGTCCCCATTCCTGGAGGTGCCCAAGGAAGATCTGGATGTGGCACTCAGAGCTCTGGGCTGGGGACAAGAACTGGTCACACCTTGGGATTGGGTGGCCTTGGAGAGGCTTTTCCAACCTCCGTGATCCTGGAAAGGAAAAATCGGCTCTTCCCCCTCCCGTGCCAGCGCTGCACCCACAGGGAGACCTCCCTGAAAACGGGCTGCCCCCAATTAAAACAATAAAATAATGAATCCCACCCTGGCTGCCCATTACCCCAACAAAAAGAAGCCAAGTGCCAGAACCAGAGCGCTTCCCACAACACGGAAACCAGCTCGGTTCCAGTCACACCACAGCGAGGTGACGAACGCGATTCAATCGATCCCGTTCAGGAGGAAAAGCACCCCTAATTCAGCACCACGGGAGGAAGGCTTAATGCAATTGAGGCTCGCTACAAATCCCCGCACCGAAAGCTGCCACGGCTTTATCAGAATTTCCCCCGGAGCCGCAGAGATTGTTTTCGCCGGGCAGGCGGAGGGAGATGCGCTGATGCCGAGCCGGGCTGCGTTTTATCAGCAGATAAATAACAACCAGCCCAGCCCAGCCCTGCGTGTGCCCTCGCTCCCGGCTTCGCCGCTCTAAAAACGCACTTCAATTCCATTAAACCCGGGGTTTTATGGACTGGCAAGGCGGGGAGCGGGGGATGTTTCAGCCCACTGAAATCAGAGGGAGGCCAAGAAGCTGGAAGGGAAATTTGGAGCTGCAGCCTGGTGGTGTTGGAGCTCACGGAGCACAGGAGTCGCTCCCTTTGGGAAGCGGGGCAGGATCGGGTCAGCTCGGAGGCGCTCCCAGACCCGCAGCGGGGACAGAGCTGACCCTGCCTGGCCCTGCGGTGTCACATCAGCCGTGGAGAGGCTCCCTGAGAGTGACAAACGGGGGTGGCTCCACCTCTGTCAGCCCTGCCCTGCTCTCTGCTCCAGCCCAGCTCTGCTCTTGTCACGCATTAATGTGACATTCGGGCAGGGAAACGGGACATGGCCACACCTGCCCCCGTCACCTCGGAGCTCCAGAAGGAAAAATACCTTTAGGAAAGAGGGGGGAAAGGAAAATCACGCTCTGAAGGACCTCTCAAATCCCAAAGATGTCACCGCACCGAGGATTTTGGCCACAAGTCACCTGTCACACACTACAAGTGCCACCAAACCAGCCCAGGTGCCACCTCTGAACACTCCTCTCCTCTATTCCCTCATTTGTTTCTGTAGTTTCTACAAACCTCTTTTACAGCGCAGCAAAAAGTCACAGAACAGCCTGGCAAAAATCCAAGATTTGGGAAGTGAAACACGGATTCCTGACAGCTCCACGAGCAACCTGCTCGAATTGCAGCAGTCGTGGCTGTAGGAATGACAACTTTTATTTTTATTTTATTTATGAACCTGGAGCGATGGCAACACCCACAGCCCACCCGGATTCCTGACCTGGTGCTGAGCTCTGACTGTGCTGGGAGCTCTCTTGCTCAGGCCACAAACAATTCCTGCCTTGGGACAGAAAGATGGAAAGGCTGCACCACGTCTGGGTGTTTGCATGAAGAACCCACGTTCCCAAGTTTCCAGCAGACAGAACAATCGGAACTCTCAGTGCCAGGGCTGTTTCACTCCAGAACCTCCAGCTGCAGTTGGGTTTGAGAGCAGAATTCCCCTTGCAGAGAGCTGCCTGGAACCATCTGCTTGTTCACTCCAGATCTGAATTCAGCTCCACATCCACAGCTGAGGGGAAGCTGAGCACTGGCTT
Organism: Orthonyx spaldingii; assembly: GCA_013397795.1. NCBI lineage: Eukaryota > Metazoa > Chordata > Aves > Passeriformes > Orthonychidae > Orthonyx > Orthonyx spaldingii. Next base: position 241,303 of record VZTJ01003512.1, read on the forward strand.
CCAGCCAAATCCCCAGAATCCGCTTGGTCCCGATCTCCAGGCCCAATCCCACGAGAAATCCTTTAAGAAAGGGTCCTGTTGTGTGGTGGCCTCTCCACAAGGAGTGCAGCATGAGGGAATCATGGAATGATCAGGGTTGGAAGGACCTTAAACTCATCCAGTTCCACCTTCCAGGGACGCTTCCACTATCCCAGGTTGCTCCAGCCTGGCCTTGGACACTTCCAGGGATCCAGGGGCAGCCACAGCTTCTCCGGGAAATCCATTCCAGCCCCTCACTGCTCTCACAGGGATGAATTTCTTACCAATACTCCACCCAAATCTCCCTTTTTCCACTTTGAAGCCATTTCCTGTGTCCTGTTCCTCCATCCCTCATCCAAAGCTCCTCTCCAGCTCTCCTGGAGCCCCTTTAGGCCCTGAACATTTTAAGGCAGTGTTGCTGTGCACTTTTTGGCCAGACTGAAGCATGCAAAGCAGCACAAACCCCTTTTCCCTCCCCATCCGCACTCAACCCTGGTCCTCCAGGTGCAAAGAAATCACTCAATTCCTCTCCAAGGTCACCCAAGTAAATGAGGCCTCCCTGAAGATTCCCCAACCTGAAATATCCATGTGCTGGATGTCGTAACTCCAGGAAAAGAGAGAGGGAGATCAAATATTAGGGAAGCTCTGAGCGGGAGCTACAAAAGGCAGGAAATCCAGCGTGAAGTCAAACATTGGATCAGATTCAAAAGGAGCAGAAGGGAGGAGGAAAAGACACAGATAAGGATTGTCTCCGACGGGGAGCGTGTTTACCTTATTAATTTCTGATCCTGCTCTCCTCCGAGCGCGGCGCTTGGGACTGGGCAGGAGCGAAACAAACGCTGGGCACCGTTCCCAGGAAAGCGGCCTGGGAGCGGGGGATGTTCCCCAGGCAGCCCAGCAGGGATGTGTGTGTTGCTCACAGGGGTCAGCGGCGAAGCGCCCGCGGGGACGCGGCCGAGGTGACACCAGCGCGACGGCCCCGTGCTCGGACCCGTTCCAGGCACAACCTGCTGCAACGTCTGCACACGCCTGGGGTCACACCTCGCTCTGGAAAAGTCATCTCCACATGCTGATTTGTCTTTTGTACAGCACGGAAAAGATTCTTGTCCCCGTTATTTTTTTTTATTTATTTTTTTTTCTTTTCTCCCCAGGTCCTGCATTTACCCACAGAGCAGGGACTGGAGGATTAACGGGGAATGTTTCGGGAGCTCCTCACAATTTACTGATGTCACCAACTGCGTCAGCACTTCCAGGTTGTCTCTGACCCCTCTGAACTCCAGAGAGCACCAGGCACGAAGGCTTCTCCCATCCCAGCCTCTTCCTCCTTCTCCAACCCGTGCATCAATCCTGTCCTTACAAAAACCGAGTCTTTTCACAGGATCCCAGCATGGTTTGGTTGGAAGGACCTTCCGGATTATCCAGTCCCACCCCTGCCATGGGAAGGGACACCTTCCACCAGCCCAGGGTGCTCAGAGCTCCTGCCTGCCCCTCACAAGGGCAGCGTTGTGGCTGATTTACACTAAAAAATAAAAGAGAGGCAACAAAAAAGATTATCTGGGATCACCGGGAGGAATTTTTATGAGGGAGCAAAGCCCGGATAATGATGATGTTGAAGGAGCAGTCGTTTGCTCAGAATGGTCCCCCTGGTAATTCCTGCAGTGTCTCCAGAAGTTTAATACACGGGATTATGGCAGGGAAGTCTCTCAGAACGAAGCAGATCCTTAACTTGCTTTGACATTGTCATTTTACACCACATTATTCCACAGGAGACCTGCAAAGCAATAATTCCTTCCTTCGCCGGGATCTGGGAGCTCTGTGAGAGGTGCCAGCCACCAGCTGAAGCAACAAATTGTTTGGCTAAATTCTCATTTCTGCCCTGAATTCCACCTTGTCCTCAATGACTCTTTAGGAAAAAAAAAAAAAAGGAAGAAGGAGTCACCTTCTTCAAGCCTACAGGAAGCTCTGAGATTTCATTCCCTGATAAATTCATGCTGGAGCTTTACTGTAACAGCAGCAGGGACAAGAAAGGTGCTTTTCAGTGACTTCCACTCAATGAAGCTATTGAGAGAAATAAAACTTTGTTTTCCCCCCTTTACTCCTTTCCAAACTCATCCTTTCCAACCCACTGGCTCTTCCTGCCAAGAAAGACATCGTGAAAAGATGTTTGCAATGTCCTATTTACTTAGGAAGCACCTGAGTAACTCGAGCAGGAGAGCATAAAACAGGCCTGGCCTTATCAATTTGGGTGAATTCTTTATAAAAATCCCTTTTCAAGGGTGTTTGCTGCTGAGAGAATTCCTGGAATTCGACACAAGTGAATCAATTGTTGTTTCTGAGGATCAAGTGGCCCCTGCTCAGCAGCAAAGTCAGGGCTCCTGGTCCATCCAGACATTCCAGCAGTAACTCCTGCAGAGGTTCCCTGGGTGAAAGCACTCAGGAAAGGGAAAAAACCTCATTTTAAATTCCAACTGCCCCTGTGCTCCCACCTTCAGCCTGCCAGGAATTCCCAGGTGGGATTATCAAGTTCTCAGGTGGGTTTATCAACTATTCCCACGTGGGTTCATCACGTTCCCAGTGCTTCCCGTTTCCTCCTTAGACAAAAGAGGCCTGATGCACTCTGGCCTTTACAAAATGATCATTAAAAATCTCCATGCTGTGACCAATTCCTATTTCACACCCTAGACAGGCCACAGCCTGCCAAATCCCAAAAAAACTTCCACCTGCCACTGGCAAAACATGGGAAGGGGGCCGGGAATCAGCCAAGGTCACACAAAGGGATTGGGGCAAACTGTGGAGTGCAGGAAACCCCATAAATCTGAGGGGTGATTTCACATCCAGGATGCCCAGCCCAGCTCCACAAGTCCTGGGGAGGCACCTGAAACGCTCTGCTCAGCCCAAAGTTGGGAGGAAGGAGCAGGATTTGTTCATTCTGGCTGTTTCATGCTGTGTGCTTGCTGTCAGTGGCTTTAGCTGCTGTCTGTGGTGGAGCTGGACACGGGGAGGAACAGAGATTTCGCTGGCGCAAATCCCAGGGCAGCCTCTGCCAGGAACAGCTGCTCCCTGTCTGGGAGAACCGGAGCCATTCCTCTTCCCAAAGTCCTCCAGACCCAGCGCTAAAGGACTCACGGGCCTGAGCGCTGCATTCCTGACGTGCCAGGCTGTCCCAGGAGCTGGGGTGAAATCCAGCACGGCCAGGAGCACCAGGAAAGGGCTTTGGGGAGGAGCATCCTGGGCGTGGGGTGCTTGTAGGGAGAACGTGGCTCTGTCTGCACCACTCTGCTGGACAGACAGACAAAAGCCACCAACAACCTTCTGGAAATTTATCCCTGAGCACAACCAATCACTGGTGACAGCCAGGACAACCTGGGGCAAGGCGAGGACTGAAATCCCCTCCAGCTGCTTCCATATTCCCATTCCTCATTCCTCAGCTGCTTCCAAACTCCCGTTCCTCAGCTGCTTCCAGATTCCCATTCCTCCTCTGCTGCTTCTTCCAGTGCAGTCCTGTGACACAGCACAGGCTGCCCCACCCCTGGTAGTGTCCCAGGCCAGCTTGGAAAGGACCTGGAGCAACCTGGGATAGGGAAAGGTGTCCCTGCCCATGGAAATGGATGAGCTTTGAGGTCCCTTCCCACCCAAACCATCCCAGGATCCTCTGATTCTGTGAATGGCCCAGAGTTTCACAGGACACGTGTCAAGGTTGACTCAGCATTGTCTTCTGTCTGAATTAATTACATCATCCTTAATGAGAATTGAAAATTATTAACTCTGAACAGCCCTGAGTGCCCTGGAGCTCTTCAGTGGAATCCCGGTGGGAAACCAGTGTTCCTGGGAATGTGGGGGGGAAAAGGGTTGGATGGAGTGCCCAGAGCTGGTGCTGGGATGCTGCTGTGACTCCAGAAGAGCAGCAAGATCTCCTCCAGGGGCAGGAAAATGTGGGATCAGCTGAGAATTCCAATTCACTGCAGTGGCTGCAGCACCTTCTCCTGGCTGGGACCTGCCTGTGGCACCTCAGGGACACCAGCCAGTAAAAGTGATGGCCACAGCCTCCTCTGAGCATTTACCAGCACTCACAGCTCGTGGAATTATTCCTTTTGGTCAGCCAACAGGTCAGCTTTTCCCTGGATTAGAGAAAAACCAGCTCCCAGGGAGACCCCGCAGTGCCCGACCAAGGAGGGGAGAATGGGGGGAGCACAGCAAAAAGGAGCAGGTGCCACATTCCAAGGGGGTTTAATTTATCCAGGAGTTACCCCCAGGCATCACCCCAGGAGCTGCAGCTGAGCTGAGCAAGTTTCCCCTGGGATAACAGAATCAGCACTGTGGAATCTGGGAAGCTCCAGCCCTCCCAGTGCTTGGATTTCCAAGCCCTGCACACCCAGAACTCACAGCCAGAACTCACAGCCAGAACTCACACCCAGCCTCTCCAGGCAGCAACTCCCCACTCCCCAAACCCCTCGCTGTCTGTTTCCAGACAGGTACTCAAGGCACTCCTTTCCCCAGGTACCAAGACAGACACAACCAGCCAGGACTGACAGGTTTGGTTTCGTTCCAAGGGATGATTTCTGTTCTTTTTCTAAAATCGACACTCCTACGTCTCCTTCTGTACCCAAGGATTTCATCTGTACTCCTGAAAGCAGCTGATGACCACACAAAATGTTCATTTAAGAGAAGATCTTGTCCTTGGAATTCCTTGGGACAAATCCACCCTGATCCAAACATGGTCTTTCTTCCCCAGTTGGGTTTTTCTTTAGTTCAAACAAAAATGGTCATTTTATAGAGCCTTGGACAACTGCAGGTGAAGGGACTGCAGAGAGGGCAGCTATTAAAAAATCTTGTTAGTATTTGGAGAACAATCAGCACCAAAAAAATGGGAAAAAAAACCCCAATTGTTCCAGTTGTGCATCAAACTGTGAGCAGCATCCTGTCCCTGTGGGTACAGATCACCCTTCATTATGACAACTCTATCAAAGTGCACTCGAGTCATTTCATATTTGCTGTGTCACAGTTAAATTATCAACAAGTACAAGCAGGAATGGATTTTTACAGCCAGGAGATTGAATTACACACCCTCCCCTCGCTCCCTCTCTCCTGAAAATCCCCGGAACAAACAGCAGGTGCGTTAGAACAGAGATCAAGGCGGTGTTTGGTCTGTTCTGTTGACAAATATTACCCAAATATCAACCCCAAACCGCAGCGGGCAGCAGAGGGAGGTCACCTCCCTATCAAGGAAAAGCAGGCAGCGAATTCCATGCAAACAGAGCTGCTATCAGGGAGCATTCCCGAGATCTGCCCTCCCTGAACCTTTGTTATCTCCCCCACCGCGTCTTATCTGGGCACTCGCAGCACTCCAGCATTTCCATGCAGCATTTCAAGCAATTCCTCCCAAATCACCTCCTTAGCAGCTCCAGTGTCCCCTGCCCTCACTCGCTGGAGGCTCTGCCTGTCCTTTGTGTCCCCCCTCCCTCTGTGGGTGCCACCAGAGCCGAGCTCCGCGTGAGGGGAGGCTCAGGAGAAAGCAGAGGGGTGTTGGTGACAAGGCCCAAGGGCTGTGAGCCCACGGCCACCACCCCGATGGCACAGGGAGGGATCCCTTCCCTCCCAAGCACATCAGCCCAGCCAGGAGTTTTGCATCCCCAGCCCGGAGAGGGAACAGGGACAGCCATGAGCCATCTGTGACCTGCTGTGATGGCCTTGGGGACACCATCAGAGAACGCAGTGAAACGATCTCCTCATGAATGGAACACAGGAAGAGCTTTGGGGACACCTGGGGATCAGCCAAATAAACTCATTTGGGGGGGATGAATCCCAGAATCCCAGAGTGGGTCAGGTTTAGGGAGCCACAGAGGCTCATCTGGTCCCACCTCAGGGGCACCCCAGAGCACAGGGCACAGGAGTGTGTCCAGAGGGCTCTGGAATATCCCCAGGGAGGAGACTCCAGTCCTTTCCTGGGATCTGCTCAGGGCTGGACACTGCCCAGGGCAGGAGTTGTGCCTCCTGTGCAGGGAATTGCTGGGCTCAGTCCCTGCCCGTGGCTCTGGTGCCACTGCTGGGCCCTGGAGCAGAGCCTGGGCCCTGCCCTGAGCCCTCCCTGCACACAGGGACACCCAGGGGGACACAGGGACAGACAGGGGGACACAGGGACACCCAGGGCTGAGGGCCCCTCTCAGCTGGGGCTCCTCTCGAGGCTGAGCAGCCCCAGCTCCCTCAGCCTTTCCTGGGCACGGAGATGCTCCAGGCCCTTCCTCATCTCCACAGCACTCCAGGAGCTCTCTGGCCCTGCTGTCCTGAGGATCCCAGAGCTGGACACAGCACCCCAGATGTGCCTCAAAGGGCTGACAATTACATTTTTAATTCTCACTGAAGACAACAGCTTTCAGCCCAGTTGATCCCACCCGCTCCACGTGAAGCCACTCCTGCCTTCACTCCTCTCTCAGAGGACAAAAACCCCAGGAATGCCCTTGGCTCCCTTCTCCCAGAGACCCTGGGGTGGTCAATAACAATAAAAATGTGCCTGCAGAGCTTCCAGCCTCAAAGCCCCATTCTCCAGGCGCTCTCCTGCAGTTCCTCTGTAATGGCATTTTTTTATGGCCCGGCCGAAGGAACCTAATCTTGCAATTACTCCATTTAGTGCCAGGTAATGGCTGAGCGGGCTCGGCAGCTTCCTGGGATATGGGCAAGGAGAAGTGTGCTGTAATTGCATTAAAGTGGGAAACAAGAGTAACTACTCACATTAAAGAGGGTCAGGAATAAAAGGCAACATGGTGTGAATTGTAGAGAAAGTAAAGACTTTATGACGTGCAGCTGAAGGTCTGGCAGCTTTTAGCAGCATGTGAGGACCATTCCCCTCCTGTGTCTTTTGCTTCCCATCAGGACCATAAAGGGTGAAAAGGAGGGAGCTGGGAGCATAAAATCCACGGGGCTTGCACAGGGGATAAACTGGGTTTGAGGACGGAGTGAGCAGGTCAAGGGCAAGGCACCTCCAGGGAGAGGATTCTCCTGGTGCATTGCAGCATTCCCGGGAGAATCCGGCAGCACGAGGTCCTAAAGCTGGGAAACATCTGCTGAGCAAGGCAGAGACCTCCCTGAGCCCTGAAAAAGGAGACTGGAAAAAAAATCAGGAATAGAGGTTATCCTTTGAAAAACCTCTGGGTTCAGCAGTGCCAAGGAGGGATGGCAGCGGGTGATGAATTCCTGAGGGGAAGGACTCCTCATTCCAGCTTGGAAAAGCCAAAATTTCAAGTCTCCCAGGCTCTGGAATTCAGGCTGATGCTCTCAAGGAATGGAGCAAAAGGATTTTACCCTAAATGAAGAAAACAACAGAAGTGGGAAGGACGTGAGCCGTGTGTTCAACACCTTCCAACCCAAACCATTCCATGACTCTATGGTTCCATTCCCCTTTGCTTGGCACGAGGAAAAAACACAAAACACACCACGACACCAGCTCAGGCACCAAGATCTGGCTGAAGGGAGCCCCGTGCACACCTGAGCTACAGAGGGACCTGCTGGGATTCCAAGGGAGCCTCGGAGCTCAGCTTTACACACCTGAGAGCACCTGTACCTGTAATAAATGTAAAAATTCACCAAAATATCACCAGATTATAAAGTATTTCCTGTTCACCTTGGGACTTTTAAGGCCCCATCCCCGTGCTGAGACCTTTTCCTGCCAAATCAGGAAAATCCTCCATCCCAAATCAGAGGGAAGAGACCAAAACACAAAGCTTTCAAAAGCTGGATTCACCCAGGTTCTCACTGTAATTATGAGAAGCAACAAAGAAAACGCTGAACCTTTTCCTTTCTTCTGCTCCTGCAGGAATGGGAATCTCGCAGACACTTCAGCTTCTCCCTCCATCAGGCTCCACACATATCCTCCACACCTTCTCACGTCTGATCCTTTCAGCTCAGCTCTCAAATGTCAACATTCATTTACCTCCTAATTAACATCATTACGAGCAGTGACATTTTTCTCATCTTCCTGCTTAGTTTTTTTTTTTTTTTTTTTGGTGTGTCCTGATGGTTTCTGTCAAGAGGCTGTTTTCACTTCCAATTTTTTTTTTTAAAGTAACAGTAAAAACTTGTTATTTCCAGTGAGGAGCTGCTGTGTGTTCCAGGGATTGCTCCTGACGAGGCAGGGGCTGTGAGCGCTGCTGGAAGCGCTCTGGCAACAGCTTTACCTCAACATTCATTGCAATTCATGGAGAGTCTTCTCCTCCTGTTAATTTTCCTGGCTTGCCTTTGACGTTATTCCTCATGGCATGAAATTTTCACCCACCACAGCAACTTGGAGCCAATTCCATCCTTCATCAACACTCATTACCTAATAGGGGAGGCAGAGAAGTGGCCAAGGTCTGGGAGGGGTTTTGGGGGGGGGGGGATTTTGTGGCTTTTTGTGGTTTTGGTTTTTTTTTCACATTTTGCCTCTTTGGATACAATATTATCTGCTAAATGCAAGCTTTGCAAATTCTGCTTTTCACTGCAAATCCAAACAGGTCCACAACCAAGATTTTGTTTCTGCCAAAACCTTTCCTTCCTGATCAGGTCTGGACCCTCTGCCCTGACGAGATCACGGCACTGAGAAGCTGTCTCAGCACAGCCATGGGCCCTGTTCAGGTTCAGGCAGGAAAACGGACACAAATCCGCTGGAATCACCAATCCCAGGATGTCTTTATGTGTATTGCTATGATTTAACAAACACCTGGAGAAAGAACCAGCAGCCACCGCCACGGGGAAAGCTTTGCAGAGTCTTAACATCTCCAAAGTCTGATTTTCCTGGGCTCTGCTCCCCACAAATGATTTGTCCTTAACAATCACTGTTCCACATGAAAATCCTCTAATAAAAGAGGAAGTTGGAGCAATAAAGCTGCTTTATTCTGGTATTTCTGCCTGCAGAGGCCCCATAAAAGTGGTGGTGGGTTAAACCCAACTCCGTGTCGGAGAGAACATCAGTGGCTGTGTCCCACCCCAGCACTGCCCTGTGTTTATTCCAGCACTTCTATCCCAGATTTCCATGGACCCAGCTGACCTATTTTGATGGAGTATGTAGGTAATCCAGGGACATGAGCAAACATTGTGCTGAGTTCAGATAAGTGGCCTCGATTCAAAGTGAATTTTATAAATGACCCAGCCCAAGTGGGACAGCACTGCCTTTATGTGCACTTTAACACAATGCACCCCTTAAGGCAATTGGACTGAACAGCATCAATTCCACATTTAAATATAATTCCTGGGGAGGATCTGGAAAGAACACGGGGAAAAAAAAGAGGCTAAATAAACCAAATCAGGGAAAGAGCAAAAGAGTTTTATTTGTAGCTCCTGAACTGTGGGAATTGGGGAGGCTGAAAAGTCTCTTAGGCTGAATTATTGAGATAATAAAGCACCTGCTGAAGGGACCTGTGACTGCTGGAATGAAATTATTTCATTGCCCCAGAATAATCACCAGGGCAGGTTCTCTTTGGAGAGCAAAGGAAACAAGGGAAGGGAGAGTGGGAGAGATAAATGGAATGCAAATCAGCCTCTCCACTCGCAGGGAGAGCCGGGACATGAAAGGAACGAGGCTGGTTGGACAAAGGGAGTTTATTTACCAGGCTGAGGCCACTGCAAAACAACCTGGAGTAAACAGAGGAGGGGAACTGGGAAGCACGAAAGCACCATCCCACGGGAGTGTTTTGTCCAGGCTGGATTTTGATTTTGCCACGAGCTTCCACAGAGCCCGATGTGCTCTGCCCCCTCTCTGCCAGGATTAGCCAGCCTGGCAATTAAACAAATCCTAATTGCACTGGAATTATGCAATTCCAAAGTGATCCGTGTGTAACTCAGGGATGACTCCTGACTTCCAAGGCTTCTGCTCCCCCGTCTTTACCTTTCAGAGAGACAAGTTCTACAGAGGCAGGGGCTGTTTCATAATTTAGCACTTATGCAATCGGCTACATATGAATATTTAACACTACTGGGAACTTCAATAAATCACCTTGTACTTGGAATGAGTGGTCAAATTTTCAATTTGTTTTATTCATAGTCCTGTCCTCAGTCACAAGAATTCTGACGGGGACAGCCAAGCTCACCTCAGCCTGGGGAACAACTGATTGCACCTTTTGGAAACAACCAAACAAACCACTGGGAATTTCTCCTCTTCCCAGACGAACCTGCAGAACCTTATTGCATCTCCATCTGCTAAAGCGTAATTAATGAAGGCTTTTAAACCCGCAGAACCTTTCAAATTAATGAAAAGTCCACCCAAATAAATTAGCCATGGAGTCCAAGGGCTGTGGATTTAAATAACAGTGGTTCTCCTGACAGGAACCAAGGAACAGCTGTCACAGACAATTATTTTTAGGGCTGCTACTAAACCATTTTCCCATTATGAGCTGCCACCTCGCAGCGGCGAGCAGCGGCTCCACATTTTATCATGACAAAAAATCCGGGGCCTCCGGTTCCCTCCTTGGGTGTTACAGGATTGTAAAACACAGGGTGAGAAACGGAGCCAAAATCCTGGTGCTGGAGCAGGGACACGACCCTGGGTGAAGGGATGTGATGTCACCAGGGCTGTGACATCATCATGGCTGTGACATTGTCACGTCCCTCCTGCTCACTGAGTTACAGGGACCAGGCCTGACCCTCTGCTCATCTTTGGGACTTTTGTGCCCCCACAGCCCCGTGATGTCACCATTGCCCATCCCAAAATTCCGTCCATGGAGTGCTCCCAACTCACCCAAGACTGGCTCTGCCACCACACTTATGTCATTATCCCTCTACAGCCAAAAGAGTTACAGGGACCAGTCCTGGCCCCCTTCTCAGCTCTGGGAACCTCGTGTCCCCATGGCCTTGTGATGCTGCCATCGCCCATCCCAAAATTCCATGCATGGAGCGCTCGTAATTCATCCAAGACCTGCTCCACCACCATGGTTACGACATTGTCACATCCCTCTAGCCAAAAGAGTTACAGGGACCAGGCCTGATCCCCTGCTCGGCTCTGGGTACCCTGTGTCACCATGGCCCAGCGATGTCACCACCGCCCATCCCACCGCTCCATCCCTGGGAACGCTCCCACGTCAACCCAACCCCTCCCTGCCACCCTGACTGTGACATCAGCACGTCCCTCCAGCCAATGGCATTGCAGGGAGCCGGCCTGGCCCCTGCTGATTGGCCTCTGGAGGCCGATGTCACAGTGGCGCGGTGACATAGGCGCGGTGACATTGGCGCGCTGGCCGGGCCCGTTGCCTCAGTGCGCTCCAGCAGCCGGCGCTGAGGGCAGCACAGCCTCCCGCTCCTCTGTTCTCCCAGCAGGCAACGCCAGCAAGGGGCTCCGGGGAGCAGCAGGAGCAGCAGGAGCAGCAGCAGGAGCGGCCCAGCCCGGCCGGCCCCGCGCGGCCGTGGCCATGGCCCGGCCGGTGCGCTCGGGGAAGGCGCCCGGCACCACGCTGCTCTTCCGTGTCACCATCCAGAGGCCCGGCCGCCTCTTCGGGAGGCCCCTGAGGACGCGCTCCGGCCTCCGCGCCAGGAGGGGACGGCGCTACGGGAAGAGCGTCCGCTTCAGGTCCTCCGGGCGCGCGCTGCCGCCCTTCTTCCTCTTCATGGAGAAGCACCGCCGGCGGCTCCAGAGGTCCTACCCCAACTGGACCGTGGTGCAGACGGCCAAGAGGCTGGGCAGGATGTGGCACAGGCTGCCTGAAGCAGAGAAGGATGTGTACAAGGAGCAGGCTGAGCGCATGAAGGGCAGGAGGCCCCGCCAGAGCAGGAGCAGGGGCCCGAAAATGTCCAGCCAGAGGGGGGTCATGAAGAACCTCATGATCTCCTTCACCACCAAGGCGGCGAGCCTGCGGAATTTCCTCACATCCTACCTGTGACTGCAGTCCCTTGGGAAGTTTCTCACATCCTACCTGTGACTGCAGTCCCTTGGGAAGTTCCTCACATCCTAGCCGTGATTGCAGTTCCTTTGCAGTTCCTTGGGAAGTCCCAATAAAGTTCTGAGTTGTTTTTGCAGCAAACCCTGGCTCGCTGTGGTGCCTTTGGGCAGGGCAGTAATTTGTGTTGAAGGGAGCCGGCACCGTCGTGGTGATGACGGGGAGGCTGGGGAAGGGTGGGGATGGATGTTCCTGCACATCCACAAGGAAAACAGCCACGAGTCCTCTCCAAACCAGGAGTTAAAATAGGCTCCCTCTGCAAAGGAGGGATTTTGGTCCTACAGCAGCAGGTCCTGGAGTTGGGGAGGAGGCACAGCTAATGCAGATGGGGAAACAGGAGGGTGCAGGGAACACAGAAACACGGCTATTCCCAGGAAAAAGCCTTGGGAAGGTGAACAAACTCAGAGCCCAAACCCGCACAGCTCCCTGAACCTGCTGGAGGAGCCTCAGAGAGGTTTCTCCTCTTGGCCACAGCCTTCGTCCAGGTTCCTTTAGGGATGGTCACATCCCAGTGTCCCAGTTCAATGCCACCTTTTTCCCAAGCTCCAAAAGTCTCCAGCAAACAACTCCCAAGCTGTTCTTGTCCCTTATTCCACACAACTCCCAAGCTGTTCCTGTCCCTTATACCACACATAGGATTTTGTCAAGTCTTTGCACACCTGTAACACCAGGACACGAAGCCCATGGCCAGCAGCTCTCCCTGTTGGGAAACCTCCAGTCCTGGGATCTGGGTCCAAAGGCTGGGGATATTAAGGGAAAACTGCAAGGCTGCCACGAGCTGGTAGCAGAGTGTTTAAGTGAGCAGGGACAAGAAATCTCACTTTAATGGTTCTCCTGCCTGCACGGCCGCCGAGAGCCTGACAGGATCCATCAATTAAAATCTATTCCCAGCTGCAGCAGCCGCGGCTCCAGCAGAAGGAGCAGCTATTTTTGGCACGTTACAAATATGAAGTGGTCAGAAAGGCCCCGGATATCACCCAGCCAATTACGCTTTCCACGGAATCTTCGCGCTCCCCCATCCCTCAGCCTGCAAGCTCCGTAAACAAGTGGCACTCGGGCAAAATCAGGCTCGGAAAGTTGGAACACAGGTTCCGCTCAATTGAACCCATCACACAGGACTGGTCCTGAGGAATGGCTCCAAGTTCCTGCAGCACTGCCTGCAAACACCCACTTTTTACAAGCACACCCCAATAAACTCCCAGTCTGGCCATTCCCACCAGTCCCTGCAGCTGAAACGCCACCTCAGACATTGAAGGACAACTCTGCCAGCTCGGAATCCACAATCAAATTGCAGTTATGTGCAGCAGGAAATCTTCTAGCGAGAGGAAAACAGGAAGGGATGGGAAACAGTGCACTGGAAATTGGTAGTTATCCACCTGGATGTGTTTCCCACTAATGGTGCGGAGATCAGAGATGGCAATAACTGTGAGAGCAGAGCATGAACAAGAAGTAACAGTTTGGGAGATGCCTTCCAGCAGCAGAGAGGAAACAATGATCCTGGAAGAGCTGCAGGCAGCTGATGGAGGAGGGGGGTAGGTGATAAATATGGATATTATGGGGGGAACGTATCTGGGGGGCCTGGGGTGGGTTCCTTCCTCTGCTTTCCACACTGTAGTTAAAACCTGCAATAAACCAACTGCAGAAAATGGTTTCTCTCAGTATTGGCACAATTTTGGCTCGTTGGGAGCCTCACGTGCTCAGAACTAATGTTAATGGCATTGTTACAGACACAGGAGTGTCATTTTTATCATAATGCTGCCTGTGCTGTCACTGCTTGGGGAAAAATGATTTTAAAACACCTTGGAAATTGCCTGGACAACCTTCCCTTCATGTCAGCTACACGGATTCACCTGAGAGCTGTCCAGGATGGGATTTGCTGTTCCTGCCCTTGGGATTTGCTCTCCCTGCCCTCTCCATGTGGGGGCTTCAAAGGGGACGAGTTTCAGAGCAGAAAGGAAAAGCCAGGAGTGACAGATCTTTATCCAAAGCCCTCCAAAATCCACTTCCCCTGTGCCCTGACCAGGGGCACAATCACACATCTGCCACCACACGTGTTGGCTCACAGGTACATTGTACACATTTGGGACTTCAAAGTTTGGGTAAACAACTCAGAATTTCCTGTACTCCCCCACAGCCAAACAAAAAAACCCAATTATTGAGCACAAAAGCCACCAAATCCCAGCGCGGAGACGTGGCTGCTGCACTCGTAATCCCATTGACAGCACGAGAGCTGTGCCTCTGCAGAGATTCCCTCTTGTCCAGAGGGAACAATGGCACTCCAGCCCACCTCCCTCATCCAGCTCCACTCTCCTCATCCCAGCAATTTTCATCTTTGTGAGCACAAGATGCTCTTGTGTGGCAGCAGTGGCCGGGGAAGCACCGGAGAGCTCGCGAGCAGCAGATTTATGGGACGGATTTCTCCGCAGCGCTGCCCCCGCACGCGGCCTTGGCTGTGTTCCTGTCCCAGGGTATGGACACACCGGGAGCATCCCACAGCCTGGCACCAAAACAAACCCTCCAAAAGCAACCCTGCAATTCTTTCTCGAGGCTGCAGTGAGGATTTGAGCGTTTGAAGGTGCTGCTTTGGGCTTGTGGCAGTGGCTGTGTTCCCAGAGGGTGATTGATGAGAGTCACCCCAGAGAGTCCCAACAGCAAGAAGTGCCCGTTGGAGGGGGATCCTCTTCTCTCTTCCCACTCCCAGCAGCTCGTGGCCACCCAAAAAGGGATTTTGGGACCACCACAGCAGCCAAACCCGGCAGAAACCTCCCCCAAACCCCTCCGGAGGAACAGATCAATTCTGGATGACTGGAAGGCTTTGCAGCCTCCCTGGCAGGCGTTAACTGAGATGTTACAACTTCAACACCCTTCGAAAAATCAGAGCCTGGAAGAGTTCTCTGCTCATTAACTGCCTGCCAAAGGATCCTCCCAGTTTCGAGAATCAATAACCTGCTTGTGTTCACAGCTTGATTTTAATGGGACCAAAAAGCCACGGCGGCACAAGACGCTGAAAGCCACCAGGACCGCGGCGAGGGGAACAACAGCTCGGCTCTTTGAAGCCCATCCTGCGGGCAGGAAGGCACAGACTGAGCATCTCCGAGCTCAGCCCCATGTGCGCAGCTCGGGGAGAGGCAGCGCACCCTCGTTAGCTCTGATCCACGTCACAGACCACCGCAGGCACGAGCTCATTCCCACACCCGGCCCGGCCCACGCTGGGGATGCTCCCCACGCGCTTTTCCAGGCTCTCCCATTCCCCTTCTGCCCAGGATGGTGCTCCTTGCCCTGCAGCCCTCGGGGAGAGGGAATCCCCAGTCCCACTTTGAGGAGAGATAATGAAACGGCTTTTCCGAAGTGCGCCGCCCCCACCGAACTCCAAACCCATCTGTTTCGTTCCGTTTCCCCCAAAAAAGCAGCAGCTGAGTTATCAGAAGTGCACTTGGAGCAGCAGCTTGACAGACCCAGGTTTGGCTTTCCCAGAATTCGTCATTTACACTGATAAAATACGGGTTTGCTCCTGAGCTTCCTCATTTCACTTAAAGCCACAACGTTCCAGTTCCATCAGGCAGAGATGGGAGCTGCAGTTCTCATGGGGGAGGGTGTCAAACACCCCAGAAGGTGTCAAATACCCCAGAACATGAACATCCATATTATGTTTGGTGCTGGAATTAAATGATCTTTAAGAGCCCTTCCAACCCAAACCGCTCTAGGGTTAAAAAAAATAAATTCATTTATTTTCTACATGAAAAATAAAACTGTCGTCAGTTTACCCCAACCCCCAGGTAAGATGGGATTAATTATGTTTAAGAAATTGCTTGATTTGACAAAGTTCATTTTCTATCCCTTTCCCATCAGCTGCAGATTCCCAGTGGCTGCTGATAAAGCTGGACGTGCCTGAGATGGGGATGGCAAAGCCGCAATCTCAAAACTGGTGATGAATTTATTTGGATGATCCACAGTATTGGCTACACCAGGAGGGTGAAAATGTAATTCCTCTTCTGGGGGCACACACAGGAGGAGCATGAGATCATGGAATATCCTGGAGATCATGGAATATCCTGGAGATCATGGAATATCCTGGAAGGGACACACAGGGACCATCAAAGTCCAACTCCTGGCCCTGCACAGACACCCCAACAACCCCGCCCTGTGCTTGGGAGAGTGTGAAGAGAAGAACAAACTCAGTCCCTGCAAGGTTTATGTGGCCAGCAGTGAATAAATCTCCTGAAATAACCCCAGTCCTCGAGGAATCGCTGCGGAGTTCCCTGCCCGCCTTCACCCCGGCGCTGAGAGAGACCCAGCCCTGCCTCCAGACACAACAAACACATCAATCCCTCCTCTGCCCTCCGGAGCAGCTTCTCCAGGCGCCCAAAGCTCCGGGAGGGCTGGGCAGGGCTGGGCATCACCCCACGGCTTTCCCGGGAACACGAAGAGCCCTCGACACCCGAGGGCACAACCAGAGCTGCCCGGGCAGCACAGCGAGAACTTCACAAGGGCAAAATGTCCTTTTTGAGAAGCCTCTGTGGGTGACCTTAACACGATGTGAAGTCTTCCCAGCTGCAGCAACTCCTGAGCGCTGCCAGTGGGTTCTGCTTTATTATTTCCTACTTTCTGGAGCTGCTTTCTGTCTGCCCTTTGCTGCTCCGAGCTTCTCTTCCTCTCCCAGCTCCTCAGAGATCAATCTGCACCTTCTCCACTCTCTGAGTTGTGTCACCAGAGCCGACTGCTCCTTGCTCGCCTGTCATTCCCTATTTCCAAGGGTCTGGTCAGATTAAAAACCCTGGAATGTTCTCCAGTCTGAAATGAAGCAGAATTCTGGGAAAGGCAGCAGACACCGAGTCTGCTTTCAGCTGGGGAAAAAAAAAATTCACCTTCCCAACGTGAGGCCAGTGGTGGTTTTTGTCCCTTCGTTGATGATGTGGGAGAGGGGACAGAGCCCTGCAGGCAGCACTGAGCTCTGGGAGCAGCTGAGGGACCCCACAGGGACATTCTCACCCTGGGAAAAGGGACAATCCTGTCCAGATCAGAGGGAAACACCACGTTCCATGGAGATTCCATGGAGCTGGCAGAGCCCTTGAGCTCCTGAAGCAGGCAGGGCGTGCCAGCAGTGTCACCTCACAGCGCAGGCAGCCCGGAATTCCATGGAATTCCACATGTTCAAGGAGGATCTGAGCACCTCCTTTGCAGGATCCCACTGCTCACAGACCCTGCAGCCCCAGCCCAGAATTCCATGGAATTCCACGTGTTCCAGAAGGATCTGAGCACCTCCTTTGCAGGACCCCACTGCTCACAGACCCCACAGCCCCAGCCCAGAATTCCATGGAATTCCACATGTTCAAGGAGGATCTGAGCACCTCCTTTGCAGGACCCCACTGCTCACAGACCCTGCAGCCCCAGCCTCATGCAGTGACCACTTCCTTTGTGCTGCTGCCTTGAAATCAAAGCCTGTGCAGCCCCAGAGCAGCCAAATCCGCCAGGAAATTCCCAGAATGATCCACAGTTTAGATGAACTCTCTCCCCTTCCAATCAATAAAGTGCCATTAGGAGCCTATTCCGAGCTGATGGTGTTTGAGGAGTGCAGCCCCAGCAGAGCCTACTCCAGTTTTTTTTTTTTTTTTCCCTGGATTGGATAAATTTGGGTTCAATCCGGGTTTTGCTGGGAAGAGTCTTCAAAGCACCAACTCTGCAAACTCTGACCCCTCCTCAGCTGCAAGTCCAGGGGAATTTTAAAGCTCTGCCAGCTCAGGTTCTGGTCTCACATTCCACACACTCCAAAATAATTCCAACTGCTTTTACTGCTCCCCATAAACTGCTTTGGGATCGCAGGGGAAATATTCAGAGGGGATTAAGAAACAGGAAAATTCACAATTCCAAATGTTTCAGGCTGGTTTATGCTCCAGTCAAGGAAACCTCCCAACTTCAGGATACAACCACGAGCCCAGCCAAGGCTTTTACATGCCCAGAGCAGCTTGTTCTAAACGTGTTTGGAAGAAAAACCTAAAAAAAATCCCGTTTGGAATCTCCTAAACTTCCCACCAGGAAACACCTTGGAGTCAGTGCTTGTCTTTCCCAGAGATTTGTTGCAGTCTTCCCGAGATTTAGGAAGATGGATTCTCAGCAATTTGGCAGAAAAAACCAAAATAGTTACTTTCCTGGCAACTTGCTAAAATCCGAACTTGCATAAAGGAAGGGGAAAAATGCCAAAAGCAAAAGCAAGGCCTGGCATCCACAGCAAATGCAGAATCCGTGAGTTTGTCCCTTTGGACTCAATTAGTCCAAATTTACAAAGAATGACACCCATAAAGATGTTAAACATGAACAAAACTTCTGCTAACTCGCTTCAAAATGAATTTTAATTGCAAGCTGTTTGATACGTTGCAAAATTTAATGAGGGCTTTATCCTGCCCACAAAAATTCCGATACATTAATTTCAGGCTAAAAATCTATCGTTCCTTAAGAGCCTGAGAGAAAAAATAATCAATGACAGAATGTTCTAAATGCCAGTCACTGAGATTGTTCTGCTTGGAGTTTCGTTTGAGGGCAGATATTGAGCACAGCCCCTCCTGCTTCAACATTTCTGCTTTTAAACTGCCTTTTGAGGGAATGTGGCAACAGAGATCACGGAATTCTTAAGGTTGGAAAAGACTTTTAAGATGATCAAGTGCAGCCATCACACTCAGGAGCTTTTCCTCTCTTGAACTGGAATGAGGCTCCAATCAGAGGGTGAAATATCCGAGTTTAAAAGGAGCAGTGGATTTCTCCTGAGCTTCCCTCAGCCTGTGCCCATCAAAGAAACTGGGGAGAGCTGCCCAGTCCAGGGTGATTCCCTGAAATCCAGGGCGATTCCAGGCAATCCAGGGTGATTCCAGAGCCACTTCCCAAGCACAGCTCACCCCACAAGGAATGAGGGGCCTTCCCAAATCCCGGGATTTGGCTGGAACAGGGATCCAGGCCCTTCTGGCACTGCTCACAAGCAGGAAAATGCAAAGCCCAGGGAGGTTTCACTGGGAGCGTTCCAGTTTGCACCAGGACAGCAGAACTGGGCACCCACCTGGGCACTGAGCACACCTGGGCACTGAGCACACCTGGGCACAGAACACACCTGGGCACAGACCACACCTGGGCACTGAGCACACCTGGGCACAGAACACACCTGGGCACAGAACACACCTGGGCACAGCTCCCACCTGGCCCAGCAGCAGCAGAAGCAAATCCAAAGGCCCAGCAGGGACCCCTGAGCATCCCCGAGTCCCCTGCAATCCATCGCAGCCTGGGAGCCCTCCCTGGGGCAGGATCCCGGAGTTCCAGGGCTGAGGGGAGCTGGAAGCAGCTCCTGCCCCGCTCCCTGTTCCACCCCCGGCTCCTGCCCCGCTCCCCACATCAGCTTTGCCATCTCCAGCCTCCCCCTCACCCACCACAGCCCAGCTTTGAAACCTCTTGCAAGACTTCCCTCTCGTTTCCCCTTGCCTTTGAATCACTTCCAGGCTCCAGAAATTCCAGGGTGGCTTTGAACAAATATCCTTTGGTTTTTAAACTCACACAGAGCATCTGTGACTGGGCAGAAAACCCGAATCCTGTCTGAACGCTCCCCTTCCCACCGGGATCCTTGGAGCACAGGGCACTGCTCCAGGATCAATGGGGGTAATATATTCCCTGGCATTACACAGGGAACAACCTGATTTCCAAATTCCTTCGTGCCAACTTCCAGCCTGAAGCACTTCTGGTATTTTTTTTTCCCCCTTTTAAGAACAGCTGACTTATCAAAACCAGGTTTTTCTAAGAGAAAAAGCACAAGCTAAGCCACATTATAATAATTGAAGCTATTAATTACCTTTATGCCTTTCTTTTTTTAAGGGAGGTCTTTAATGCAGGTAATTCTGGCCAAAAGAGCTAATTTGAGCTGCTCCATCATTTAAAGGATGATTATAAAATTAATTTAGAAAGAGTGGGAGAAAGACAAAGGGATAAAGGAGAGCAGGAAGAGATGGGTATTCCCCGTGTGCTCCAACTGGGAATAATCAAAAGAATGGGATTGTTTTAAAAGCATGGAAAGGGCTGATCGAGTTTTCAGGTTTTGTAACAGTTTATTGGATTTTCCAGAGAAGCTGTGGATGTTCCATCCCTGGAAGTGTCCCAGGCCAGGCTGGACGGGGCTTGGAGCAAACTGGGAGAGTGGAAGGGTGGGATGGGATG
>VZTJ01003512.1:264360-314221 GCA_013397795.1 Orthonyx spaldingii
CAGGGATTGGTGTGGGAACAGGGAGAACGCAGGGATTGGTGTGGGAACAGGGAGAACCAGGGAGTGGTGTGGGAACAGGGAGAACCAGGGAATGGTGTGGGAACAGGGAGAACCAGGGATTGGTGTGGGAACAGGGAGAACCAGGGAGTGGTGTCGGAGCAGGGAAGACGCAGACACCGCTCCGGGAACACCTCGGAGTGTTCTGATCTTTCTCACCAACGTTCATCCAAATCCTTGCTCCAGCTGGGAGAAGCCAGTGTTCTGCTGGGACAGTGCTTTACGGAGCATCCCGAATATCCAGCTTTTTACAACCCAGAGCGTCAGCGGCGCTGCGTTAAAGCCTCCTTCCCCTGCCAAACCTGGGGACTGCTCACGGCCCTGCAGTCTGGATTTTGGGTCACATCCTCAAGGAGGTTCTGATGTTTTTCTCAGCTTCCAGCCAGGCGTGTCAGACTCAGCCTCAGTCTCAAAAAACCCTCTTTTTAGAGTACAGGTATTGAGGATTCTTGCAAAAACCTCTATTTTTCACTCTTCCAATGTGTCTTTGCAGGACAAGCACAGAAATAAATTAAGAATTAATGACCTTCAGGGATTTTTTTCCCTACCACCACCACATCCCCTGGGATGCAGGAGCACACAGCAGTGGCCTTTCCATAGGGATCTTTGCCTCTGAGGTGGCCAAACAACAAAGAAGGGACAAATTGGGATAAAAAGGACAATTAAACCATTATCAAGGTCATTTTCAGCCTAAAAGCATCTTCTTCTCAGTCTGAATATTCAGTAAAAGCTTTCCAGCATGCAGCAAATGGAATTTATCATATTAATGCCTGGAAAAACAAGACTGGGGGGAGAGGTCATGGGCCCTTTCACTGTCATTTGTCACAGGAATTTCTCTCTCCCCGCCACGTTCCAGGGCAGGATTTGGGAAGCAGATTATTCCCAGGAGAAGGAATGACAGGGAAAAGTGAGTTCTGCTGCTCCACGTTCAGCTGTGACTTCAGAAGAAGCTGAAACCTTCCCTTCCCTCCAGGAATACACAGAAAACTGTGGAAAACTTCCATATCCCATCTTACCCTTGCTTCCAACATTTCCCAGTTATTTCTGCAGTGCCAGGAGCTCTGGGACAATGTGGCAGCACAACCCTGCAGGAACCTCTCTGTCCAAATCCTTGAACTTCCCAACAGCACCGAGGATGCCCAGGGATGGTTGGAATTCCAAGGCTCTGCCTCCCGGAATCCAGGAAGGAAGAAACAGCAGGAAGAAACAGCTCCCTGACCTGCAAATTCCAGCTCTTCACAGAACAAATCCATGTTCAAATAAGGCTTGGAGAGCAGGAATTCCAAAGGTTGGGAGTTCCCCACCACGGGACCTCCACGGCTCCCAGGAATTGGAACTGCTCTGGTTCCTCACCAGCTTCTCCAGAATGTTCTCTGCAGGGAAAACACCTTCCAAGAGAAAAGGGGATTTTGCACCAAGACCATTTCCCACTGAAACAAAGCTTTAGGGCTTTGAAGCCTTTGTGGGATTTGTTTCCAATAAAAAAGCACATAAACGCTTGGGAAGAAAAACGATGGAATTAAATAAGGAAGCCGATTTTGCAGATGCCAAAGAAGACGTAACTGACATTTAAACAGGGATTTCAAAAGCCACTTCATAGACATTTCCCAGTCCTACAGAAAACACTGCCCATGGAACAAAAACATCTGAATATTCCAGAGAAAGCATCCAGGAGTTCTGGCAATAAGGAAGCTCCAATCATTGCACAGGCAAAGCAAACTTTCCCATTTAACTGGTGATGACAGAAGTTCTTCCAAGACACACAAAAACCTTCCCAGCTCCAGCCTCGTGCACACCCAGGGCAGGATAATTCCTGTCAAGTCGCAAATAAAAGCAATTACTGCCTGGAAAAATTCCGACAGAGAGTGGCAAGTGTGAGATGAGAATCATTGGAAGCAATCTGCTTTTCAGAATTCCTGCAAGGAACAGCAGCTGCTGGGGAGGCACAGGGGGGAGAGAGGGACCATCCTCGGCTCCCACCCACACTGGGATGCCGGGAAAAGCCTGCAGGATCCTGCAGGGCTATCCCAGGAATCTGCACAGGGAGCAGCAGCAGGGGCAGCCCCAGAGCTCCGGGCAGCACGAGGAGCACAAAATCCAAACCACAAAATCCAAACAACCACAAAATCCAAACCACAAAACCCTGGCTCGGCACCCCTCTGGAGCCCAAGCCTTTCCATGGACTTCAGAGGCAGCTCCGAGATGAAAACTGGGAGCTGAGAGCTCACGGCAGGATCAGAAGCTGCTTTGATAGAAAGGAAAGGGGTTGGTTCATTAGGAGCCCGCACAGAGGAGATCTTCACCACCCAGCATCGGCGCCACGTGAAGCTGTGACCTCCAGAACCCGCAGCTCTGAGAGCTCAAGGCGTGTGAGGAGAGAGGGGCTGGCCAGAGGGACGGAACGAGGCATCCAGAAGGAATCCCGGAGCATCCCAGAGCTTTAATGACTCTTGGGAAGCACTTAAGAGACAGATTCAGGTGGTGGGGAGGGAAGGGTCAGCTGCACGTAGTGATGGGGAAAGGAAGCTGAGAGGAGCTGCTGGAACGCTGATGATTCCTTCAAAAACCTGCCCCAAACTCAGCTCAGGGAAATGAGAGAACGTGGGAATGAGAGAACTTCAGGAATTCTGCTCCAGAAAGGGCTGATGGCTCCAGAAGGTCTCAGGAAACAAGAGAGAACCTCAGAAATGCTTCTCCAGAAAGGGCTGATGGCCCCAAGGGGTCTCAGGAACATGGGGATGAGAGAGAACTTCAGGAATTCTGCTCCAGAAAGGGCTGATGGCCCCAAGAGGTCTCAGGAACACAGAAACAAGAGAGAACTTCAGGAATGCTCCTGCAGGAAGGGCTGGTGGCTCCAAGGGATCTCAAGAACATGGAAACAACAGAGAATTTCAGGAATTCTGCTCCAGAAAGGGCTGATGGCTCCAAGGGGTCTCAGGAAACAAAGAGAACCTCAGAAATGCTCCTCCAGGAAGAGCTGATGGCTCCAAGGAGTCTCAGGAACATGGGGATGAGAGAGAACTTCAGGAATTCTGCTCCAGAAAGGGCTGATGGCTCCAAGGGGTCTCAGGAAACAAGAGAGAACCTCAGAAATGCTCCTCCAGAAAGGGCTGATGGCTCCAATGGGTCTCAGGAACACAGAAACAAGAGTGAACTTCAGGAATGCTCCTGCAGGAAGGGCTGATGGCACCAAGGGGTCTCAGGAGCATGGACATGAGAGAGAACTTCAGGAATGCTGCTCCAGAAAGAGCTGCTGTCTCCAGAGGGTCTTGGGAAACAAGAGAGAACCTCAGAAATGCTCCTCCAGGAAGGGCTGGCAGCTCCAAGGGATCTCAAGAACATGGAAACAAGAGAGAATTTCACAAATGTTCCTCCAGGAAGGGCTGGTGGCTCCAAGGAGTCCCCCAGGCTCAGCTCCAGAAAGAAAACCATAAAATCAACCAGAAGAACCTGGAATTCCAAGGTCCTTGGTTCTCCCAGGCTCAGCTGTGCATGGGCACTTTTGTTTTCACCCACTGCCCAACGTCTGGAGCACACTGAGGGGCCCGTGTTGCCTTCACATCTGTGCTGGAAACGTGTGAAATAATTCACGTGCACCTGTTGGGGCAGGTTCCCTTTCCAGGAAATCACAGGACAAAGCCAAAAGGAATTCTACACAAATTAAGGGAAAAAAATAGGCAAGAAAGGCTTTTGTGAAGGGAGGGAAACGCAGCGCCAAGGCTGGAGAGGCAAAGTGAAGATGAGGCACTGAGGGGGAGGAACTGAACTCAGCCAGGAATAAACTCCGTGGATTTGGCCATTCCTCGCTTGCAGCCCTGCTTCTCCCACTGCATTCCCTCAGCTTGGGATTATCAGCAGAAAATCAAGGAGGAGAAATTGGCTCCCAGGGGGAAATGACAAGGGAAGGCTCAAGGAGTGGGAGGCACTTGGGGCAATGTGACAGCTGATGCAACTCTGCTAAAATCAACCCAAAAAGGCTCAGAGCGTTCTGTGATCTGAAGCCCACGACACCAGGATAGAGCAGCAACAGCAGCACAATTCCCAAGGAAAATCCCAGTCCCTCCCACCCATACAAAACACAACAGGGATGTGAAAGATCTGGAAAGCCTGGTTATTAAAGAAGCCAGCTCCATCCTAAAAGCAAACTCCCCATCTGCAAATCAGAACCATCTGAAGCTCCAGAGCACCCCAGACAGTCTCTGTCAGAGTCAGACCAACGAGGGACTCGTGGGGTTTACCCCATGGAATTGATTCATTCCTTTGGAGCAGAGGTTTCCAAAGGGTTCCACTGGTGGAGCAAACGCCCCTGGAATTGCCAGCTCTTGTTCTGGGGGAAAAGGTGGTGGCAGCACCTTCCTGTCACTCCCTCGTGGCCCAACCCCGCAGCACAAACCAAACTTCGTGTGGCAAACCTTGGGCTGCCTTCCTGTCACAGGCACCAGTGGATCTGGTGAAACATTTCCACAAGTTTGGATCTGGTGAAACATTTCCACAAGTTCAACAGCAATGGTTTTAGCAATAATGAGAAAACGTAGCAAAACCAAAACCAAAGCTCGAGTGTGGCAGGGTTTGAGGGGTTTCCTGGGTTCTCAGGGGTTGGGTGATTTTGTTTGGGGGTTTTTTTTCCCACCACTCTGGAATTCCCTGCTCCAGAGGTGCCACCTCTCCCTTGCCCTGCCTGTCCCTGCTGTGCCCAGCCCTGGAATTACCCCACAAACACCCGGCTCAGTCCAATCCCGGAGATAAACTGGATTATGAGTCATTCCCACACCTCCTCTGGCAGCAGCAGCAGCAGCTTGGTGATTTACTGTGCCTAAGTTTAGACCCGGATCCCAGACGAGCTCCGCGAGATCCAAACAAATGACAGACAGACAGACACGACAGACAGATTTTCCGTGGTTCCATTTATTAAAACCCAGAAATCTGGACCTGTCCCTGCCCAGGCAGAGCAAACTTTTACTGTGGAGTTTTTTACTCAAGTCTGGAAGACAAGAAAATGTCTGGGGGTGACAACACAAGAGAATCCCAGACTCCCAGAGCGTTCTGGGGTGGAAGGGACCCCACAAATCATCTTGTTCCCACTGGAACTGATGCATTCCACACCCTTCTCCATGCCCAGGGCATCCTGGCAGGGCAGGGTGGGGACCTGGATGGCCCAGAGGGGACCAGGGCAGCTCCTGCCGTGCTTCCCATTTCCCCTCCCAGCCCGGAGAGCCCGGCTGGCCCTTCCCGACCCCACAGCCCCAACCCCATCCTGCTCCTTCCCCTCCTCAGCAGGATTTCATTTCCCACCTGTCAGACCCAAGGTCCCCCGACAGAGCTGTGGGAGCAGCTAAAAGAGCTGTAAATGTGTGATTTTGTTAATCTGCCTCCACCAGCTCCTCCACTCCGCTGCTCTGCCTGGCTCAGCCCTGCAGTGCCCTTTCCTTGGAATTCTTCCCGTGGGATTCACATCCAACAGGTTGGGGAGCAAAGGAAACCCAGCTCAGGATTCTCCAGGCCGTGGGATCAATGTGAAAGCACTTAAAGCAACCTGGCTCATTAACAAAAACCCCCCAAAAATCCATTTTTAAAGGCGGGAGGGTGAATGATAATGCAGGATTCTCCACGAGCAGGTCAAGTCAAGGTTACTGGAAGTGCTGAGTTAATGGGCTCATAAATACCATCATTAGAGCCCATTCCATAGCTTGGAAATGCACAGGAATTATCCTCCTGATGAAACTGAATTTTGTTTATTTGTGCCCAGTCCTGGCCGTGACTAAAACTACTCGGAATGAAATATTCAGCTGCGGGAGACTTCAAGAGACTTGGCTGGAGCCTCTCTGCCGTATCACCAATAATTAAAACCAATTTTTTCATCGGCAGAAGGGGGAAAAAAAGGGGTTTGAGCTCTCTTTTCCTGCTGAATCACATCAGCATGGTTAAAGATGAGATAGGAGCACCAGGTTTTTTTTTCCCCTTATGGGCAAAAATTATTAAAAACTGACTCATCTGAATTTAATTACCGGGCCAGCTCGGAGAGATGCAATTCCAAACAAGACTTCTTTGCAATTCCGCTTGTGGGAGTGCAAAGTTCCCTTCAGGAATTCCCGGTGAGATCCTCTGGAACGGGCTGGGGGTGTGGCAGGGATGGAAATCCATCATCGGTCCCTCCAACAAGCCCCAGAGTGACCTGGAAAACTCACCGCCCTTAAACCAGGCTTTAATCCCCTGGAAAACTCACCACCCTTAAACCAAGCTTTAGTCTCAGTTTTAAGAGCTGTGTGTGCACTACAGGCTCAGCTCAAAGCCAGGCTTCCATTCCCTACAATTGGCATTTTCAAAGTTTTTTTCCCTGCTGTATTTACAAGGAGTTTGTTTATTTTATTTTTTTCCCAGCATGTTCTGGAACCCAAGCTTAAACCAGGCTTTAACCTCCGTTTTAAGGACTGCATGTGCTCTACAAGCTCAGCTCAAAGCCAGGCTTTCATTCCCTACAACTGGCATTTTTTAAGCTTTTTTCCTGCTGTATTTACGAGAAGTTTATTAATTTTTTTTTTATTTTTTTTTCCCAGCAGGTTCTCTCTGCCAGGCTTTGTTTTATTTTTGATATGACAAGACACAGCTCTGCTCTGGCAACACCTCCAGGCTGAATAATGTTTCTTAACCAGCTCCATCCATCTTGGCAGCCAGCACAGCTGAGTGCTCCTCACTGCAGCACTCAGTGCCTACAAACCAACATTTTAGTGCCCTAAAATATTAATGCATTCTAATAAAACCAGGCTGGGCTTTTTTTTTTTTTTTTTCATCAAACAGCAACATCTAATTTTCCAAGGGGGCCTGGGAACGGTAAACAATTGGGACGTGGTAAATGGCAACTTCCCTCCCATCAATACATCCTGAACACTCCAGTCCTGTTCCCTCAGAATTGCCAGCGAGGATAAATCACTCAAATAAATGGGATTTGCAGCAGGATCCTCACAAATAATCACAATTTAACTCGCTGCTGATAATCCCAGGCAACACCTGATGATTTCAAACGCTTCGTTCTTCCCTTCCAGAGGGAAGTTGGGTTTAAAAGCAACTTCCAGGACCTTCCACTTGCTTCCAGTCAGGACTTTTAACCATTTGGTCACCCTGTCCTTTGCTCTAAAACCAACAGAAAGATCACAACAAATTCCCTCTGCAGTTCCTTCTTTCTGCTGCCTTCAGAGCACTCAGCACTGGGGTAGCTCCTGAATATTGGAAACATTGGCCTTTATCCCAAATAAAAGCAATGTTTCTGAGAGCATTTTCCAGGCAACCCCTGGGATGAGAGGGGGTTGGAATTGTTTCCTGTCACAGGGACAAACTGATTTGGTGAAACATTTGCCAGAAGTTCCCCCCAAGCAGAGCCAACCTGGCAGCAATGGCTTCAGCAAGAACCAGAAAATTCAGCAAAACCAAGGCTCGAGTGTGGCAGGGTTTGAGGGGTTCTCAGGCCTTGGGTGATTTTGTTTGGGTTTTGTTTTTTTTTTTTAATTCTTTCTTTCTCCTTCTCCCCAGCCACACCACAAACTCTCATTGCACAGAACAGGATTTAAAGCAGCCAGGGCTCGCTGCAGAGTTTACCAAGCAAATCCCAAATTTCAACAGAAGGCAGAAACTGGGAATAACTGGGAATAACTGGGAATAACTGGGAATAACTGGTAATTTTCCCTCCTTCAGGCACGAACTGCTCGCTCTGCCCACCCTGAGAAGTTTGGCTCTGCCCACGCAGACCACGAGCACCACCCCAAGTGCCTTTTAATTTATGAATTAATGAATGAACGCCAGCAAGAACCTACCAGAGCGAGGATCCCTCTGTGCCGGCGACCTCCAGAATGTCGTATCCATCCTCCAGCTGGAAATCCATGAAAACCAGGGCAATGGTGTCCCCAGGCTCGGCCAGGATGGTCCAGGTGCAGTCGGCGTTGTTGCCGTACTCCAGGGGGAAGTGAGGGCTGGAGATGATCCCGCTCTGGCCCCGCAGGGTCCCTCCGCAGGCGTCGTCGGCTGCAACACAACGCGAGGGGTGAGCCCTGGCACCGCCCACAGCACCCACAACCAGGCCCCAATTTCAACAATTCACAGCAAAACCCCACTGGTGGGGGCAGGAGGGGTTCCCTCGTAAGGATGGAGATGTTGAGGGATGCAGATTCCAGGCGCTCGTTCCTCGCCACGCCCTTGGCTGGGTTTTGAACACCCCCAGTGGCAGAGCTGCTCCCACCTCTCCTGGGGAGCCCATTCCCAGCACATCTCACTGTCACACACAATTCCCTCACTTGTTCTTGCCCAAATTTTCTGTTCCAGCACGGAATCCCAGGATCATTTAGGTTGGAAAAGCCCTCCAAAACCACCAAATCCATGCTGAGTGCCACGTCCAGGCCTTCCCTGGACACCTCCAGGGATGAGACTCCACCATTCCCACACCTGATCACCCTCTCCATGCAGAAATTCCTCCTGACGTCGCTTCTTCCTGATCAGGATCCTCTGAGATTTCTTCTGGAACTTTCCTCCCATCCATGCCCAGCAAGGAGGAGGAAAATCCCAGGAATTCAGTGGCTGAGGAGATGGGTGAACACTCTCCCAGCACAGCAGGTTTGCAGCTCACACAGATCCCAGCTCCTCCCTGAGCCACAGAAACATTCCCAAGGGCTGGGACAAAGGGATTTGGGAGTAAAAACACCACATTTAACAGAAACCTGATGGAAAAAGGAGTGGAGCATCCCACACTCCCTCCTCACACGTCTGTGCTTGCTGTGATTTCTTGAAGAAATGATTGTGGCTGCCAAAATCAGAGTGGTGGAAACTTAACCCCTTGTTCAGCAGTGACAATTCCTGAGCTCGTGCTTCCTTCAGGTGCTTCCCTGGATTTCCTGAGCAGGAGCTGTCAGGGCAATAAAAGGAGGAGGATCTAAAGGGAACGGCAGGGAGGTGAAGGAAAGCAGGGATGAATTCCTGCTCGGGGGGCAGCTCCCTGGATCAGCTCAGCTTTTCTGGGGAACGTGGCTGAGCAAAGCCCGGTCACTGCACGAGGTCTGGGACACTTCAGCCACGGAGCTCAGGGGCTTTACACGATAAAAACTTCCTTCTGTGACAAACCATCCTTTAAAACAGCCCTTCCACACTGACATTTCACCCAGCTGGGCACAGCAGGGCAGGGAGGGCAAGGGCAGGACCCCTCCACGGGGCTGCTCCGGAGCATCCTCACCTCCAGCCCTTGGCAGAGCCGGTGCCCTGAGCCAGCAGCAGCTCCCTGGCAGAGCTGCAGCCTCTGACTGATGAAACCTGAGAGGCCAAGCCCGAGCCAGGCGTGTGCCAGCCTCCCTTCCCTGATGGATGGCCAGTGCCACCACCGTGCCACCCCCTCCCAGCCCGAGCTGGCACCTCCCAGCACAGCTCAGGCCCTTTGCCAACGCTTCCCCCAGCCCTGGAAGTGTCCAAGGCCAGGCTGGACGGGGTTTGGAGCAGCCTGGGGTAGTGGAAAGTGTCCATGCCCATGGAATGAGGCACCTTTAAGGTCCCTTCCAACCCACACTATCCTGGGATTCTGTGCCCAGCCAGGGGTGGGACATGTTGGGAATCACAGAGCTCAGGGCAAGAGCAAACAATGCCATTAAAAAGGCAGCCATGGAAAACTCTGGGCCATCCCAGCAGCCAAAATCAGGGCTGGAAAAGGCCACCAACATCCCAGCTCAGTGCTCTGCTCCCTGTCACAGTTACCTGTGGGTTTCCCTGAGAAGCTGTGGCTGCCCCTGGATCCCTGGAAGTGTCCAAGGCTGAGCTGGATTGTCCCTGGAGCAACCTGGGAGAGTGGAAAATGTCCCTGCCCATGCCATGGGGTGGAGTGGGATGATCCTTAAATTCCCTCCCAACCCAGACCATTCCATGATCCTGTCTGCTGCTTTGTCAGTGAATTAATCCCAGACACTGCAGATTTGTGTTCAAATCACGAATAAATTTAGGCTGGAAGATCCCTCATTTAGGTCCAAAGAAATCCTTTGAATTTGGATGCATCTCGTACAAGACACACAGGTGATGCCTCTTCCTGGCCTTACCTAGAGCAGAGGCCAGACAAAATGAAGAGAATAAAAAGCAGAGATTTATTCAAAGCCCTTCTGGGTACATTGGGGCAGTCAGAGCCCACCCAGGGCTGCACCCAAAATGGACCACGGCTCACAGTTTTTTTGTGCTTTATAATTTTTGGTTCATTTGCATATCAGGGTTAGACCTCCAGTTATAACCTCAGCTAATGAAGTGATGTATTCCAAACCTGCTCCCCCAGTTTCTCTGCTGTTTACATTTTTTGGGGCCTGAGGCAGTGAGGTGTCCTTGAGTTTCAGGCCTGGAGAGAAATTGTTTTGTCTGAGATGGGAGAAGAGCAGCTCCAGAGTTACATAAAAATACAGAAGCCAAAAATCCCAAGGCATCAGAAGGAGCAGGGAATTGCAGTGAGATGTGTGTGCAGCTACACCTCACCTGCAGTTTGGGAAGCACAGCTGGATCAGAATTGATCCTTTTAGCACAGATCCATCAGTTCAGGCTCCATGTGCTGGGTTTGGTCCCTGCTGGCCTGGAAGTGCTGGGATCTCCCCAGGGATGCCACCTTGGCTGCTGTGGAGCAGAACAGCACCTGGGGCAGGAGTTTGGCTGTGGAATTTGGGAATTTGCCTCCAGAACTGGAAGCGCTGACTGGCTGTGAAGCCTGGACTAAGCTGAGGTTTATCCCATCCCCAGAAAAATCCCATCCCCAGAAAAATCCCATCCCCAGAAAAATCCCGTCCCTAGAAAAATCCCATCCCCGTGTCACAAATCCCTGGAGCCGTCTCCTCGTTGCATCCCGTGTGTTTCACACGTTTCCTGCCCAATTCTTTTGCTCCCAGGAGTGAAACGAAGCCAAGTTCTGAGCCTAAACGGGGCTTAGGCTGAGCCCTGCAAGTCGAGCTGTATTTTTATCCTGGCACTTGGAATGCTGGAGGCAAAATTCCCGGCGGGCTTGGGCTCGGGCTGCTGCCTCCTGTTCAACCCTCACCTGTGCCAGTGAACCTCCAACAAAGCAAAGCCTCTGGAGCACTGGAAAACGATCCCAAAACCTCCCAATCTGTTGGAAAAACACTTCCATGCACGCAGGGAGAAGCCCTGGCCCGGATTGTTTGCGGAATTGAAGCGGAACGGGTGCGTTTGTGGTTCCGGTGGGCGGCGGAGTAAAAACTCAGCAAAGCCAGAGGAGAAGTTGGGAACGTTTGTGGAGCTCCATTTTGGGCACATCAGATCTGCACAATCTCATTGGAAGTGCTCTGCCTTGCTAGAACTCCAGCAGCTGCTGAGGCTGGGCCGTGCCCAAAATGATTGGAGGGCTGCTCACGAAGATTTTGGAAGATTGCAGGATGTGTTTAAGCAATAACAGCCTCTGCAAACGGAGGCAGTGTGTATTTACAGGTGGATGGGAAGGGAATATGTTCCCCATTAAATACCTTTTGCCGTGGAAAAAAAATGTCAAGGAATTTAAATTAAGAACTTCCCCTCTTAATAATAAATGCAATGATAATAAAAAAGCCAAACTGCCGTGCCTTGGGCTGGATCCTCTGCTCTGTTTGTATAAAAACAGAGTAGTCCCTTGTTTTTAGAATTCTAATGTAGCATTGAATCCAAGTTCTTCAGCCTGTTCTCCCTCCCCTCCTGCTCCTTCCAGTCCAAGGGGGTTTGGAGTTTTCCATGGACCTTTGGAGGTCCCCCTGTGATGCCTTTTTAGCTTCTATTTTCCATGTAACTCTGGAGCTGCTGTTCTCCCATCTCAGACAAAACAATTTCTCTCCAGGCCTGAAACTCAAGGACACCTCACTGCCTTAGGCCCCAAAAAATGTAAACAGCAGAGAAATTGGGGGAGCAAGCTTGGGATAAATGACTTCATTAGCTGAGGTTATAATTGGAGGTCTAACCCTGATATGCAAATGAACCAAAAATCATAAATCCCGAAAACCCCGTGAGCCGTGGTCCATTTTGGGTGCAGCCCTGGGTGGGCTCTGACTGCCCCAATGTACCCAGAAGGGCTTTGAATAAATCTCTGCTTTTTATTATCTTCATTTTGTCTGGCCTCTGCTCTAGGAAAGCCCAGGAAAAGGCATCAATTTCCCTTCCCACTGGCTTTGTGCTTGTCCTTTGCAAGAAAACTTGGTAATTCCAAAGTTTGTAATTCCAAAGGATTCCCCTGAGTTGGGTAAAAGGAGTGCACACAACTCCCATGAAGGAGGAATGATGAAGGTGAGCCCAGCATTCCAACACCCTCCTGTCCCAGCAAATCCTCCCAAACAAGGGATTCCTCCCCTTTCCCACCGTGAATTTCTCTGCATCTTTCAATGCATCAAGACCAGAGCAGAGGCAAAGCTGCCAACACAGGGACAAAACGTCACAGAGCAGAGGAAAAGGAGGAAAAAAAAGCACAAGGAAACCCTGGATCAGGGTAGAATCCTCCAACACCTCTCTGTTATCCTGGAGAGGGGGAAGAGGGAAGGGCAGAGGCCCCACCAAACATTGTCCTTTCAAGTGACACTGGACAGGTCTATTCCCAAAAAAGCTCCTCAGCTTTTAAGCTGCTCAGCCTGAGAGCACTTTTCTTCCCAATTTCTCTGGATCCCATCTCCAACTTCCATTAGAAAATGAAATAACACCTACAAACACATTTAATGAACTTCCCAGTGACCGTGACCAAGAAGCCAATTTTCACAGAATTCATTACAGGCCACAAAGATCTCCTTGCTCTCAGGGAAATATATATTTATTAAATGCTTTTATTCTCCTTCAGGCAAGAGCTTTGGAATCATCCTTTTCCCTGCAGAAGAAGGGGAAAACCTGTTTGATAGGATGCAAATCCTTTCACCCTTTGCTCCAAGAGAAATCTGTGTCCAGTTTATCAGCCAAGCACGACTGGGACACTCCTGGGACACCCACTGATGCTGCTGGAAGTGCAGCAGGGCTTCAAATCCACCCTTTGCAGCCTGGCTTTGCTGCTTTCTGCTTTCCTGGAACAAGACTGAATTGTTCCAGGGGAATCTTTCTGCTCCCTGCCTTCCAAAAAATGCTTCAAGTGCAGCTTGCAAGGCGAGGTCTTGAAGGATCAGGACCAAAACTCTCAAAAGAAGAAGTGGCTGCCTCCAGGAAGCTGCAGGCACAGCTCCACCAGAGCAGCTGAAAAGCACATTTTGTGCTGCCTTGGAGCCATTCCCTGGCTATTCCTCCTTTCTCAGGTGCCACATCCCCACTGCTGGACTCCAGCTTGGAAGGGCAGAGTTGAAATCAAACACGAGTTTGGCAGTTCAGGATGAAAATGCAAAACTGGGCTCTTGCTCCAGCTGGAGAGGGGATCTCAGGAATGGAAATGATGCCAAGCCTCGGCTCCAGCACCAGCTGGGTCAGAGTTAATCCCTCCCTCCCCGGGGTTTCCTCCACAAGTGGCTGAACGAAGCTGGGCAAGGAGAAGGCTCTGCCTCCCCTCTCGGTGCCAGCAGGGAAATGCTGTCAGAGCAGAGGGAACTGCTCCATCCATGCAGAGAATTCCCCTTTCTTCTACCAAGGCATGGCTTTGCCCGTTCTCGAGGTGGAATTTCAGGGAATTTCAGCTTTTCGAGTGTCCAGAGGAGGGACAGGAAATGGTGAAGGGGCAGCAGGGGCAGCTGAGGGCACTTGGGGTGTTCAGCTGGAGCAGAGGAAATTGAGAGCAGAGCTCAGAGGGGGCTGCAGCTCCTCCTGAGGAAATTTAGGTTGGATTTAAGGAAAGGTTCTTTCCCCAGAGGGTGCTGGGCACTGCCCAGGCTCCCCAGGGAATGGGCACATTCCCGAGGCTGCCAGAGCTCCAGGAGTGTTTGGACACCGCTCTCAAGGTGGGATTGTTGGGGTGTCTGTGCAGGGCCAGGAGCTGCAATCAATGAGCCTTCATCCCTTGATTCTGTGAGTGCTTTCACCTCCAGTGAAACACAAAAAGTAAAATTTAAAAATGTATTATAAAAGTGACAAAGACAGTCGTGATTTGAAGGATAAGCAGAGAAAAGCACCATAATTGATCACTGTGATGAGCAGCCCTCTCTCAAGTCACTCTGAGCCCCTCCCTTCACTCCCTAAACGCTCCTGGCCCCAAAACAGCAGGGAAGTGCCCCAAAAAACCCCCACTGAGCAGTCCAGCACACATCTCTGTGCCGTGGAACCGAGGCAAGGGAGCACTGAAAACACCCCAAGCAAACAATATTTGCTCACTTGCAATCCCAGCTCCACGCCCCAGCTCCGAGGTGCTGATTGATGGCACAGGCAGAGTCAATAAAAGGAATCAGTGGAAAAGGCTCTGCTGAAGTACACCAGGAATGGAGGGGAAGAGGCTTTGAGAGCAGCAGCAAATGTTTCTGGTAGCACACCCCAGCCATTCGTGTATTTCCACACTCTGCAGCCCTCGTGGCACCAGAATGAACAAGGCACTCTCTGCACTGATAAAGGGATTTTAAGTTTCCCTGCCCTTAAACTGGCAGGAAGCTGGGAAGTGTTTTCAATCCTAGGGCAGTTTTTACCTCCCTGACAGCATCCCCAGCCCAGGGCACATCCCAGCCCTGCACAGATCCACCTTTCCCACAGCCCAGCACCACAACCACCCTGGGATGTGCCACAGGAGAGGGACTCTGAGACCAGAAAGCAGAAAATCCAGGCCCATCTTCCAGTGTTTGAGCTGGAAAAGCTGCAGGGTGTGGGAGGTGCTGGAGATTCTCAGTAATCATGGAATGGTGGAATGGTTTGGGTTGGGAAGGACTTTAAGGATCACCCCATTCCACCCCTGCCATGGGCAGGGACAGCTCCCACTATCCCAGGGTGCTCCAGCCTGGCCTGGGACACTCCCAGGGATGGGGCAGCCACAGCTTCTGTGGGAAATCCATCCCTGCCTCTCCCCACCCTCACAGCGAGGAATTTCTTCCTGATATTTACTCTAAACCTGCTCTCCTGCAGTCCAAAGCCATCCCCCCTGGTCCTGTCACTTGTTAAGTTGGGTTTTTTCCCACTTTAGGCCAAGAAAGTGCAGCAACCCCAACACTCCACACCCTCTCAACCTCCCCCTGGCTCCCCCAAACCCCAGCAGCCCTGAGGAACCCACTCACAAGGCTTAACCACAACCCCCAAAAACACCAACCACACCAAATTTTTTTTTTTAACTTCCCAACCCTTTCAAACCAAACCCCACGCCCCGAACGGCTCCACAAATCCCGTTCTGAGGGGGGTCTGGTTACCTCTGCAGACGGGGAGGGGGAAATCCCAGGAAGCTCCGTGTCCCGATCCAGCCTGGCAGGTGAGCAGGGCGTGACCCTCCAGGAAGAATCCGGGGTTGCAGCTGAACCTCACCCTGTCCCCGATGCTGAAGGTGGTTCCCTGCTGGATCCCGTTCCGCAGCCGCCCCGGGTTCCCGCACGTGTGGCTGGGCAGGGCTGCAAGGAAAAACGGGGGTTAGGGTTGGGGACGGGGAATTGTCACGGGGCTGAGGGAAAATCCTCGCTGAAAATGGAAAAGTGGTCGCTGAAAATGGTATAATGGTCATTTAAAATGGAAAAATCGTCGCTGAAAATGGAACAATCATCATTGAAAATGGCACAATCGTCATTTAAAACAGTATTATCATCATTTAAAACAGTATTATCATCATTTAAAACAGCATTGTCATCATTTAAAACAGTATTATCATAATTTAAAATAGCACTGTCATCATTTAAAACAGTATTATTATCATTGAAAATAGCATTATCATCATTTAAAATAGTATTATCATCATTTAAAACAGTATTACCATAATTTAAAATAGCATTGTCATCATTTAAAACAGTATTATCATCATTGAAAATAGCATTGTCATCATTTAAAATAGCATTTTATCATCATTGAAAATGGAATCATCCACTTGAACAACCTCAAAACTCACCCAGTGTCGGACCAGAACTCGTCAGGCCCCTTGGAGCCAACCTTTAAATATCATTTCTATCAAATATCCAGATAAATAAGGAAAAATCCCTCCCCAAGCTGCTGAGTCTACAAGGTCCTCTCCTTCCTGAGCAGTCAGACTGACTTCTAAATCCCAGGAAGGAACTTAAGGATCATCCAGTGCCACCCCTGCCATGGGCAGGGACACTTCCACTGTCCCAGGCTGCTCCAAGCCCTTTCCAGCCTGGCCCTGGACATTCCAGGGATCCAGGGGCAGCCACAGCTTCTCTGGGAATTCCATTCCAGCCCCTCCTCACCTCGCAAGGAGGAATTTCTATTTACTAAACCTCTTCCCTCCCCCATTTTTATATCATTTGATTGCATTTGGTTATTTAGCTTGATGTGATTCAATCCAGAGATCCCGTTTTTCACCAGGCCACAGCCCCTGCAATCCAAGCAGCCTTGTTTTACACCTCAAAACCACCCCAAATCCAGCAAAACTGATTGCCTGGCAAAAAAAAAAAAACAACCAACAGCAACGTTGCAGTTCACCAAGATTTATAATTCCCTGTGTTTAATCCACATTTCACACACTTGCATCAAACCAGACGGAAACACAGCTGGACCCAGCTCCACTTCGAGCAAAACAGAGCCCAACAAAATCAGGGGAAATGTGGAATACTCCACTTTAAGATGGCAAAGCTGCAGCTGAAATGCCAATAAACCCTCAGGCAGCGCCTCTGCACAGCAGTTCCAGGGAATTTAAATAAAGCCCCCAGGTTTCCAGGAGCCACTCCGAGAGAGATCGACTCCAATCACGGCTTTAGAGGCCGATATAAAACCCAGGCAAAGACAACCAGGCCTAAAAACGACTTCAGCAAACTGAAATGAGGCCCTTGTGCAGCATCTCCTGTTGTGGTTCCTTTTCCTCAGGCCTGGGAGGGCAGGGGAAGGGCCCCGCTCACAGCTCAGCGATGGCTGCGCCTGGAAATGAGATTGTCAGGGCCCCGGAGGGGAGCAGACGGAGTTCTGTGAGCAAGGGGAGCTCTGCTCTGCGGCCCTGCCAAGGGGAAGGGGACACTGAAAGGAAAATGATGCCCTGGCACACAAGGAGTGGGATAAAACCCAGCCAGGGCTGGGGGAGCTGGGGGAAAATCCCCAATAGTGAGGTAATCCTGCCATGGGCAGCGCTTTGGGATGGGGAGAGGGATGTTCCTGGGCTGTCTCTGCATCCCTGACAGGAGAGGAATGAAGGATTGATCCCAAATGGAGCCAGGATCAGTTCCCTGTTCCCAGAGAGAACACCTGGCTTTGTGGTGAACTCAGTCCTGGAAATTCTGAAATTAAACAACGGATTTCTGTGAGCAAGGGGAGCTCTGCTCTGCAGCCCTGCCAAGGGAAAGGGGAGACTGAAAGGAAAATGATGCCCTGGCACACAAGGAGTGGGATAAAACCCAGCCAGGGCTGGGGGAGCTGGGGGAAATCCCCAATACTGAAGCAAATCCTGCCGTGGGCAGTGCTTTGGGATGGGGAGAGGGATGTTCCTGGGCTGTCTCTGCATCCCTGACAGGAGGAGAATCCCAAATGAATCCCAAATGGAGCCAGGATCAGTTCCCTGCTCCCAGAGAGAACACCTGGTTCTGTGGCGAACCCAGTTCTGGAAATTCTGAAATCAAACATCACCTGCAAGGGGATTTATTTCAATGGCACGTTCAGATCCACTCCTGAGCTGCTTCAACCAGGTTTGGGGTTTCTCTGCTGTGACTCTGAGTTCTGGTCACACACAGAGCGTCCCAAAGCCCAGTTTGGGGGGATTTCCAGGGGATTTTCTGCTGTGCCTGCAAGCTCTGGTCACGCCTGAGTGCCCCCAACCCAGGTTTTGGGGTTTTTCTGCTGTGACTCTGAGCTCTGGTCACACCTGAGTCTCCCCAAGCCCAGTTTTTGGGGCTTTTCAGCTGGGCTTGTGAGCTCTGGTCACACCTGAGTGTCCCAAAGCACAATTTTGGGGGTTTTTCTGTTGGGCCTGTGAGCTCTGATCACAGACCTGCACATATCAACGCCCTAGTTTTGGGGTTTCTCTGCTGTCCCTGAGAGCTCTGGTCACAGCTGAATGTCCCCAAGGCCAGTTTTGGGAGGTTTTATGCCCTGACTCTGAGCTCTGGTCACACACAGAGTGTCCCCAAGCCCAGTTTTTGGGGTTTTTCAGCTGTCCCTGTGAGTTTTGGTCACCCCTGAGTGTCCCCAAGCCCAGTTTTGGGGTTTTTCAGCTGTCCCTGTGAGTTTTGGTCACCCCTGAGTGTCCCCAAGCCCAGTTTTGGGGTTTTCCTGCTGTGCCTCTGATCTTTAGTCACACCTGAGTGTCCCCCAGCCTCTCTCTGCACAGCAACAGGGGCAGATCCAAGCTCCCGGCACCGTTTCTTCCCCCAAAAATCATCATTTACATCCTCCCACAAAGCCCCTGAGGCTGGGAAGTTCAGCAGCCGCTTCCACCTGGAAATATTCCTGCCCAGCAGGTTCTGAGAGCAGGGAATGCTGTCAGATCCAAACGGGTGGAAAAGCAGCCCAGGACTAATGTTTCATTTTCTGTAACGATACTCAAACCCCCAATTTAATTAAATTACCAATGTCACTTTTTTTTTTTTTTAAAATGAACCCATTCCTGCTTTTATGCTTCCATCCTTTAAAATTAATGAGTAGAACTCCGCTATAAATAAAAATCCATCATTTTTAAAAGTCAATCTCTACCACGAGCTGCTCTCTACTTAATGAACTGTGAAGAATCAGACAACCCTGACCTGCATGGGATCTGAAAATCAGGCTTGAAAACCAGGATCTCACATTGAAATTCTGCTCCACTGGGCTGCCTGCACATTTCAGATTTTGTTCCAGAGGGGAGGCACAGCAGCTTTTGGGGGGAGCAGCATTAATCCCCCACTGCCCTGAGTCACTGCTGGGAACATGGATTGGGGTTTTTAAATCACCCATGTGCAGGAGAAAAGGAGATCTTCAATTTCCTGCTGCTGGAGGGATAAAAATGATTCCAGAGGGGTTGGGGTTACATCCAGAGCTGGGCTGGGCTGCTCAGCTGAGGGTTCACTCAAGGTGCAGAAACAGGGAATTTCTGATTTCCCATCCCTGGAAGTGCCCAAGGCTGGATTGGAAAGGGCTTGGAGCAGCCTGGGATAGTGGGAGGTGTCCCTGCCCATGGCAGGGGTGGAATGGGATCAGCTTTAAGGTTCCTTCCCCCCCAAACCATTCTGGGATCCACCTGCTCAGCCCCAAACTCAACCTGCTGAAATCTCCCTTCCCCTGGAGCGGGCAGGAGCAGAGTTCAAGGACACAGCACAGAATTCCAGCCTCATTAGGGCTGGAAAAAGTCTCCAAGGTCCCCAATTCCAACCCTCAGCCCACCCCTGCCATGGTCACCACTGAACCACGTCCTCAATGCCATGTCCACACTTTTTTCAGAGCTTCCAGGGTTGGTGGCTCCACTCCCAAATCTCTTCCAGGGCTGGCCAGTCCTTCCAGTGCAGAATTTTCCCCTAATATCAAACCTGAACCTGCCCCTGAGGCCATCTGATTCCTTGTCACTGGAGAAGAGAGTGGCACCTCCCCTCAGGGAGCTGTGGAGAGGGCCAGGGGTCTCCCTGAGCCTCCTTTTCTCCAGACTGAGCCCCTCCAGCTGCTCCTCTGCTGCTGCAGAACCTTCCCCAGCTTTTGTCCTTCCCAACAATCCCAGGGCAGATTGAGAGGAGTCCAAGGTTCTGGAAATGTCCTGGGAACCCCTGACTGTCCCCAGGCCTCTGGATCCCTGCTGAGTGACTCCCCGAGCTGCTGCAGGCACTGCTCTCATGGATTTGGGATTCTGCTCCAACACCCCTGAGCAGAGATAATATTATTGCTCATCCTTGGCTGCCTCTAACAGCCAGAGCCCTGATTGCTGCAGGGATTAATAGAACTGGATTATTCACCTCAGATGTCGCCCAGAATAATGTTATTAAAGCTTTGTCTTCCCCATTTACCAATTCCACCGGAGATTAAGAGCAGGGATTTTTTTTTTTTTTTCTTTTCTTCCCCTCCCCATAAAAGCTTTGTTCCCAGCAATCAACAGAATATTTCCCAGTGATTGTATGGAAATGAATGCAGCCACGGAGCAGATCTGGACAGATGAAGAGAAGGTCCTGTTACTCATTTTGTAGCTGAGTCTGTTTCTCCCCTTGATGAATTCAGAGCAGTTTATTTTATTTGTCTGGCTCTGAACAGCTGCCAAAGCCTTATCTGATTTTATGCCAGAGGAAAGGAAATGGGATTATCCCATTGCAGTGGCACCTCCAATGTCACTGTCCCGGGGCCCTGGGGACCTCCCTGCCAAGGTGAGCCAGCAGAGGAGCCACCCTGGGGGTGTGAAGGGCCAGCTCGGGCAGGAGCAGGAGCAGAGCAGAACCTCTGAGCAGGAGAACCACGGCTACCACACGAGGGGACGTGAGGCACCTTCAGCAGAGGGTGAAACTCCTTCCCTCAGACTCAGCTGGAGGACGTCTCCAAGCCGAGAGGGCTTTGGGGTCTGCACTTTAACACCCGAATTCTTTAACGCCACAACAGCACAAACACCTAACGTGTGCAAACCACAGGGGAAAAAACAAAGTGGAAAGAGCAGGAGGGGCAAGCGAGTGTGCTGATAACTGCCTGTGACACACAAACACGAGCAGTAAATACCGCGGGGTGCGTTAGATACGGGCTGGGGGGGTCCTGCCCTGCAGTTAAAGGCCTCTCACTTCCTCTGCCTTCTCCAGATTTCAGCTCCCTGGACCTATTCCAGGGACTTTCCAACAAAACCCAAATCCATCCTCACGCCCCTGAGGAGAAACCTTCCCTGTTTCCTATTCCAATTAATCTCCAGCTCCATTTTCTCTGTTGGTTTTGTTGGAATATGGAAGAAGCCTGAGCTTCTCCAGATGGGTGCCTCGTCCCAGCTCCTCTCTCCAGCTCCGCCGGTTCCCAGTTCGCCACCCTTTAAACGTGGAGCACCTTTCCAGCAGGAAACCACCAAGTGCCAGGACAGGGAAACCAGGCAGGGATGAATCCACCAGAACCCGGAGCTCTCCCACTTCCTGCAGCTTTCAATCATCCCTCAAATCCATCAGAAGGGACCTGGAGGGCACAAGAGCAACCTCTGCCCTTCCAGCTGCGCTTCCTCCTGCTCCA
Source organism: Orthonyx spaldingii (assembly GCA_013397795.1). NCBI lineage: Eukaryota > Metazoa > Chordata > Aves > Passeriformes > Orthonychidae > Orthonyx > Orthonyx spaldingii. Next base: position 285,565 of record VZTJ01003512.1, read on the forward strand.
CATCTCGGCTTTTTTCTTCTCTCTTCCCTTTCAGTTTGGGCCCCCTTTAGTCCCATCCTCTGGAACCTCACAAACTCCTGGGATTTGTGGCTCACCCTCCATTCTAGTGGGAGGTGTCCCTGCCCACTGCAGCTGGAATGAGATGAGTTTAAGGTCCCTTCCAACCCAAACCCCTCAGTGATCCTGAGATTTCCCCCTGGGAGCACCACCCAGGATCCTCCTTCATCCACACTTTCATCCCTTTCCCTCCTGGAGGCAGATGTATGAGCAGCAGAGCAGATCTGACTCCCAGATTTCCCAGGGTGTCACCTGAAAATGAACGGAACAAATGGGAAATGGAAACCGGAGCTTTGAGGCGTTTCCATCACCCATTCCCGGGAGCGGCTGCAGAGCTCCCGGAACTGCTGCCCTGCACCAGCAGCCTCAGCCCACCCACTGGTTTTCATTTTTCACCTCTGTTCCTTCCCCTTCTTTGGAGCTGTGAGCTGCTACAGAGCTCCCAGAACTGACCCACACCAGAAGCTTCATCCCATCCACCTTTCAGTTTTTCCATCCATTTCTTTCCGCTCCTTTTAACCAGGCTGCTCCCAACTTTTCCCCATCCCAGGGTCGCTCCACTGCGAGCTTGCAGCACCAGGAGCTTTCAAAACCCGGTGCTCGCCAAGCTGTGCCTCCTTGTTCCAGTTCATTCGAAATTAATTAGGAGTTTTTAAGTCATTAGATGTGGCTCAACGCATCCTTGGACAGAGTCCCGCCATCACAACGCATTCAGCCTCATTCCATCAGCCTCTCCCAAGCCCCCAAAGCTCTCATTGTCAGCAGGGAAAGAAAAGGAAAAAAAATAATTAAAAATAAAGAGCTGCTTCTCTCCTTGCTCACCACATCAATAGATTTCAGCTCCTTGACCTATTCCAGGGACTTTCCAACAAAACCCAAATCCATCCTCACGCCCCTGAGGAGAAACCTTCCCTGTTTCCTATTCCAATTAATCTCCAGCTCCATTTTCTCTGTTGATATTGTTGGAATATGGAAGAAGCCCGAGGTTTAGGGCGTGCAGCTCCACTCTATTACCCTATTTACATAGCTAAAAGCAGCTTTTTTATGGCTTGAATTACCCAGGCTGGTTTATGACAGATATTTCCACGCTATCATTGTTCTAACCTTGAAATCTTATCAAGGAGCGCAACTTTTATGATATGAGGCTGTACATTCCATCTCTTCATTCCCAACTAATTTTCATCCCTAATAAAAGAGAAAGGAAGGCGAGGCAGGCCCTGCCAGAGCAGCAATAATTCATAAATCCCAGGGAACGATGCTGCACGGAGCAGGCAAAATAACAAAATCATTGACCTCAAGCACTTGGCTCAGCCAGTGCTGCACACACGGCTCCAAATTAATCCTCACTCTGATTTATTTAAAAAATTTTTAACCCTTTTTTTGCGTTTTCCTGCCTTTCCTGGATCCTTAGGGGGGTTGGAAGTCAAGATATCCATGGGAATCCACAGGAGAGCCAGGGCAGAGAGAGATTCCACTCATCAGACAGCCTGCACTGCATCCTAGAAATTCAAGGAAGAAACCGGATTTTTAAAGGAGAATATCCCTAAGATTTCCATCACAATTTAAAAATGAAGTGGAACACCCACAGAGGACTCAGAGAACTGAGGAGAGATCCACACAGCCCCATTCCCTCTCGCTCTGCATCCATAACTTTTGGGCCAAGTACTTCAGGGATACTCCAGGACTGTGTAAGACCTTTCAGCGGTGTTTTAGTGCAATCTGCTTTAGTTCAGAAGGGTTTTAATCTTCAGAAGAACTGTCCAGAGTGTGCTACAGCAAAGGAAATAAACGAGATCGTTTTCATTTCATTTTATCCCTTTTTTTTTTTTTTGGTGCCATGATTTGTTTCCAGTATAGCCAGAGATAAAACTAAATGGAAACTATTTTTTCCCTCCTCCAATATTTCTCTGTTCACTAAAAACCAGCCAGGAAGTTACTTTTGGATAATAGCAAGCAAAATGGTTCATCATCCATCTTGTTTGTGGGAGCAGTTCTGGGGCTTTTTCTTTTGGAAACTCAAGTTTCAGTTTTGAATCTCCCTTTCTGGAATGTGCTACAGCGACTTCAGAGCAACTCCAATGCAACTTCCAAGGATATCCCACAGGCTGGGAGAGGATGAGCTTGGATCTGATGAAATCATCACGCTCCAGAAATAGCAGAAGATGTAAAGCAGTGAGATCAGGGGAAATACAGGAACAAACGACCCCAGGTATGTGCAGGATGTGGGGAGAATCCTCAACAGCTCGGGGCTTTTTGCCACTCCTTGTTTAGACTTTCAAATAAATGCTGAGCACAGCAGAGGAAGCCCGGCTGGAATGAAGATACAAATCACAGGATTGTGGAGGGGTTTGGGGTGGGAGGGGACTGAAAGCTCATCTCATCCCACCCCTGCCACGGCAGGGACACCTTCCACTGTCCCAGGGAGCCCCATCCAGCCTGGCCTTGGACACTGCCAGGGATCCAGGGGCAGCCACAGCTTCTCTGGGAATTCCATCCCAGGCCTCACAAGCAGGAATTTTTTCCCCACTCTCTAACCTAACCCAGCGCTCCTCTCTGGCAGTTTGAGAACATCCCCTCGTGCCTGAGCACCCGCTCCACGCCCTCGTGGGAAACACGGAAATCTGGCTACAGGAACCCTTTGCTGCCCCTCCAGAACAACCTCCCCCTGGCAGACACTCAGGCTCCAGAGCCCGTGGTCCTGAGGAGCCACCCCAGCCTGGGATGCACCAGGATCCTCAGCAGGGACGTGTTTGTCTCCCTGGACGTGCTCCAGCCCCGCTGCCTTGCAGTGCCACAACACTTGAACACGGCTTCATTTAAAGGAGGTGCTGAAGTGTTTTGCTGAGCAGGAATGGGTTTAAGAGTGTGCTTAAAGGCTCCACTGAGCTGGCATTTAACAGCTGCAGAGCCAACTCGAACCCTTCCCCGGGGAGGAGGGTGGTTTTCCATCCCCTCTCTCCCTCCCTGAGCCCAGGTTGAACCATTCCATGGGAAACGAAGATCGGATCTCCCTGCATGAGAGCCCAGCCCCGGGCAGCAGCAGAGCGGGGTTCTGGCACCAGGAGAGCAGAGCAGGCACCAAATGGGAGCAGAAGTGGAGCTGCAGCCCCGGGGAGCCGAGCTGCCAGGGCAGATCAGAGCTCCCACTCCATCCTGCACATCGGGCCCGAAAGGCTGGGCTCAGTGAGAGCAGGGGCCAGGGCTGGGATCCCACAGGAGAACTGACCCCACAGGGGAACTGACCCCAAACAAACACTGGGGGCCAAGGCTGGGATCCCACAGGGAAACTGACCCCACACAGACACTGGGGGCCAGGGCTGGGATCCTACAGGGGAACTGACCCCACACAGACACTGGGGGCCAGGGCTGGGATCCTACAGGGGAACTGACCCCACACAGACACTGGGGGCCAGGGCTGGGATCCTACAGGGGAACTGACCCCACACAGACACTGGGGGCCAGGGCTGGGATCCTACAGGGGAACTGACCCCACACAGACACTGGGGGCCAGGGCTGGGATCCTACAGGGGAACTGACCCCACACAGACACTGGGGGCCAGGGCTGGGATCCTACAGGGGAACTGACCCCACACAGACACTGGGGGCCAGGGCTGGGATCCTACAGGGGAACTGACCCCACACAGACACTGGGGGCCAGGGCTGGGATCCTACAGGGGAACTGACCCCACACAGACACTGGGGGCCAGGGCTGGGATCCTACAGGGGAACTGACCCCACACAGACACTGGGGGCCAGGGCTGGGATCCTACAGGGGAACTGACCCCACACAGACACTGGGGGCCAGGGCTGGGATCCTACAGGGGAACTGACCCCACACAGACACTGGGGGCCAGGGCTGGGATCCTACAGGGGAACTGACCCCACACAGACACTGGGGGCCAGGGCTGGGATCCTACAGGGGAACTGACCCCACACAGACACTGGGGGCCAGGGCTGGGATCCTACAGGGGAACTGACCCCACACAGACACTGGGGGCCAGGGCTGGGATCCTACAGGGGAACTGACCCCACACAGACACTGGGGGCCAGGGCTGGGATCCTACAGGGGAACTGACCCCACACAGACACTGGGGGCCAGGGCTGGGATCCTACAGGGGAACTGACCCCACACAGACACTGGGGGCCAGGGCTGGGATCCTACAGGGGAACTGACCCCACACAGACACTGGGGGCCAGGGCTGGGATCCTACAGGGGAACTGACCCCACACAGACACTGGGGGCCAGGGCTGGGATCCTACAGGGGAACTGACCCCACACAGACACTGGGGGCCAGGGCTGGGATCCTACAGGGGAACTGACCCCACACAGACACTGGGGGCCAGGGCTGGGATCCTACAGGGGAACTGACCCCACACAGACACTGGGGGCCAGGGCTGGGATCCTACAGGGGAACTGACCCCACACAGACACTGGGGGCCAGGGCTGGGATCCTACAGGGGAACTGACCCCACACAGACACTGGGGGCCAGGGCTGGGATCCTACAGGGGAACTGACCCCACACAGACACTGGGGGCCAGGACTGAGATCTCCCATGGGAACTGACCCCACACAGACACTGGGGGCCAGGGCTGAGATCCCTCATCTGACAGGGCTGAGCTCCCACATCTGAACTGATCCCATGAAGACACTGCGCCAGAGCTGAGACCCTCTATCTGAACTGACCCCTCCTCTGAACTGATCCCCCATCAGAACTGACCCCATGCAGACACAGGGTGCCAGATCTTAGATCCCCCATGGGAACTGATCCCCCACGAGAACCGATCCCGTGCAGACACTGGGGGCCAGGGCTGAGATCCCTCATCTGACAGGGCTGAGCTCCCACATCTGAACTGATCCCATGAAGACACTGCGCCAGAGCTGAGACCCTCTATCTGAACTGACCCCTCCTCTGAACTGATCCCCCATCAGAACTGACCCCATGCAGACACAGGGTGCCAGATCTTAGATCCCCCATGGGAACTGATCCCCCACGAGAACCGATCCCGTGCAGACACTGGGGGCCAGGGCTGAGATCCCTCATCTGACAGGGCTGAGCTCCCACATCTGAACTGATCCCATGAAGACACTGCGCCAGAGCTGAGACCCTCTATCTGAACTGACCCCTCCTCTGAACTGATCCCCCATCAGAACTGACCCCATGCAGACACAGGGTGCCAGATCTTAGATCCCCCATGGGAACTGATCCCCCACGAGAACCGATCCCGTGCAGACACTGGGGGCCAGGGCTGAGATCCCACAGGAGAACTGACCCCACACAGACACTGGGGGCCAGGACTGAGATCCCTCATCTGACAGGGCTGAGCTCCCACATCTGAACTGATCCCATGAAGACACTGTGCCAGAGCTGAGACCCTCTATCTGAACTGACCCCTCCTCTGAACTGATCCCCCATCAGAACTGACCCCATGCAGACAGTGGGTGCCAGATCTGAGATCCCCCATGGGAACTGATCCCCCACGAGAACTGACCCCATGCAGACAGTGGGTGCCAGATCTGAGATCCCCCATGGGAACTGATCCCCCACGAGAACCGATCCCGTGCAGACACTGGGTGCCAGTGTTGGTCTGCTCTGCACTCGCTGGAGAGCAGCCCTGGGCAGGGAACTCGCTTTGTTCTGGGGGAAAAAAGCCACTTCCAGCTTTAGAGGCCACATTGTTCATCTGCTCATTGATCTCCTCTGGTGCTGGCTCCTCACCCAGGGACGGGGGTTGCAGCCAGCTACATCTGTTTTAATAAATATTGCACAGCAGAGCAAGGGCAGCCACCACAGCACAGCATTCCTGGGTTTCCAGCCCGCTCCTCTGGAATGGGCAGGGATGGAAGGGCAGGGCTGGGGACACAGGGCTGCTCCAGGTGTCACCTGGTTGTCCCCACAGAGACACAGCTCAGTTTTCTCTCTCCCACCCCTCACTCCCGGTTTCCAGGAGCCTTTGGAAGGGCAGGTGGGGATCTCCCAGCTCATTCCTGCTCTCCCCTCTTCCCAAGTGAAGAGGCTGAATCAGCTCAGCTCCACCGAGGTGAAACCATGAACAATCCACTTCCTCGGAGCTGGGGCCAGAAACCCCCGGAATTCACAGCTTCCCCTTGCTTCAGCTCCTCCCAGACTCCAGAAGGTCTGGCTCACACCCACAAATAAACATGGAAAAACTTGTTTGTTTTCATTTTCCAACTGCCTTCAGAATCCATCCCTTCTCATTTAGTCCCTCGCACAGTTTCTCTTTCTCTCTTCCTTCTTTGGGAAGCCTGGCTGCCCCAAACCACCCAAACTGTCAATATTTTGTAGGCAAAACTTCCCAGGACATCAACGTCCAAGAGCAGGACGTGAACCAGTCAGTGAGAGGACAGAGTTCTTGGGAAGTGCCTCTGGGAACAGAAAAAGTGAAATACTACAGCACTGACATGAAAATATGACACCAGTTTACAGCAAAAGCCAAAGGAGGCTGAGCTGGCAGTGCAGCCACCTCACACCAACACCCAGAACCAAAACCCATCCCAAGGATGGTGCCACAAACAGCCCACGGAGCTGCCACAGCAATCTTGGTCACCACCTGCCTGCAGCTCTAGAGGCTCATTATTAATTTGTGGTCATAACTGATTCAAAAAGAAAAACAACCCCCAAACCTCCAGATGGTAATTTTATCCCCTTCACTGCAAACACAGCTCAAGTGATCCAATTATGTCATAAAAACACGCCCAGGGCTCAGCCCTGCTTGCACAAGCAGTGTCTGGGAAGGGCTCACCTCTTTTAGCCCCTCATGGCATCTCCCCAGTGCCCGAATATATTCAGGGACCTGAATTTATCCTGATTTCAAGAACCTTACTCTGATTTCTGTGGCTCAGAGGTGGATGTTGGGGCTCTGGGGCTCGGACCTGCCCAGTTTGCTCTTTGATAATCTCAACCTATTTAATGGAGAGTAAAAGGATAATGACACAAGTTCAGACTGAGGCAGGGAAGGGGAGAGGGGAAATGACTGCGGGAATGGTCAAAAAAAGGAAAAGCAACAGCCAAAAATCCCATAATTTGAGGGTTCAGAGTGGACATATCCTGCTGCACAGGTGAAGCAGCTTCCCAGAGACCCCACAGACCAATGGGATCGTGAAGATCCCTCAGGAATCTGATGGGGTGGGAACCGCCCCTCCTGCTCCGAGGGCCACCCTCCCGTGCTCCCTGTGCCCCTGGAACAGGAGAAATCCCCTGCCCCAGAGCCAGGGGCAGTGGAAATCTCCTGCCACAGACCACACGAGGCTGGCTGTGAGCTCTGCTGAGGGCAGACGCCTCCCCTGAGGGCAGCACCCCGAACCCAGGGCTGGGGGGACTCTGCTGTCACCGCCGGCGCCCGCGGGACGCGGTGTCACCTCAGCCTCCCCCAGCCAGGCCGTGGCCCAGGTGCTCTGGATGATTCCCAATCTTCCTGCAGGGATTTTTCCCTCCTGCCTGCCACTTCCCACCACCTCCAGTCCCTTCTGAGGCCTCTGCACCGACAGAGGGGTTTGGGATGGAGGGGGAAATGTCCAACCCCAATTCAGCCTCCTGAGAGGCTGCCAGGAGCCTTCCCAGGATGGAAAATCTGAGAGCTGTGAGTGCTCTCCCAAAACTCTTCTGCTTGAAGGAAACAAAGTCAGGAATGCAGGGAATCCTGGAGAGACACCAACCACACAAGGAATGCTCCCATCCTTCCCTTTTACCCAGCAGCAAAATGGAAAAAATCACCTCATTCCCTCCTCTCTTCCCTGGTCAAGGCACTGGGAAGCTTCACTCAGAAGTTGGGTGTCTATCCCAAAACACTGATTTAGAATAGATGTTCCAAACAGCTCCAGGAGACCTTAAATACAGCAGGAATTTATGCAGGGAGATGTTACAAATGAAAAAATTATCCGTACTCCAAGGCATCTACTGTACAAACATTGTCATGGAAACAGGACACGGATCTGCTTTAAAGGACACAGAGCAAGTGGGGAGAGAAAGGGCTGGACTGGAGCCAAAAAACCCCGGATACCTCCAGGTCTCACAAGTGGCCTGAATCTTCTTCCACTCTGGGGCAAAACCGCTGCTTAAATTCCCCATCACGGAGCTGAAAGCTGAAGGTTTGACTTGAATCAAACAACTCTGAGAAAAACCAGCTCAAAGGGGCGTAAATGCAAAGACAAAAACACCACGTTCGGTTCCAACATGGAGAAAAAAAAAAGTGAATTTCACTGAGAATCCAACAGCAACAGCTCAAAATAACTCCCATCCCCACTTCTATTCCGTTTTTCCAAATCCATTCCCAGGTTTAGCTGGTACTGTAATCACTCTGTCTGCAAGCAACACGAATCTGCCCTCTCTAAGGGCAAAAGAGATTGAAACCCTACTTAAATTTTGGGAGAGCAGGAGGAGCAACCACAGCCACCCCGCAGCCCTGCGCCCTCTGTGCAGATGTTCCAGCTGCAGATGTTCCAGCTGCCGAGAGCAAGGAGAAGGAACAAAATCTGTTTATTCCACAAAGTCTCCTTCACCTGCCCACCCCAGAGCAAGACAATTCTCAGCTTCAGCCCATCAGTTTATGCCTTGAACTTTAATTTATGCTTTTAATTTGCTGTTCAAACCCCACCAGATCGTGATCCAACCACTCTGACCCCTCCAGATCTCCCAAGGCAGAGCACGGGGGAAGTTCAGCCCCTTCCAAGGCTCTCGTTGGAAGGAGGGATTTCCACAGCCCCTCTGTGAGTGGGATTTGATGTCAAGTGAGTCAAATCTCTGTTCTGTGGAGCTCTGCTCAGGCACTTAGAGGGGAAATTGATGCTTTTTGCTGGGCTTACCTAGAGCAGAGGCCAGACAAAATGAAGAGAATAAAAAGCAGAGATTTATTCAAAGCCCTTCTGGGTACATTGGGGCAGTCAGAGCCCACCCAGGGCTGCACCCAAAATGGACCACGGCTCACGGGGTTTTCGTGCTTTATAATTTTTGGTTCATTTGCATATCAGGGTTAGACCTCCAATTATAACCTCAGGTAATGAAGTCATTCATCCCAAGCTTGCTCCCCCAATTTCCCTGCTGTTTACATTTTTGGGGCCTGAGGCAGCGAGGTGTCCTTGAGTTTCAGGCCTGGAGAGAAATTGTTTTATCTGAGATGGGAGAACAGCAGCTCCAGAGTTACATGGAAAATAGAAGCTCAAAATCCTAAGGCATCAAAATGAGAGGAAGGCAAAGAAGAACCTGAGGGGCAGCTCCAACCTCTGCTCCCTGTGACAGGGACAGGACCCAGGGAAGGGCTGGAGCTGTCCCAGGGAGGTTTAGGTTGGATTTAGGGAAAGGTTCTTCCCCCAGAGGGTGCTGGGCACTGCCCAGGCTCCCCAGGGAATGGGAACAGCCCTGAGGCTGCCAGAGCTCCAGGAGCTCCTGGGGATGCACAGGGTGGGATTTTGGGGTGTCTGTGCAGGCCCTGGAGCTTCCCTGGATGTTCCTTCATCCCTCCCAGCCCAGGATATTCCACGGTTCTGTGCCACCCAGCCAAACCAGGTATTTTTAGCCCAAACCCTTTCATGAGCCGCTCATCCTTTCACTGCTTCTTCCCATTCATTAAATTTTTAATCATGTCCAAACAACTGAGCTATTAAATCAATTCCAAAGCAAGGAAAAGATCAGAGCAGGAGCAGAGAAAAGGCTGCCTGGGAGGCAGATGAAACCTTCCCAGCCTCACAGAGCACAAAGCAATGGCCAGACTCGGCAGCCACACATCCAGGATTAGGGAGATCTCTCACTCCCAAACTTCTGCTGCCATCCTGAAAGACTTCCAGGATGTGATTTACTCGATGGAAGTTCCAGCATCCCCCAAAGGAGGGAGGGAGTTACATAAGGAACCTTTCCCTAATGAACTCCCCACGGCAGAGCTCCTGTGGCCTCCACTGCACCGTCCCTGAAGCCTTTTGTCCACTGAGGCTTTGTCCCAGACAGCTCCAGAGTGTTGGGAAATGTCTGGGAATGAGAAATTCCTCCCGACTGGGGCCACAGGGAAGGTGCTGAGTTGTTTGCATCCCTCACAGGAGGGGAACTGGAAAAACCTTTGTGGTGTTGGAAGACATCCACCCACCCGCTCCTGGGAATGCCAGGAGGTTTGACTGAAATCATGTTTGACTGAAGTCAGGTTTGACTGAGATCAGGTTTGACTGAAATCAGGTTTGACTGAAATCAGGTTTTATTGAAATCAGGTTTTACTGAGATCAGGTTTTACTGAAGTCAGGTTTTACTGAGATCAGGTTTGACTGAGATCAGGTTTTACTGAAATCAGGTTTTACTGAAGTCAGGTTTGACTGAGATCAGGTTTTACTGAAATCAGGTTTTACTGAGATCAGGTTTTACTGAGATCAGGTTTTACTGAAATCAGGTTTTATTGAAATCAGGTTTTACTGAGATCAGGTTTTACTGAAATCAGGTTTTATTGAGATCAGGTTTTACTGAGATCAGGTTTGACTGAGATCAGGTTTGACTGAAATCAGGTTTTATTGAAATCTGGTTATGCTGAAACCAGGTTTTACTGAAGACAGATTTGACTGAAATTAGGTTTTACTGAAATCAGGCTTTACTGAGAACAGGTTTTACTGAAACCAGGCTTTACTGATACCAGGTTTTATCAAAATCAGATTTGACTGAAATCAGGTTTTACTGGTATCAGATTTTTATTGAAATCAGGTTTTACTGAAACCAGGTTTAGGATTTACTGATACGAGGTTTTACTGGAATCAGGTTTCACTGCAATCAGTAAAATCAGGGTTTTACTGAAATCACAGCCAGAGGAAGATGAGCACCACACATCAGAACACCACAAAGAAGTTGCTGCTGCCCTTCCCAACTCCACCAGGCAATTCCCACTGAGGGAAAAGCTGTGGCTCCCTCCGGAGCCCTGGTTTTTGGGAAGGCACTCCCTGGTTACCCAGGCTGGGAATCTGCTCAGTGTCAGTTCTCAGGGGATTTTTGATCAAGGAGTCTTCACTGGTGGCACAAATGCCATAAAAATGGGGGTGTCAGGGACTGCAGGCCCAGGAATGCCAGAAAAATTGAGGTGTTAGGAGTTGCAGGCCCAGAATTCCATAAAAATCAGGGTGTCAGGGGCTGCAAAGGCCAGAATTCCACAAAAATTGGGCTGTTAAGGGCTGCAGGCCCAGAGATGCCATAAAAATCAGGGTGTCAGGGACTGCAGGCTCAGAAATCCCATAAAAAATGGGATTTTGGGGTTGCAGGCCTAGAATTTCTTAAAAATAGGGATGTCAGTGAATGCAGGCCCAGGAATGCCATAAAAATCAGGGTGTTAGAGGCTGCACAGCCCAGAATTCCACAAAAATAGGGATTTCAGGGGTTGTACAGCCGAGAATTCCACAAAAATTGGGCGGCCAGGGGCTGCAGAGTCAAGAATTCCATAAAAATCAGGGGCTGCACAGCCTGGACAGACTCCACACAACAACCTGCCGCTTCTCCAAGCTCCCCAAACTTTCCATTCCCATTTGATTTCTCCACCAAAAAAAAAAAAATCGGGATATCCCTCCTCTCATCCCAGCTGCTCCTCTTCCAGCTCTGGATCCTGCCCCAGGAATTTCCAGGGAGAATTCCAGGGCTCCACTTGCTGCTGACACAATTTGCTCCGGGGCTTTGTCGTGCTCTGCTCCACTGCCCTTGCAGCAGAACATGGATTTTGCTGGAAAATATCCAAATTCCAGCTGCTCTGGCCCCACTGAGGATCCGCTCATGCGGAACTGCACACGTGGAACAACAAATCTGACTTCCAGGAAGTTTTTTTTTTTTTTCCCACTGAATTCCTTCCTTAGCAGCCACCTGAGGCCACCAGCTCGTGAGGACACCAAATCCCATCATTAAAACAACAGGAGAAGATGCTGGGAGATGGTTTAGGATAAAAATCCCAAGGCTTGGTTGGGAATTCCCAACAAAACACAATTAATGGGATTATTGTAGGGAATAAATGTATTTTTCCTCCTATTCTGTGCTCCTGGTTTAATTTTATAGGGTGAAAGGCTGCATTGAGGAGCGGGATAAAACCAATATTAATTATTTTAGGTGGGAAAAAAGATTCCTTAGGTTTAGTTTATAGCATTAAATATATAAATATATATAAATATATAATGAAATGTCTGGAATATGAACTCCAGGACAGTCTGGGACCTGGGTCGCTGTCCAGGACGCTCTGACAAAACACAAATCCAACAATTTCTGACACGGCCTGTGGAACAAACTGCTCCCATTTCTCTGGATAATTTTGGAATCACCTCTCTGTCAGTTCCACTAAGATCTGGGAGACTCCTGTGCTTCAAATCCTGTTTGTTTCCCTCACACTGAGCAGGGGTTTATGTAATTTTTAATCTCAAAGAAGAACTCGCTCCACGCCAAATTCCAGCTTCCATTAAATCCAGGATCACTCCAAGGCCCGTCTCAGACATTCCTGAGCTCCAGCCAAGCAGGAGCACTAAAGTGATTAAGTCTGCAGGAGGGGAAAATTCACGGAATTCAATGACACAGCACTGAGGGGAAAGAGAAATTCCAGCAGCAAAACCAACTCTGAAAGGGATGGAGGGGTTGGGAAGAGGCTGAACCAGGAGATGTTCCCACATCCAGGGGGTAAATGGATGTGGATTTGCACCTTCAGCCACAGGAAAAACCACTCAGCCACGGAAAAAACCACCACCTCTGCTCAGAACGAAGTACAAATGGGGAGGAAAATGAGAGGAAGGAAATATTCCTGCAGATTTGCTTCCTCCACAAGGCCAGGGCAGAACCATCGTGGAATTCATGTGTTCCTCAAACAAGGGGGAGATCAGAGTTCCACACACCCCGAGGAAAGTTATGGACCCTGCAGACCAGAATTCCAGCTAAATTCCAGATGATCCACGCTGATGAATAAGTGGTTTAAGGCCTGATTCTTCCTAAAAAACCATCAGGCAGGAATAAAGAGGGAAAGCTGCTCCGGAATCAGCACTCCTGGGCAGAACGGGTTACTTGGAACCCGTTTTTCCATGCTTTTTATTCCCACCCTCTTTCCTTCCCTCAGCTTTTGTGCAAAGCTGAAAATATCCAGCCATCCCAGGCTGCCTGTTTATGGAATAACACCGGAGCTGCCAAGTTCCCCACCCTCCATTCTCCGCTGCTCATTCCCAGGGATGGAGGCCACGATTCCGAGGCAGAAATGTGCATTTATATCCCAATTTTGGCACCAGGATCTATTTGGAAATGAATGAGCTCATGTTTCTCCCTCAGGCTGAAACGCACTCCCGGCATTTCATGGGATTTGTTGGGATCCAGGCCCTTCCCAACGCACAAATAACCTGGATGTGGAATTCTGACCCAGCAGAGAACACCTGGATTTAAAGCGATGCTATAAAACGTTTTTGCAGCTAAAATTGTGAATTCCTGGAGAGATCTTAGCACAAGTCACCCTTGTGGCCAGGGATGGATGGAGCTGTTGGACAAATGAGGAAAAGATCAAATCCTTGGGAAAAGCTTTTCCCTGGGTTTTGCTGCTTGCTTGGGGGGATATTTTGGGTTTTTTTTCCTTTTTTCCACAACAGAGAAGGGTTCAGATCTCCCTGCCTGTCACACTTCAGGCTGGCAAAGCTGGAAAAGCAAAAATTCACCTTCCACAGCGGCCTTGGCTGCGGAATTTTTGTTGGGAATGTTGGGGTTCATGGAAAACCCACAGGACACCAACCGCCTTCACTTAATCCCTATAAAATCCCCCAAATCCTGCCTTGGGAAATGCTCAGGCCCCACAGCTTTGAATTCCACTCCTCACATCCTCTGGAACCCAATCTAAAACGCACCAGCAGCAATTTTATGGCAGAGCCAATAAAAATTTACACTTGAAGGGAATTAATGCCTCAAGTAACACATTCGGGTCCTCATCTCTTGCATAAATTAAAGGTCAGGCACTCAACTCTTCCCAACTCAATTATTTCTCTCATAATGAAGTTTATACAGGACATTAAATGGGCAAATCAAACTGAAACCATCCCTTTGGAGCAGCTGGACTTGGAATAACGATGAATAATGACGCATCACAGCCCAGAAAATAAAAATATTTCCTAAAATCCTCCTTTTTTCCGGAGAGCTGATGGCCACTAATTTGCTGCTGAAAGGTTCAGGATGCTCAGGCACTTCACAGCTCCCAATTCCCTTTCAGGAGAGGTTCCCTTTTATCCCTTTCGAGTGGGCATTGGTCCTATCAGCCCTCCACATCTGCTAATTAAGCACTCTTCAGTAATTAAAGTTGTTGCAGTCAAAAAAAAAATGAAGAATTAGGAGGCGATCATTAGGGATTAAATACTCCCAGCACAAAGGGGGATGTGGAAAAGCCAATTTGCAGGAACAAATTGGGACCTGTTGCAGTTTTCTGCACAAAATTGGGGAGGGAATGGTGTTTACATGAAATTTTACTGATTTTTGTGAATATTTCACTTTTCAAGTGAAATCGTCACTGAGCACCTGTCTGGAAGATGAAATAACGGAATAATTTTGGCATCTTTAGTTCAGCTTTTCTGTTTATTTGGAGTTGTTGGATTTCCTGTTGTTTTGCACCAGTTTTTACCAGCACCTACAGCAAAACAATGCCTTTTCCAAGGCAGTAGTAGTAATAAAAATAATAATAATAATGATAATGATGATAATAATAATACCAAAATAATAAATAAAAATTTAAATATTCTAATAAAAAATATTATAAAATTATAAATACTATTATAAAACTTATAATAAAAATAAAAACAATAATAAATAAAAACTTTAATACTAATACTAATACTACTACTACTACTAATAATAATAATAATAAAAATAAAAAGTCGCTGAGTCCTTCAGTGCTTGGATAATCTCTGTTTTTCCTCTTTAACAACACGAGAGGGGTTCCCAAGGAACATCCCAGGGCCATGGAGCTGCTGGAAGTGAGAGCTGATAAAAAACCAGGACTGGGATGGTGCTGGTTCATCCCCAGCCCCTTCAGCCCATAATAATCAGAATTTTAACAGCAAACTGGGCCTGATGACATCCCCTCCTCCCAGAAATTCTCCTCAGCTTTTATACAGCCCGAAACACCTTGGTTTGAGTCAAAAACCAGAAAATTTGGTGTGGCAGAGGCCAAGAACTCTGTGAGAGCTGCTGGGGGGAAAAAAACAGGGTCTGAGAGCAGCTTTTTGAGGCAAAATCCCAAAATAAGTGCCCAGCACCCTTCAATCTCTGCAGCTCTGGCCACGTCAGTGGTTTGGGGGCTCATTAAGAGAATTCCAGCTCTGGAAATCCCAAGGAATAAATAAAGAATAAGAAGAAAATAAAGAAAAAATAACAGGCATCATGGACCCAACTACAGTGTGACTTTCAGGGAACTGTGGAATATCCAGAGCTGGAAATCCACAGGGATCGTCCCTCCAGCTGCACACCCAGGTTTTCAGAAGTCCCGTTGTTCTGGGAGCAGAGGAGCCTTTTCCTGCTGCATTTCCAGCTGATCCCGCTGCTCTCCCCCCCAAAATCCCCCTCAAGGTGAGGTGCAGGGAATCAGGGACGCAGAGCAGCACTCTGGAAGCGGAGATAACGTTAATGAAACACTCGTTGGATTTGAATTAACACAGATCCTGTGGAGCTGAGCAAAGCCCCAGAGCACCAGGCCCAGCAGGAGGAGGAGCCTTTCGTTCCTGAGGCTTTGCTGAGGGAGCTTTTCCACATCTCCTGCTTCCCAAGGGAAAACTGGGCACCAGGAGAGCCCTGCCCTGCTCCTCAGGACAGCACAGGGCTCTGCAAGGATGGAAAAACCAAAAAAGTTGATGTGGAAAAGGAGGGAAGAGGAGATTAAAAGGACAAGAGTATGGATCCCCCATCCCTGCTCAGTGCCAGGGGAGGAGTGGAGCTGCTGGAGCCTTGATCTCCTTGGGCTGGATCCATCCCTCCCCAAAAACATGGAACTTTCTGCTTCGGGCTGTGAACACCCAGAGAGAGGGTGGAGAAACACCTCTGCCTCCTCCAGCACGGAATTCATCCCAGAGAGAGGGAGGAGAAACACCTCTGCCTCCTCCAGCATGGAATTCATCCCAGAGAGAGGGAGGAGAAACACCTCTCCCTCCTCCAGCACGGAATTCATCCCAGAGAGAGGGGGACAGAAAACACTTCTGTCTTGTCCAGCTCAGAATTCATCCCAGAGAGGGAGGGAAACTCTTCTGTCTCATCCAGCATGGAATTCCTCCCACTGACCAGTGCCATGGTCAGCTGGACAGGGGCTGGGGGTCCTCCTCCTCCTCTTCTTCCCAGAAATCCCAGCAATTCCAAGCTGCAGCTGCAGCTGGAGCAGGGCTCTCCCAGCAAACCCCCCAGGAGTTATTTACTAACTCCCAGCCAGGCTCTGCTTGGCCATTTGACATTTTAATCCCCAAACTGGAAAGAAATTCCATCAGGTGAAGCCAAGGGGAAGGAATTAGCAGCCAGGCCAGGTAGATCTGGGCAGATTGTGAGCTTAGATCCTGATCAGCACATCCTGGAGGATTTTGTGGGAGGGTTTCTGTCCCTCTCTCAAGGGTTCCTTTTTATTTCCCAGCCCTCAAAGCCACAAAGGATAAATCCAGTTCACAGCAATCCCCTAAAAGCAATGCTGCTCAAACCCCTGCTGCTTTTCCACAGAAATTCCCCTGCCTACATCACATCAAACCCAACCAGCTTTTTCCCAACTGGAGCAATTTTTTTTCTCCCAACCTTGATCCTCTGATGCAAACCAACACCCAGATCCTCACCCACCCCACCAAACTACTCCACTAAAGCCTCTCATGTGGCAATTCTTATTAAACCCCTCACTCCCATCCCTTCTTGCCCATTTTTTTTGTGTTCTGTGGAGAATGGAGAGCCATTTCTCTTCAATCAAGGAGCCTCTCTGAGTCGCTGGATGCCTCTGGGCTGGGTTCAAGTGTGCATTTCCAGCAGAAGTCCCCACTAAGAGCTGGGCACAGGCTGCAGCCAGGGCAATTTGTCCTTCAGTGCCACTCCAGCCTCCCCCAGCACGGAGGGAGCAGGGACAGGAGCTCGGAGGAGGGAGGTGGATGCTGAGAGGAAGTCTCACCTCTGCAAAAACTCCTTGTGGCTCTTACAGCAGCTGTTATTATTTGCTTTAATTTTTTTTTTTTTTTTAATCTCCGTGTCTTGGTTTCCCAGTTGTGTCTCATCAGTGGGTTTGGGTCACTCTGTCTTCCAAATCAACTGAAATCCTGTTGGGTATGAAAATCTGAATTGTGGGTTTTGGAAATCGGAATTGTGGGTTTTGGAAATCTGAATTGTGGGCTCTGAAAATCTGAATTGTGGGCTTTGAAACTCTGAATTGTGGGCTTTGGAAATCGGAATTGTGGGCTTTGGAAATCAGAATTTGTTATTTGGTTTTGGTTTTGGTTTTTTGCTTTTTTTAATCTCCGTGTCTTGGTTTCCCAGCTGTGTCTGTTCAGTGGATCGAGTTGGGAGAATTAATTCTCAAACATTACAGAGTTCCTGTTCATGGTTAGAATTCCCTGGTTTATCTTCTCATCACAGCCAGGGGTAAGGAGGGTTTGGGTCACTCTGTCTTCCAAATCAACTGAAATCCTGTTGGGTTTGAAAATCTGAATTGTGGGCTTTGGAAATCTGAATTGTGGGCTTTGGAAATCTGAATTGTGGGCTTTGGAAATCCAAATCGTGGGCTTTGGAAATCTGAGTTACGGGCTTTAAAAATCTGAATTGTGGGCTTTGTAAAGCTGAATCCTGAGCTTTTATTTCCCTGTTGAAGTGCTGTGCTCAGTGATCCCCCCTGGATCCTGGTCTCTGATCTGGATCATCCCTCTGGAGGAGGGCCCTTCCAAGGGACCACAGCCCCCACTGGAGCCAGTTCCCCTATCCTTGTTGAGCTGCTCCCGTTTTCTGCCCTAAAATTTGTTGTTTCCTCTCCAAGAAGGGACACAACTCGAGCTGACTTCTCTTGGGGTTTGCTCATCCCTGGCAGTTTAAAACCACACACCCCATAAACACAGAAAAAAAGATTTTCAGCCAGGACATCAGCAGGAAATAAAGGGATGCAGGGCCCGAGGGATCATCCCTGGGACAGCCAAGGGGGGATTGTCCAACTCCTTTCCCTGTCCAGCCACATCCAGAACCCCCAGGTTTGGCCCAGCAGGGTTTGGACAATGCTCTCAAGCACAGGATGGGATTTTTGGGGTGTCCAGGAGCTGCACTTTGATTTTTTGTGGGTCCCTCCCGAGCTGGGCTGTTTTATGATTCAGGGATTCGAGAACAACGAGCCCTCCACTGCCAAATACCACCAAAATGGGCCAAATTAAAGCACCAAAATGGGCCAAATTAAAGCACCAAAATGGGCCAGATTAAAGCTCCACAGGTCCCTCAGTGGTTCCAGCACTGCTTTTTCCCTCTCCTCCCTCACCCAGGAGTGGCTCCTCCTTCACTGCCGAGTGCTGGAGCCCAGCAAGTGTCACTTGACGTTTGCTTAAATGCTTTAATAGAGGCTCCTATTTGCAGAGCATTAGCGCTGCCGCTCTCCAGCGCTGATTGGGCTCATTTGCATATGCAAATCCAACGCCAGTAGGAGACACTTAATATTCCCTCGACTTCATTTAGAGGCGCAGCAAACGTGGGTCAATATCTGCTCCATCCTCTGCCGGGAGGGGAAGGGGGGCTTGGGGCTGAGTCAGCAAATGCTAATTAGCTCTGCTGCTGCCAAGCCTTAAAATCAATTAGTGGGATATTAAAGCAGACTTGCTGGGAGCTCATTTAAGTCATAAAAATCTTTTGTGTGGCTAAAAAGGAAAAAGAGCACCAAGGGTTGACTCTTCCCTCCCCGGGGAGTTGGGGTAATGTGGGATCCTGGTGGAGAGAAAAGCATCCGGCCCTGGAACGTGGCTCTGCTGGGCTGGGTTGGGAGGGGAAAAGCAGGAAGGATATCCCAAAAAACATGAATTTCAGTGGAAGTTTTCCTTGCTGGAGCAATGGGAACAGCCAGGGACAGCAGGAGGACTGGGAGCAGCACATCCACAGCCACCAAACCCCGGTGTCCATGGCAGGAATCCCACAGTGCTGCAGCTCCGGCATTCCCAGGGCAGGAATTCCAATTCCAGGCTGTCACAGCTCCAAAGATCCCACTGAGCACTCCAGGACCAACACCACGAGCTCCCGGGAACGAGCAGAGCCACGAGGAGCTGCAGCACCAGCTCAGCCACCCCATGGTCCATCCTGCATCACCCATCTCGGGAAATCCACTGGATCCACCCCAAATCCACTGGATCCACCCCAAATCCACTGGATCCACCCCAAAACCCACATGAGCTTCCCACCCTGAGGGGTGCCCAGCCCCAGGAATGCTCTGGAATGAAGTGACTGCACCAAGAAGATCCTTTGGAATCACCTGGATTGCACCAGCTGAGGGTCACAGGCTCACCCCACCCCACAGGAGAGGCACAGGCAGGAAAATCCATGGAAATGGAGCTTTTAAGGCGTTTCCCCTCACTCAGACACAGCTCCTGCACCAACCCCAGGAATATCTGACCTTGGGAACTCATGGAAAACTCCTGGATCCAGAGCCAAACTCAGCCAACAGCCCCATTCCTGCTTTCTGCTCCAGGAGTCTTTTCCCACCTAAGGCAGCGTCAGTTCACGAACAAGAACACGATTCCCAAATTCCCCAGGAAAGCCAGCAGCCAGCACAGGTGAATTCCCATTTATTTCTTCATCCTCTCATCCAGAATTCGGGTTTAGGAGTGCCTGAGCACCTGCTGCAGCCCCAGGCTCACCAGCACCGCGAGGAGCAGACTCCTGCCTCCCCCGCTGGATTTCACAGCCCCGGATTTACCGGACACGATCCTCACCAGAGGGAGCAGCACTCGTACAGCTCCTGCCAAGGCTGGGAAAAGCAGCAGAGTCACCCCTGCCATGCCAATTTGCCACTCAGTCCCCTTCCAAAGCTGGAATGTCGCTGGCTGGAATGTGCTTGTGACCAGGAGAACAATTCCAGCTCTGTTCGCTCCTTTTTGTTGCAGACAGAAGTGGAAATAAACAGCGAAATAGGATTTCAAAGGCAGCTTTGGATTTCTCAGGTGGCTTTTTGTGCTTTGGAAGTCGTCCATGAAACAACAACTCCTGTCTGAATGCTGAAGGAGCTTTTTTTGGGTCTTTTTGACCCAAACCGAGGCGTTTATTCACTGCCAAGCCAACACCAGTTGTCCCAGTGCTGGCACAGACCTAAAGCACTGGCAGGAATTCGGGTTAATTTGGGATATAAAACCCAGGTGAGGGGTTTTGACCATCCAGCTGCTATTTTTCCCCTCCAGAACTCCCTCCACAGCTCCCCAGATGTCACTGCCTGGGAACATTTGTGCCAAATCCCTCCTTTCCAACCCATGGCACATGGAAAATGGCACAGAGGAGCTGCAGGTTGCAAACAGCTCCGGGAAAAATTCCCAAGAGCAGCCATGAAAAACCAAATTTTGAACATTAGGTGGCAAACACTTAATTGGGGACAGAATCGTTGCAGTGCTATGCTTGAAATCCAATTATCCACCTCCTCCTGCAGACACTGCCCCGTGTAAAACAACCCTGTCACTCGATATTATTGACAACCCTGCCCTGCTCTCCTGGTTTTCCATGGAATCCAAGGACTGAGACCTTGCAGACAAGAAGCAAATTAAAGGCCCTGTGCTGGCACATCCCAAAATCCAGGATTTTATGGCCTGCCATGCTGTTCTTCTCCATGGCTTTATCACCACGAGCTGTGAAGGGCTACAAACTTTATTTTCTTAATTAACGACCTGAGCACGGCTCTCTGCTCGGGAACAGCCATGGGGAACATCCAGGGTGGATATTTAGGAATCATTTCCCCACTTTCCAACAGGCACAGGGTGTCAGACAGCTCCACCTGACACTGCCCCAGCCCTCCAACAGCCCCTGAAACTCCGCAGGAATTTTCAAAGGAATAAAATTGTTGGGAGTTGATTAAATTGTCTGAGCTGAAGGAGGGATGGTTCTGTTGGATATTGGGAAGAAATTCCGCCCTGGGATGGATTTCCCAGAGAAGCTGTGGCTGCCCCATCCCTGGAAGTGTCCACGGCCAGGCTGGAGCAACCTGGGATGGTGGAAGGTGTCCCATGGCAGGGAGTTGGAATGGGATGAGCTTTGAGGTCTCTTCCGACCCAAACCATTCCAGGATTCCAAACGGGAAGGCCCCATCAGTATTCTGAGCTCATTCTGCATTCAGCACCTTATTAACACTCCGAAATTCGGGACACACCCCTCAACATCCACAGCAGAATATCCCATCAGACCCTGCCTCCCACCAGGAATTCTCTTTGTCCTTTTCAAAGGAGATAAGAGATGCCTTGGTTTGTTTGGCTTTGTGGGGTTTTTGGTTGGTTTTCTTTGGTTTTTAGTCTGTTTTGGTTTTGTGGGGTTTAGTTTGGTTGGTTTTGTAGGGTTTTTGGCTGGTTGGGTTTGTGGGATCCCCTTTATTTGCTTTTGCGGATTTTTTGTTCCGTTGGTTCTGTGTGGTTTTTGTTGGATTGAGTTGGTGAGTTTTTAGTTTGTTTTAGTTTTGTGGATTTTTTGGCTGGTTGGTTTTGTGGGTTTTTAGGGGGTTTTGTGGGGTTTTTCTTTGGTTGCTTCTGTGGGGTTTATTTGTTTATTTGGGTTTCTGGGCTTTTTGTTTGCCTGGTTTTGTGTTTTTTTAGTTTGGTTGGTTTGTGGGGATTTTGTTTTGGTTTTGCAGGGCTTTTGGTTGGTTGGTTTGTGGGGTTTTAATTTGGGTTTGTGGGTTTTTCGTTTGTTTGGGTTTGTGGGTTTTCAGTTTATTTTGTTTTGTGGGGTTTTTGGTTGGTTGGCTTTGTGGGTTCTTTGGTTTGGTTGGTTTGTGGGGTTTTTGTTCATTTGGGTTTCTGGGCTTTTTGTCTGTCTGGTTTTGTGGTTCTTTAGTTTGCTTGGTTTGTGGGTTTTTAGTTTATTTAGGTTTGTTTCTTTTTAGTTTATTTGGCTTTGTGGTTTTCAGTTTATTTGGTTTTGTGGTTTTTAGTTTATTTGGTTTTGTGGTTTTTAGTTTGTTTTGCCTTTGTTCGGTTTGGGTTTTCCCTCCTCCAAGGACAGCGTCAGTCTATCAAAACCAGAAGCTCATTTGGGCAGCTTTTAGCGAAAAATCTTGATTATTGAGTTTCCAAAGCCAACAAGAACTCGAACTGATCCATCAATGGAGCAACTGGGGCTGCAAAGCCAAAAAAAAAGGAAAAGGGAGAACTACAGCAGCATCCCAACAAATCCCAACAAATCCCAGAGCCGGGAAGGCTCCGAGAGGGACGGGAAGCAGCAATAAATTGTATTTTCTCCATCTGTTTGCACAACTCCGCGAAGAGCCCGGTGAGGAACGAGCCACCTGGGCCCGAGAAGGAGCCGAGTATTTATCTCCAAACAGATTCCCTCGGGATTGAAACGCCTCTAATTCCTTAAAATGAGCAGTGTTCGTGCAGCCCTAATTGTTCCTTTTCAAGCAGCCCCTCGTGTTTGCAGCAGCGAATTTGGTGCAGCTGCAGCCGAAGCCTCGCGAAGGGAAAGCTCCAAAGGCCGCGATTCCTCAGGGATCCGCAGGGCCCCGGCGCCCTCCAGGAACTCCCACTCAACTTTGCTTTTGGGGGGGAAAAAAAATTATCCAGACCACCAATAAAAAAAAAGCCCAAAAATGAAAACTTGGAGTTGCACAGCGTGACTTCAAAACGTACATTCACTTCTTGGTTTATATCCCTTTGCAGCGCCCTGAAAAAAGGGCCCTGGGTCCCTCCAGGAATTCAGAATGAACTTTGCTTTTGGGGGGAAAAAAATTTCCAGATATTAAAAAAATCCAGATGTGAAAAATAGCATTCGGTGTTATTGCATCCCTCTAGTTTTACATTTTACTTAAATATAGGTGTGTTTTATATTCATGTTTATATTTAAAGTGTGCACATAAACTCATTAAGTTAAAGTTATTATTAAAACGTATTGTTTTCTATTTATATGTATTTACATCCCTCTGTATCCGATTAAAAAAGGGCCCTGGCGCCGTCCAGGAATTCCCACTGAACTTGGTTTTTGGGGGAAAAAAAAATCCAGACCACCAAAAGAAACCTCCCACCCTAAAATTAAAATTCTAAGTTACACAGATGAGGATTCCTTAAAAAATCGCATTCAGTGTTATTGCATCCCTCTACTTTTATATTTTACTTAACTATGTGTATTTTATATTTATATATATTTAAAATACTCACTTATTGTTTTATATCCCTTTGCATCCCTTTAAAAAAGGCCCTGGGTCCCCCTAGGAATTCCCACTGAATTTGGTTTCTGAAGGGAAAAAATCCAGACCATCAAAAAAAAAAAAATGCACCCTAAAATTAAAACTGGAAGTTACAGAGAGAAGGGTTCCTAAATAAATACCATTCAGTGTTCTTGCAACCTTCTGCTTTTATAGTTTACTTTAATATGTGTATTTTATATTTATATTTATATAAAATATTCACTTCTTGGTTTGCATCCCTTTGCATCCCTTTCAAAAAGGGCACTGGGTCACTCCAGGGGGTTTGGACTGAACTTTGCTTCTGGGAAAAGAAAATCCAGACCACCACAAAAAAAACCCACCCTAAAATTAAAACTCGAGGTTACACAGATGAGGATTCCTACAAAACCAGCATTCAGTGTTATTGCACCCCTGTACCTTTATACAGCCCTATTCTCTTATATTTTACTTAAATACGTGTGTATTTTATATCTGTGCTTATTTGAAACACGATTTATTTATTTATTCATATTTGTATTTATTTCTATCCCTTTGTATCCCTTTAAAATACATTTTCCCTCTATATTTATGTACATTTAAAGATATACTTCCCTTTTATACAGATGTTTCTATCTCTCTTCTACAGACAGATTTATAAATTGTGTCCTGACAAGGACAGAAATGAAAATGCAGCCCCATGCTCTGCTTGACAAGGTGGGGATTGGTCCAAGGTTGGACTTGGGAAGTCTTTTCCAACCCAAATGATTCTGTGATTTTATTTTTCCTTAAATCCCTTTTTATTTGTCACCCTCTGGTCTAACACAGCATCCAGAGGTGATGATTCAATAATAATTGAATTTAATTTAATAATTTAATCTTCTTTTATCCCATCATCAGTGACCAAATAAACCACCTGCTCTTCATCCCCTGCTTTATTTATTATTTCTGTGGAATTTGTGTCACTTTTCCTCTGATTGGCCCAGACTTGCCCGATTTATCTGAAGTCAGCTCTGAGTGGAATCCTCAGGTGTGAGGCAGCAGGGAGAGGAATGAATTCCCTTCGCAGCCCAGCCTCACACATCTTCCAGGGGAAGCCAGAAATGGGCATTTCCACATTTTCAGGAAGATTTTTCACCAGATGAGGCTGTCAAGACGCACGTCCCAGCGAAAACTTTAACTGGCATTATTTATAGCTGCCTCCAAAATTCTGCAGCTGAAAGGAAATTCAGGACTCCACAGCTGGGTTGGGGTTGGGAGAAGAATCATTTCGTGAGAAAAGAAGGAAAAATCCCCCAGTCTGAGGGTGAACGGGGCTAATTGGGAAATCACGCTGAATTCAAGGGCCAGTTAACGGGGAAAGAAAACAAATTTAGGGATGCTAAAAGCATGAAAGCACTTGATTTAAATATTTTCTGAATGAGATGTGCTGAAATGGAGCTCCCTGAGCTGCTGGTGTTTCGTAGAAGAAGCTCCTCAGTAAAGAAATTACCCTCAGATCAAAGAATTTTATTGAAATGGAAATGAAACTCTCTCTGTTCTCCCAATTCCCCAAGAGAAAGCTGACAATTTTTCACTCCCAGTGGCCCTGCCATGGTTGCCCTGGTTTCTTTTTCCAGACCATCCACCAAATCCAGGGATTTGTGCTGATCCCAGCCTGTCTCCTCTCCCCAGATGGGATTTTGGGGGGTTCATTCCTGGATTTTCAAGGCACACAGCAACTCCTGATTGCTCTGTGTGCACCCAGGAACACAAATTCCCACAGCAAGGACTATCCTGAGTTGTTGGGACACTCAGAAGCTGCGACCTCAGCAGGGTGAGGAGGTGCAGAACCAGCTGTGCCACATCTGGGGAGACACCAAACCCCAAACCTCTGGTGCCCTCAGCCCAAAGCTCTGCAGCCCTGGCAGCACCACCCACACCTCAGAGGTGCCTGGGCTGGAAAAGACACCAAGTTTTAAATTTTTATTTTATTTCCCTAGTCAGGCTTGGTTTGCCTTTGCCTTGGGGAAAGGGATTTTAAAGTTCGGTGGTTTTTTTTTAGGAGATGTAACATCACTTTATGGAGATGGGCTTAAAATATCAACAGACTGGGAGGAACCCAAAAGATACCCAGAAGGATAAAAGACCATCAGTGGAACATCAGCAGAACATCAGTGGCCATCTACAAACCCAGACACTGCCTCTGGCAAAGCTGGAGACATCTAGTCCAAACGACTGGTAAGAAAATCAAAGAATGAAAATCTAATTCACATCAGAGGCAAAGAAATCCAATAGGAAACCCAATCCTGGGGGCTGCTCAACTCTGGCCCAAAGAACTTTGGAACAATACATCTCGATGAGTTCTGACTGTGTGAAGTTTGAGGGAAAATCCAGAACAACCCGGGTGTGATGGAATGATTTTCTCTGCACACCAGGGCTGTGTGGGGATGAAATGATTCCTGTTGCACGTCCTGGCCAGAAATAAAAAGCAACGCCTTGATTCTCTCAACACTACAAATGTTGTCGGAGGGTTTTTGTTTTTCCAGCAGTTTTCGGTGCCACCACCCCAGTGGATAAGGCAGGAAAATGTTCACTCAGGTGTCACCAACCTCAAATGCTGCGTTTCCCAGAGGCTCCGGGCCGAGCACACATCACTGTGAGCACAACGCTTCTGTGTCACTTTGATGCCTCCAACTGCACTTTCTTCCTGTCCTCTTTTTGTTTTAAAAAAAAAAAAAAAGTTCCTGAGAGGTTTTGTTCCAATTTTAAAATTCTGCTTCTTTTGGTGCATTTCCCGACGATTGCTCCGAGGGAGGAGGAGAATAACGAGCTGGCTTTGATAGCAGATCACAACGGAGCCATTTACTGCAGGACTCTGATGCGCTGTTCTGCCTTTAAATGGGAATGATCCCATCACGGGCCCTTCCCTGAGTCACAGATTCCCAACAAACTGAAGCAGGATTCCAGCAGCAGCCCGGACCGTGCACCCAAACCACATTTATCACCTCCTTTAGCCTTAATTAACAACCCAACCAGCGAATAGTTGGCTTTGGGGCAGGCTCAGTGGCACCTGCAGCAGCTACACCTCTCTCCCGCCCTCAAAATAAAGCTCTGATTTACGCCCACGCTCTCTCTGTCACTCTGGCTCAGGTTAAGTTTTAAATACATTTATTTTCCCCCTCAGTTAGAGCCTTGAAAGCCTCCTAATCACCAGTCAAATAAACTCCAGATCGTTTCCAATGTGTGTGACTAAAGGGCAGCCCTGGCGCGAGCCTTTGTACAAGATTTCCTGCGGCATCGAGGTAATAAAAAACCATTACAAAGTGCACAAGGAGCTGTGTGTAAATGCCAAAAAATGAACTCGAAATGTCAAGGAAGTGCAAAAGCAGCTGCGTGTCCTCTGTGCCAGGATTTGGGAGTGACGTGGTCTCACACGCACGAAACACAGACTGACAGATGTTCCAGCAGAGGGTTTGCAAATGGGCAAATCTGGAAAAAATTGCTGAATTTGGGGGGGAAAAAGCAAAGGTTTTGCAAATGGATTTGTCTTTCTTCCCAACAGGTGCGGAGCTCACCTGTCCTGACATCCTCACCTGTCCCGACATCCTCACCTGTCCCAAAACCTTCACCTGTCCCAACATCCTCACCTGTCCCCAAATCCTCTCCTGTCCTGACATCCTCACCTGTCCCGACATCCTCACCTGTCCCAAAACCTTCATCTGTCCCGAAATCCTCACCTGTCCCAAAATCCTCCCCTATCCCATCTTCACCTGTCCCAAAATCCTCACCTGTCCCGACATCTTCATCTGTAGCGACATCCTCATTTGTCCCGACATCCTCACCTATCCCAAAACCTTCATCTGTCCCAAAATCCACACTTATCCCAAAAGCTTCACCTGTCCCGACATCCTTCCCTACCCTGACATCCTCACCTATCCCAAAAGCTTCACCTGTCCTGACATTCTCACCTGTCCCAAAAGCTTCACCTGTCCCCAAATCCTCACCTACCCCGACACCCTCACCTATCCCAAAAGCTTCACCTGTCCTGACAGCCCCCGCAGCACCCCCAGTGAGCACAAACCTGGGAATACCCAGAGCTGCTCTCTGCCCTCGCTGGGAGGATCCTGGGACGAGCTCTGCCCCCACTGCTGACCCCACTGAGCCCCTCCCTGCGAGCTCTGATCACTTCAGCACCGACAAAACCATCTCTGCCTCGAGGCAGAGCAGAGGTTTCCATCGGAAATGAGAGGCTGTTTTAACAGAATTTAATTGTCAAGTGCACGAAATGCTGAGAGGCTCCACCATCACCTCAATGAAGGCATTTCTTGGCTCAATGTCTGGGGTAATTGGCTGCTTGGACTCATTACCAAGAAGTTCTCAGCCCTAATGATCATTTTAAGGACTCCAAAAAAAAAAAAACCAAACATTTATGGGGAGCTGGACAACGTTTTAGGTTCAGTAATCAACAGCAGTGTAAGGTGAATTTTAACGTGGTTAATTTGTCATTCCCCCAGCAGCACCACGGAACATCAGGACCTGACTTCCACTACAAAGCAGCTTTTTCCAGACATCCCAGGTTTCCATTGCCCCCGAGCATCTGAGGGTTTGGAGCCTTCACACCCAACCCTTCACCCCACAAGCACTGGGCATCGTTTATGGCAGCAAACACAGGAGAGGAATTCAAGGACTCAGGGAGGAAAGGGGCAGGAAAAAGCAAAATAACAAATGGGTAAAGGGAAAGCAAGGAAAAGTGCAGTAATTCAAACATCCTGGTGCCTGCATGGACACTGCTCCTGGAAATCCCACTGTCAACCCCACATCACCCACCCTTCCCACACATTCCAGGGAATTCAGTCAGGAGTATATTTTTAAGGATGAGCTGAGACAAAAAAAAAAAAAAAAACCCATGCTGGAAGGAACCAGCAATTTAAATTCTGCAAAAACCAGATGAAATTACACAAAACAAGGCACAGATGTCCAGATCCTGGTACAGACTCTGCAGCTCCATTTTCCACCCCCCAAGCCCAATTCAGGTGCAATTCCAGCCCCTCCTGGACTCACCCTCGTAGCTGGCCTGGAAGCCTTGGGCGCTCACGGCGTAGTCGCTGACGAGCCACAGGGACAGCACGAGGCCGGTGCTGACGATGGGAGCGGGCAGCTGGAATCCTGTCAGCCTGGAAAAAACCCACAGCAAGGTCACACTCAGCACTGCTGGGCAGAAAAACCCACCAAGGTCACACTCAGCACTGCTGGTCTCCAAAAACCCACAGCAAGGGCACACCCCGCACTGCTGGTCTCCAAAAACCCACAGCAAGGTCACACTCA
>VZTJ01003512.1:315052-329990 GCA_013397795.1 Orthonyx spaldingii
CAAGGTCACACCCAGCACTGCTGGTCTCCAAAAACCCACAGCAAGGTCACACTCAGCACTGCTGGGCAGGAAAACCCACAGCAAGGTCACACTCAGCACTGCTGGTCTCCAAAAACCCACCAAGGTCACACTCAGCACTGCTGGTCTCCAAGAAACCCACAGCAAGGTCACACTCACACTGCTGGTCTCCAAAAAACCCACCACGGTCACACTCAGCACTGCTGGTCTCCAAAAAACCCACCAAGGTCACACTCAGCACTGCTGGTCTCCAAAAACCAGGAGTGGGGCAGATCCCACCACGTCACACCTGGAGAAGGAGCTCAGAGCTGCGGGACTCAGACAGCAAACAAATCCTGAGCTTTTCCCACCTCCTGCCTGCCCACAGGAATTGGTCCTGTGGTTCTCCACTCCTGTGGTTTTTCACGGATCCTGTCCCAAACCACTCCTTGCTCCACACCCTGGTCACCAACAACCTGCCCTGGGGTGCTGCACAAACCCTGCCTTGAGATGCTGGAGCAGAACCTGCCCCATCCACGCCACGGGAGAGAGGTTTTGGGGTGCTGAGCGAGCCCAAGGCATTGCTCAGCAGTGCTTAAAATGTTTGGAGACCCTCGGAGTAAAAATATCGGGAAGTGATGAAGTGTTCTACAAACTGCACTAAACTGAACACAAGAACAGGCAAAAAATGGGTGTTAGCAACGAATTAAAGGCCTTTGATGTGGTGCCTTCAGAGTGTTTGCTCTGCAGTTTGACAGTGGAGAAGGATGGAAGTTTTCCAGGAATCCTCCCCACCCCTCACCCAGCTGTCCCTGCCAGCACAAAGGCAAGGATGGGGCTTGATGTGGGGACAGATCTGTGATGGTTCCCATCTCCTCCCTGAGGTAAAAATCCAAGCCCACAGCCATGAAATGCCTGCATGAGAGGATCTGGGAGCAGCACTGCAGGAATTGCCCAGGATAAGGACACAGACCCACAAATCAGAGTGAAGGGAACAAAATGGAATTGGACAAACCCAGAAACTCCCAGCCCACGTGTCTTGTCCTTCCACCCTCTTCCCCGATGGACTTAGGGCTAAACAACAACTGATTTTATGATAAAAGCCAATTTATCACTGATTTTCATTAATCCCAAACACTAAACCCCTGGTGCTGGCCCATCCCCGGGCCAGCTGATGCACATTCCCCACAGTTACAGCTTCCCAGCTTCCCAACCTTCTCCTCACACTTGGCTGAGGGGATTGCTGGCCACATTTCCAGACAGAACATTTGCTTTAAAGCAATCCCATCCTGGACTCCTGCCTGCCAATACCAAGGACAGGAACCCAGGAGCAATCCCTGAGCTGCCCCAAACCCAGCCACGGGAGCAGCAGGAACGGAAGGAACTCGGTATCATTCAGGATCAAGAGTGCTCAAGGGATCACTAGGGCAGGAGTAGCACGAGATAAACAGTAAAAAAGAGAATTTAAAGCTTCTTACAACACACTCTGAGGTTTATTCCACACAGGGCAGAGCCAGACTTTGTGCCAGGGGGGCAGAGGATCGCCTGAGATGCAAAGCTCTCTAACCCCTCAGAAATACCTGTAAATATGATTTAATTCAGGGTCTTTCCTCTCTTCACGTGGAACGAAAAGGCACCCACAGAACAAAACCAGATTTGGGGAGGGGCACCATTTACATTTCTGTGAGCACCCAGCCCAAGCAATTCCTCCTAAAACTCATCCCCAGCCCCCACAGACAGCCAGGGAACTTCCCTCCTCTTCTCTCTCTCTCTCATTTAGCAAACTTAAATATTATTTCACACACACTGAGCTCTGACTGATGAAAGCTGACGGGCTCTGCCCGAGAACTTTATTGAAGCAAAATTTCCAGTTATTGGCAGAGCTCACAGAGTTGCCAGCCCATGATTTAAGTTTTAATGTCAGCAGAGCAGCTCTGACCAGCCCTCGGCATAAAATCCATTGTCTGGACAAGCTGGAAGGACAATTGCTCCTGTTTATTAACAATAAAAGGTTCCAGGATCCATAAGGATTCAGTTTTTACTGTGCTGAGTAGAAGTGTCGTTGGTTTTATTAATTAATTCGGCAGTTTAATTAGAGTGGCCTGCTGAAACATCCACGCACTCAAAACAATCCAGGAAATGCCTGGACCAGCTTTAATAAAAGCAGAACACGCTGATTTATCTTCCCCTGATCACCCCATATCATCACCCAGGAATCTGGGAATGCAGCCTGGGCTTTTTATTATCCAGAGTGGGTCTGTTCCCTGGGAAGGGAGCTTTTTGCATCGTGGATTCTGCTCACAGCCCCTGTGCTAAGAGGATCCCACTTTGCAGATGTTGCTTTTAATTCAGGGCAACATGAACATGTCCTTTACCTGTAAGGAAGTGCTGCTGTCCCCAAGGAGTCACAGGAATTAAGTGTTACCTGAAACAACACTGCCCTGGAGCATTTATTGCAGCACAATTGGTATTTTCTACTCACAGGGCTTCAGAAGAGAAGTGCCTGTGCATGAGGGCATGAAATTGTAACTGAGTTGGTTCTCAGGCTTTCCACAGAGCCCACACCGACTGAGAAACAATTTCCAGGGGAACCTCTGGGCTTCTGGAACCTCTGGAAATGAATAAACCCAACCAGCTCCAGGCAGCCTCCTCAGAGGGTCACTGGTGTGTCCCCAGCAGAGGAGAAGGGGCAGCCTGGCAGCACCAAAGGGCACCAAACCCCAGCACCAAACTGCCCCTGTGCCCACAGAACATGAAACGGGGCTCCAGAGCTGGTGCCAGCACTAAACTCAGTCTGGAAGAGGCAGGAAATCCCACCTGAATCAGGAAAATATCCATAGAGCACCTCCCAGCCTCTGCCCCACGGCTCGCCCTGGCTGCTCCGGAGGGAAATCCTGCACTGGGAACGAGCTGGAACCGCTCCTGTTCCTCACTGAACTCACAGTTAAAGCCACTTCTCCACTTAAGCCTCCAACCAATGCACACAACCGAGTTTTTTTCTTCTTTGATGTCCTTGTCTTGTCCAAGTGAGAGCCCAGGCAGCGTCCCCTTGAAGGAACAATCCTTTACCAGTGTCCGTGTTCAAAACCTCAGCTCTGCTGTGCCCAGGACAGCCAGGACTGGCAGGAATCCCTGCCTGGTAACTGTTCTCCTGCCTTCCTACCTAAATCTGCATCCCAGAGCAATTTAAACCACGGGAATGGCGGACAGAACATGGAATCATTCCCCACCAAACTGCAACTCCGACATCGCTGATCTTTAGGGCAGCAATCACAAAAACCACGCGCTAACGAGGCAAAAAGGCAGCAAACTCCATTCTTTGTTTTTCTGAAGGGCCATAACAAGAAGGTGAGGGCAGTAATAACTGCAGGAATAATCATATTCCATTCCTTCTGTACCTCTGGCCAAATGGATTATTGAGTGATCATCCCCTTAACGTGCTCGGAGCCAGCACTGATTGTGTGAGATTTGCAATGTGTTTTCCATTGGCTTAATTCTGCTCCTGCTGCGAGGAACCAAACGAAACCAGCGCCAGAAATGGCACTTGATAAGCCTGCCCTTGCAAAAAAAAAATCAATACATCCAAACAAATCAACACAGAAATCCTCTGCTGTGTTTGCATCCCTCGTGCTGTGCTTCAGGTGTGCCACGGACACTGCGAATCTTCCTGGTTTGGCTCCAGGAACTCGCAGCAGGACAGGAAAATCTGCTTTGGGACAGGTTTGAGAGGGGTGGTGGCAGGGAAAAGAACCTTCCACAGGTAGGAAACCCCACCTGCCACGAGGCTCAGTCTGGATCCAGATGGGACAGAATCCCAGGATCCCTGAGGTTGGAAAAGCCCTCCAGGACCTTCAAGTCCAAGCTGTGCCTGATCCCCACCCTGTCCCCAGCCCAAGCACTGAGTGTCACCTCCAGCCCTTCCTTGGACACCTCCAGGGATGGGGATTCCAAACCTCCCTGGGCAGCCCCTTCCAATACCTGACCACCCCTTCCATGGAGAAATTTTCCCCAATATCCAATTTAAACCTCTCCTGGTTCAACTGGAAGACATTCCCTCTCCTCCTGTCCCTGTTCCCTGGAGCAGAGCCCGACCCCCCCGGCTGCCCCATCCTGTTGCAGAGCCAGAAGGGTCCCCCTGAGCCTCCTTTTCTCCAGCTGAGCCCCTTTCCCAGCTCCCTCAGGAGTTCTCCAGCCCCTTCCCCAGCTCCATTCCCCTCCCTGAATCCCTCCTGCCTCCCCTGTGGGACACCACCAATGGAAAACTGCCCCATCCACCCCTGAAGGGCGCCAAGCCCCAGCCAGAGACCCCGTGACTGCTCTGCCCAGCAGCTTCAACCCACACCTGAACATTTCTTTTTCCCCAGAAACCCCAGCACAGCCCAGCCCTGTTCCAAACACCCCTCAGCTCCATCTGTTGCACATTATCCCATCCCTCTGGATGCAGCACGACTGCCGCGCTCTCGGTGACGCAGGCGCCCGTTGGGGAGTGCAGGTGCCATAATTAAAGCCCAGCCCATTATTTTTCTGGTAGGATGCCCACCATCAGCTCAGGCTGCAATCAAACCAGTTATTGCAGCTGGCAATCCAGCAGCCTTTAAAGCATAAATGCTGGAGAAGTGTCTCAGAACATCTAATGAAAACGCACTGGATTGTGTCATTTAACCCAGCATTAAATTGCACCACCCCGTAGCTCGGTGAGCTTTTCCTGCCTGTCAGTTAAAGGCACCTATTAGGGAAAATTTCCCATCAAATGAGCCACTCTCCTTGCTGTGTGCAGGGGAAATGACACCGTTCCCTGAGGGCCAGCCTGGCACCTCTGCACCATCCCAGGATAATGATCCTTCCAAGGCAGGGTTCAGGGTGGGGACCCTGCCCCTGTGGCCAGTCCTGGGAGGCACATCTGGGGTGCTTGTCCAGCTCTGGGATCCTCAGGACAGCAGGGCCAGGGAGCTCCTGGAGTGCTGTGGAGATGAGGAAGGGCCTGGAGCATCTCCGTGCCCAGGGAAGGCTGAGGGAGCTGGGGCTGCTCAGCCTCGAGAGGAGCCCCAGCTGAGAGGGGCCCTCAGCCCTGGGTGTCCCTGGGTGTCCCTGTGTCCCCCTGGGTGTCCCTGTGTGCAGGGAGGGCTCAGGGCAGGGCCCAGGCTCTGCTCCAGGGCTCAGCAGTGGCACCAGAGCCACGGGCAGGGACTGAGCCCAGCAATTCCCTGCACAGGAGGCACAACTCCTGCCCTGGGCAGTGCCCAGCCCTGAACAGATCCCAGAAAAGGACTGGAGTCTCCTCTCTGGGGATATTCCAGAGCCCTCTGGACACACTCCTGTGCCCTGGGCTCTGGGCTGGCCCTGCTGGAGCAGGGAGGTGGCACCAGTGACCCTCAGAGGTCACAGAATGTCGAGGGTTGGAATCATCCACAAGAACCCTCCAAGTCCAGCTCCTGACGGTCCCTTCCAACCTTCCCCACTCTGTGATTCTGCCATGGCGTGTTGAGAAAACAACGGCTCAGAGGGAGATTTATCCTTTGGAAAAGTCTGGAATGAGCAGTCCTCTCACACTGCTCCCAGCTACCAGGGCAAAGCCGGCCTGGAGCCGTTTGAAAGCTGAATTCCTGAGGGATTCAACTCATCCATCACCAGCTGGGGCCAACAGAAAGAGCCCCATGACTTCCAAGTGACTTCGAATCCAGTGTCATGTCCAGCTGGTCCAGGTGCACAGGGACAGGAGGGAACTGGAGCCAGTGGAAGGGGCTGGGGTTCAATCTGAAAAATGGCCACGAGGAGAGTGATATTAATCAACATTTCCAACGTCCTCAGTGTCGTGAAGGATGTGGGAGTGTTGCAGCCCAGCTGCTGCAGGGGGAACACCTTCAGGAATACAGATGGATGCTGGTTTGGAATTTAAACTCTCAGGGGAAGCTGGGAACAGCCACGAGCTGGGGCCACTCACAGATGCCCTCCCCAAGGCTGCCCCAGGGAAGGGACACCAAGAATAAAAGAACAAATGCATGAGATCAGAGAATTTCAGGGAATTTCACCACAGGGATCCATCCCAGCTCAGATCTCAGCAGAATTATTTTCTGTAAAGACACATTTGCTGGTGGGGAAAGGGAAAGTGTCTATTGGGGAAAGAAAACACCTTGTCATTCCTAGGAATGCCTCTGTTTTAGAAATCATCTCTCATCCTGAAGGGGTTTAAGATCTCCTCCAAATCCTGGGCCAGATCCCAAGGGGCCTTTGCAGAGCTGGCAGAGCCCCAGGCAGCAGGGCTGTGGTTCCTGCAGGACACTGGGGCTGGCAGGGCTGGGTCTGTCCCCTCGCTGTGCCAGGCTCCCTGGGCGCCCTGGGTTCTCAGTGCTGTGCAGCCCCTCCAGCCTCCTTCTCCTTCCACCCCTGGCTGATCCCCTCTGGCTGTACCCCAGCTGCTGCTGCCTCAGCCCCTCTCACAAACAGAACTTTCCCTGTTTCCAGTGGCTGTGGATAAAAGCCGCACCTGAGGATCCAGCTCGCTCTCTCCTGGCATTTCCTCAGGCTTGGCTGGGGCAGGAATTTCTTCCCTCAGTGGCCCTGTTAGATTTTTCCCTGTATTTATTAAAGAAAAACGCAATTACAGCGAGATGTCAGCCTCTTTTCAGAGCACATGAACACGAACGCTCTCATTAATCATCAATAAAACAAGCAGAGCATGATCTGAGAGCGCTCCCAGCTCCCCAGCGCTGCAGACACTCCAAAGGCAGCTCTGTCCTCAGGCACAGCTCGCTGGTGGCACTGAGACACTTGGCCTTTCACTGGGATCCCTGCAAGGCTGAAATGATGCTCTGCACCAAAAAAAAAAACCCCAACTCTCAACCAGCTTCAAAGGATCCTGCGGCCACACGAGAGCAGCAGCCGCAGCTCCCGGCTGGATTTACCCAACCTGTTGGAGGGATTTGTGCTCAGAAGCAAATTGCTTTTGTTTGGGAGTCAGGCTCTGGGCAGACACGGAGCAAACACCTGCAGAGGAGTGTCCCAAGCACCAGCAACTCCTTGGATCTTCTCGTACTTCACCAGCCAACAACCACATGGCCCATTTCATCCCATCCCAGCCATCCCAGCTGCTGGAGAATTCATTCCAAACCCCATATAATCCACTGGCTCTGGCATTCACTACTTTTTATTTTTCTTAAACAAGCAAAGGGCAAAAAACCCCAGCATTTTCTGCTCCTTAACCCAGTGGCACAAACACCTACGGTTTTCCCAGGAATTTTCTCTAGCACAGTTCTCAGCCTCAGGAATCAACTGCACTTCCCTCCCTTTCCCAAGCCAAGCACAATCCATCAAGGCCCAGGAGCCCTTTGCTTACCTCTGACACTGACAAAGCTTCATTAACCAACACGGGCTCGGGGGACAGTGACAGAGCTCATAAATCCCAGCCTGGATGGATTTCTCCGCTCGTTTAAAGCGAGGTTTGGGTCAATTCCCGCTAGAAAAGTGTTATTTATAGAGCCCAAAGGCAGCACAGCCAGCTCAGATATATGAGGCCTTCATGGCTCAGGCTGAGGACAGGTAGTGAGCATCAAATTTCAATAAATTTGATTTTCCATGCAATGCAATGGAGTGGGAAGACCATGGAGTTGGATGTGATTTATTTGTTTTCTCATGTCCCTTCCACGCTCGTTTTGCCAAGACTTTTTGGGGTTGCTCTGGGATTTTGTGCCCTCTGCTCTGCTCAGGTGAGACCCCACCTGCAGAGCTGCCTCCAGCCCCGGGGTCCCAGCCCAGGAAGGAGCTGGGATAGGGGAAGGTGGAATTGGATGAGTTTTAAGGTCCCTTCTCACCCAAACCCTTCCACGATTCCACGATACCCAACCCTGGCACCTCTATTCTCAGCCTTGTTGTGACAAACCAAGAGGAAGGAAAACACAAATTCACAGGAAAGTTCATCAAATCTCAGTCACCCCTTGGCAAATCCGAGCTGACACTCCGAGTAAACAAAGACAAGTTTGGATCCAACCCAAGGACGCCTCAGCGGCTTCAATTCAAAACTTGGCAGATTTGGGTTATTTCTGTCTCTCTTCAATAAAAAAAAAAAAAGGAAAAAANTTTTGTAAAAAAAAAAAAAAAAAGAAAAAAAAAAAAAAAAGAAAAAAGTCACCAGGGGTGTGAAATTGAGGAAATGGGAAAAATCAGTTCTTGGAACCCCCTGGAAATCACAGAAGGTTTGTTTATTGCTAAACACAGTGCAAGTGGTGAACAACAAGCAAGTGTTGCCTCAGTGGAGGTGTTGGGAATACCCAGGGCTCACAGCAACCCTCCAGTGCAGAAATGCAGAGTCCTACGGCCCGAGGAACAGGCACAAAGCTCTGAAACAGCCTGAAATGCAAGATAGGCAGCATGGCAAAGTGCTCAGGCCAGCAGCTTTCTGTGGTTCTGGGATTGTGTCATCTCACAGCTGGGAAAGCTGATAAGGGACTTGTCCAGGGAGCAGAGCAGCTCCAGGGCTCTGGGCAGGACTGATCCCTGCTCCTGGGAGGGATTCCCAGCACATCCCAGTGCTCTGCCTGTCCCCCACACCAACCCCATCCTGGCACCAAATCCCACTGAGGGAAGCGCCACCTTCCTGCTCGCTGATGTCCGGATCTATTGATTAAAAGGGAAATTATTTTTGAAGATTTGGTTCTGGTTTAAGTTCAGAGACTTCTGGGACACAAGCAGGGCCAGACTGGAGTCTCCTCCTCCTCACAGAGCAACTGGGCAGCCCCAAATCA
This sequence comes from Orthonyx spaldingii, assembly GCA_013397795.1. Lineage (NCBI taxonomy): Eukaryota > Metazoa > Chordata > Aves > Passeriformes > Orthonychidae > Orthonyx > Orthonyx spaldingii. Next base: position 323,788 of record VZTJ01003512.1, read on the forward strand.
ACAACCAAGACCCCTGTGCTGCCTCCACCCTCCTCACCCCAGCCCTGCTCCCTCCCAGAGCAATCTGAAAATGAGAAGCACCAAGCCAGGGCCATGGGTTGGTTCAATTTCCCTCCTTCCACTGCTAAAAAAAAAAAAATCTCATCTCACTCCTTCTGACCCCAAAAAACTCCCCACTGGTGCTGGAGTTGGCGTTCGTGCTCAGGAATGAAGGCAGCTGTGTCTGAAATGAGAGGCTCGAGGTGGCCGTGACTGGGTCACTTTAAACAGCTCTTACACAGGGGCATAAAAAGATGATAAACCTGATCCAGGACTCCAGAGAACATTTGCTAGTGGGGTTGTGTTCATCTCTGATAAGGAGTGAGCCCCGAGAGCCATCTGAGGTCTGATTTGCCGTGCTTTGCAGGGTTTGCAGTGCTCACATCCAGCCCTCACCATCTCCTGACGTCTGGAAGGGTTGGGGTCACCTGAGCTGCTCCCCTGAAGGGAAACCAACCATCAGCTGGGGGATCTGCAGAGGAGCACAGGATCCTGGGCTCTGGGGAGGGCCTGGGATCTATCCCTGTGCCAGGTGAAGCACAGCAGGAGAGGCTGAGGGGGAGGTTTTGTGCATTTTGCATTTTTTGGGGTCACCAGCAGAGTCCCCCAGGCTCCTGCTGCTGCCTGGGCCAGGCCAGGGGACACCCCAGCCATGTCCTGCAGGAGGCACCTCATGGCCCTGCCCCTCCCTTCCCTCCACAGCTCCAGAGGGACAGGAGGATTTAAAGAATTGCACCAACGTGGAAATGGAAGATGAAGGACCCTGTGATCCTCCCCAGAACTTCTACCCACTACTTAACCTCACCCTAAAAAACCCCTGCCTCACTCAGCAACAGCAGCCAGGGCTCACAGATCCATCAAAAGCTGTTCCAGGGCAGAGTCTTAATTAAAATCCAGTAGGTGCTGCCCAATTACAGAAAATCTTTCTACACTTAATCCACTTCTCACACCTTAATTTAAAGCAAGACTCACAAAATCCCAGGACCTTAAATCTCATCCCATCCCACTCCCTGCCATGGACACCTTCCACTATCCCAAGTTGCTCCAAGCTGCCCTTGGACACGTCCAGGGGTGGGGTTTGTCAGGATTTCCTGGGAGATTGTTCCTATAAACGTGGCTAATCAGCAGTTTGAGGGAAAACAAAAACAATTTGGGGAAGAAAATATTACTGGAGTAACAGCAACACCTTAAGAGACACCCCCTGAGTGTCTCACCCCACACCTGGGAGAGGAGAGGTGAGAGCAGCTCCTTTAACCCCTAAACCAGGACAAAACTGCTCCATCCCCAGCTCTTAAGAGGCTGCCAAAATATCTGTGCCAAGCCTCCTCCCAAGCCCACAGCGTTCCACACGGTGCCAGGGAAAAAGCTCCCACTCTGATTGAATCAGCTGCTTTTATCACTCCTCCTGATGCACCCTCAGCTAATAAATATGGAAAAACTGAATCGAGCCTCTCGAAACTGCAGAGCCCTGCTGCAGTTGCATTAACTCCATTACCTCTCCCAGACTTTCAGCTCCAGTTTCATCAATTATCCTGCAGACGGAGTTTGAACACTCAGCACTTCCTCAGAACAAAACAGGGACGCTGCTGAAGGGTCCTGGAGCTGCTGGAGCAGCTCAAACACGGCTCTTCCCAGGGGAAAAAAATAAAATAAAGTGGATTTTATCCTACAAAGCAGAGAACATAAGTGGGGTTTTGTTGTGTTCCTTTTCCCATGGAGTTAATGGCAAGTGACAAAAGACTGTGCTGAGGGGGAGAGGGAGGTAGGACTCGGATGTTTACTACAGGTGACAAAGGATTTAGCTGGCCCTTTGCTTTATTTATCCTTCTCCTTAGCAAAAAGAACTGTAGTCACCTTGGAGACATGAGGCAGTGACAAAGGAATATGTCACAGGACCAGGGCTGACTCAACACAAACTCCTGACACAAGCTCTGTGCATTCCCAGCTGACAAATGCTGTTTTTCCAGGAATTTCTTTACCAGGACTGAACCCCAGAATGTTGTTTCACCCTGAATTTGCATCTCTGCAAGCCACAGGAACACGGGGGGAACTCCCTCCTCCCCAGTTCCCTTCGTCCCTTCCTCTCCTCCTCCTCCCTTTTGCTGTTTTTAAGATCAAAAGCGTTGTGCTCTTGATTGGTAATTAAGTACAAGTCACCCAGGCTGCTTTTTCAAAGAGTAATTAAAAGGTTATCAAGAGAAACATGCAAGGTGCAGGTAATTCCTGGTGCAGCTGTGATTAGGTCAGCCCAGCAGATAACTCCGCTCTTATCACAAGGATCACATCGTTTTTAGGCTCAAACAAAATACTCCAACTTTCAGTCAATTAAATATGGCCCGGGCCGTGGTTCTGAACTGCTCCCACAGCAGATGGATGGCAATCCTTCCCTTCACTCCTCAGCCACTTGTCAGGGAAGAAGGATGAGCGTTGGGGAAGATGAAATAGGAAAGCCTTATGAATATGATTGCCTGGCAAAAGATGCTGAGAATATGGAAACTATGGGCGAGATTGAAATGAGAACAAGCTTTGAGTTACCAAACCCCAGTCACTGAACAACTGCAAAACACTGGCAGGGCCGACTGAAGGTGATCCCCCCTTTGATTAAACAATGCCCTCTGCTTGCAGACAGGTCCAAGGGTCAGAGCAGACCCTCCCAACTTATCAGAGGGTCCAAAAAGTAGATTTTAGAGTTTAAAATATAACATCATATGGTAATGCAATGATTCTTATAGGCTGTATGTAAATGTTATAAGATTTGTAGCTTATATCACATTGGTTAATGAGAATTAGAATAGTCAGCACAGAAGATGATTTATTGGATTGTAAACGGGAACCACACATCTTTTTCCACACCTTTTCTATCCTTTTCTGCCTCTTCTCCAGCTTTCTTGCTTGCTCTCTTACTTCTCTGACCTGCTTTGAGCTGCGTCTGGCAGCTCCCAGCAGGTCCCCTACACCCACGCTCTTCCACAATAAACTTCAAGCTCTAAGACCTGACTTCAGAGATCTCTCATCTCCATCTGTCCCGACCGTCCGAAACCGAACAACAAATCTCCACAGGTGAGGGTCTGGAAGCAACTCGAGAGCAGGAGACACCGCGAGATGCGGGACGCGAGCTGCAAGACAAGCGGGGCCCTGCGCCAGCAGCAGCAGCATCTCTCTGTTTGAACAGAACCCCGCTGCAGGAATGACTTGCAAACGTTTTCCCAGACCCTGCACACTCCGCAGACACGGGAATTTCTGCAAACTCCTCCTCAGAACGGGCAGGTTCCTCCCAGCTGTGTCAACAAACACCTCCGGGCGACGCCTGTGGAAACACAAGCGGCGCTGCCGAGGTGCTGCTGAGGCTCTGGGAGTTGCGGGTTTTTTTCTGGATGCACAGCCTCAAACAAACGTTTTCTCAGGCAAATAAACTCAGCAGCACTGAAACATTTTGTTTGAACAGGGAAGAGACCAGAGGACAACACAATTCCCTGCCCACAACAGGCGGCAAGGGAAGCCCAAGGGTTGGAAGAGCCTAAGAAAGCCCAGCAGTGCTCAGCACATCTACAGGAGCCTCTCCTGGTAGAAACAACCCATATCCTGTCCCCTGGGCTTCCCAACACAGTTTTAAACATCTTTGGAAGGGGGAAAAAAAATAAAATCTGATTTTCTAAGTTGACCACTTCCATTTGGAGTGCAAATTCACCGGGTCTCACTGGGAACACAGAATTAGGGAGCTGAAGGGCCCGACTTACAGGGAGACTGCAAATGTGTTTTCCTTGGATCTGAGTGCAAGCCTGAAGCTTCATTTAAGGGAATTTGCAACTGATTTTTAAGATTCTCACATTACAAGCGTCCTGCAAATTCTCAGCAGCTGAAAAAGCTGGGAGAAGCCTCATGGTTCTGTCGTTACCCACTCTGGTTCTGTCCTGGAACAAGAGCCTGCCACAAAGGGGTGCAGAGAGTCTCCCAAATCCCACAGCAACCTCAGAGCCATAAATAACCCCAAGTATTCACATTGTGGTCAGGTCTGTGCTGAGTTTCTGAGCCCAGCACAGTGGGAAGGCAATCAGGGAGGGAACCTGATTGGAGTGACCTCTGAACAATGACACAATCACAAGGCACAATGGGAACGGGGCAAAGACTCTTCTGGAATAACTGCACGGCCAGATCAGGGCTCCACAGGGCTCCCTGACCCCACAGCAGCTGGGAACGTGAAGGAAGAGCATTTGGGACAGCCTGGTCTGGTGTAATCAGCTCAAGAGAAGGGGAAGTCCCGGACAGGAACGAAATGCTGATGTCCCTCATCAAGGAAAAGAAAAATCTGCAGCCACCACAGCTCTCAGCTTTCACAGAGAATTCCCCCAGAGTGATCCCTGCTGGAAGCCAGGAGCTGGGAAAATTCTCGTGGACAAGGGGGAATGGGATCCAACTGGAAAAAAGGGAAGTTTAGGTTATGTACATGGGAAAAATCCTTCCTGTGAGGGCGGGGAGGCCCTGGCACAGGGTGCCCAGAGAAGCCGTGGCTGCCCCATCCCTGGAAGTGTCCAAGGCCAGTTTAGAGCACCCTGGGATAGTGGAAGGTGTCCCTGGCCACACAAGGGGGTGCAATGGGATGGGATTTAAGTTCCCTTCCAACCCAAATCGTTCCAGGATTCTAAAAACCCGATTATTCGAGAGAAGCTGAAATAGCAAAGACTTGGAAACGAGCTCTGATTTCAGCAAACAAAGCAAAGTCATGGCACTGAGAGATGCCAACAGCCCTGGATGTCTAAATTAAGGCTCTGAAACCCATTTAATATTCACGTCCTCATCACAAACACGCAAGGCAAATTCCCTAATATCCAGTAAAGCTGTTTATTAGCAAATGCCTCATTGGATTAAGGCTGCTCTTATTCTATTAGGGAACCTTCACACCACATTAAATTGCACGACAAGAGGGTGTTTGCCAGCACACGATGAGCACAACATTAACCCCTTCCCAGGAAATCCTGGAATGGTCTGGGTTGGGAGGGACCTGAAATACATCAGTGATGCTCAAAAATACAAGTTTGAGAGGGGAAGAAGCAAAGAAATCTGTTGTCCCTTCCTTTCCCCTTGCTCACAGCTCATTTTGGGCGAGCTCTGATGAGTGACACGTGGCCATCCATCTTCAGGGCTGTGCCTCGGTGATGAATTGAGAACATTTGGGAAGCAGGCAGGGAAAAAAAAAAGCAAAATTGATGGCCATGGGAAAGAGAAAAAAAGGAGAAAGAAGGAAAAAAAAACCCGACCAGTGTTAGGCAACAGGTAGAGTTTAATGAGGTGAGATTGATGCACCAAAAGTAAAATCATGGGATCTCCTGAGGTGGAAGGGACCCACAAGGATCAGGGGACACCCCAACAATCCCACCCTGTGCTCAGAGCGTTGCCCAAACTCTGAAATTGGTGAACAAAGAGATGAGACATGAAACAGCCCAAAGGAGCCAACTCCAGGTTTTGAAGTTACTGATCCAGAAATGGCCAGAAAAGCCAATGTCCCCCATGCAGGAGTTCATCTCCTGCTTTGCCAAGTCCTCTCTAAGTGCTTTCAGACCTCGAGAAATCCCCCTCTTTATTTCCCCCCTTTATTTCACTTTCCTGCCCTAAATACACTCCACTTCCTGAACTCCTCACCAGATGAAACATTCCCACGTGGCTTTTGCTCCTGCCTCCATCCCCCAGCTCTCACTCATCCACCTGAACTTCACCAGGGATGCACAGGGGGGGCCTTGTCTGTCTCTTCACCTTCCCCCAGTGCAGGGCCACAAATCCTCCAGCTCAGACTTGGGAGGTCCCTTTGTGCTACTTTTATTTACAACCAGAATATTCCTGTCAGTATCTCAGAGCAGCATTGACTTCTCACCACACAAAGTTTCCTGAGCTGAATTTTACCCCTGGTTTTCCACCTTTCCATTATCCCCAAAGCAAAGCACTGAACCTCCTGATTAAAGGCTGAGGTCCCATAATTAATGTGATTCTCAAGCACAGTTGCAAGATGAAGAGATGATTTATTTGCATAACTGGAATAATCTACATAAAGAGCTGATTTCCACCAGGGTGCAGCTCAGATGTTCCACTCGGGTTAGACAAGACACTGAGGTCAATGCATTTGTCCTGAACTCGAGTGGTTTGAAGGAAAATCCATTTCCAGGGCTCCAGCA
>VZTJ01003512.1:330964-353199 GCA_013397795.1 Orthonyx spaldingii
CGTGGCTTTTGCTCCTGCTTCCATCCCCCAGCTCTCACTCACCCACCCCTCAAAGAACCCGCCGTCGTTCTCTGTCCCAGCAGACAGAGAAAAGTAAAATCTGAGGATGAAACTTTGGCCCAGACCCCCCCAGACACACCCTGGGCTCTGCTCCCAGCAGCTGTGAGCACAGCTGGATTCCCAGCTGCTGCCTGTCCTGGGGACAGCTCCTTCCTCAGCCACCCTTCCACAGCCCACCACAAAACCCAGCGTTCTCCGGGGGGATTTGGGATTTTACCCGTGCCAGGAGCCAGGCCCTGCTGGGTCACAGAACAGCACAGGGAGGGTGCCAGAGCTGATTGTCTCCTTCTCCCTCAATCCCACCTGGACAAGGGGCAGGAGAAGGGCTGGAGGGTGCAGACAGTGCCACATCCCAGCCCTCACCCTGAGGGAGCACAAGGGACGCACAGGGAATGAGGGGCTGAGGCACCACAAGCAGCCTGAAACCTGCACGGCCAAAGGTCAGGAATAAACCTGTCCTGACCCCAAAAAGAGCAGCACACAGTGCAAGGCTTGACCAAACAAAGCTTCCCAGCCCTGACCATTCCATGATTCTGGGAATGGTTCACTGGAATGGGAACAGCAGCAGCAGCACTCACACCCCTGTCAGACCTGATGGGGGGACACAGGGAAGGAATCAGTGGCCAGACCCTGCCTTGGGGGGCTGCTGGTTCCTCTCAGCCAGTTCTGAAAGGTTTGTGCTCCTCACTCCTGCTCTACACACAGAACATCTTCAGTCAGTGGTTCTGAGGAGCTGCTGCAAAGCTGCATCTTCTGAGAACAAAAACCCTCCTGTACCACCAGTGAAACACCTAAAACCTCCCTCAAATCCATCTCCCTTGCCCAAAGCAGTACCTGGGAACACCGAATCCCAAAGATAAAGATCCACGGCCACGATGTACAATTACAGGATATATGAGATTTTCTTCTCTCTGGGGACACAGGTACATGAATGTGTTTTGGGAACAGCCTAAATGACAAATTCCCTTTAGTGTTTTCCTCTCCCTTCACTGCTACTGTACCTGGATGCCTTTGGAGGCACAAAAAATTCACTTCAAACTGGTCCAACCCTCCCTGCTTTACTGGAAGAATTCCTCCACACAAAGCCCAGTTCCAGACAGCTGGAAGGGTCAATCTCATGGCCCAAAATCAGAGTTTCACCTTTATCCTCTGACCTGCTGATCCCTGCCTCTGCTCCAGCTTTTCCCACCCATGCTGGATTGTTTACCCTGCTGATGGGGACAACAGAGGCTTTCAAGTTGAAATGCATTAGAGTAGAAATTACTTCTTTGATTTCTCCTTGCCTTTTTTTTTTTTTTTTTTTTTTTTTTTTTTTTTTTTTTTTTTCAAAGGCAGCAAAGGCATTTGCACTTCTGAGTGCCAAGCAGCCACAGGTACAGAACTGCAGAGTGGTAGCTCATTAAAGCCAATTATAATTAGATTGACCTACTTTGGGTGCAAAAAACACTCCGTGGAACTTCTCCCTGCAAGACGGAGTTGGCGGTTTTCTGAATCTGAAACGGCCCATCCTATTTACTACCCAGGGAATCTTTTTGTAGCACGTTCATTGTATCAAGGAGAGGCAGGACAGGCCCACAATCCACCTGGGATTAAAGTGAGGGAGGCACAGGATTCCCTAAGTGGAGTATTTTGCATTTCTGTAGCACCTGGCACCTGCCTCTCTCAGGGCTTTTTGTCACTACGTATGAGAGGAATCCACCTCCCTCCTCCACTTGGGCTCCATTTACTTTGGGGAGTTCACTGAAAAAAACGTTTTCTTAATGTCAGAAAGCTGCACAGGACTGGGACTATTCCTGTGATCACAGAGGAGTAAAATGAACCCCAGTTTGCTTTAGCAACCAAAGATCCACGAGCTCATTCCTCCGATTCAATCGAATCCTTTCCCAACCACAGCGACGCTCAATAGGCAGCGGGGGGATATTGAACTGTCCCTCCTGCTCATTTTTATTTTAATCATAAGTTCATCAGAACAATTTAAGGCAAATGGGAAATTAAAGGAGCTGTATCTCTCCATTTCCTGGCGGTATGAAAGCTACCGAGGCTGCACAAAGCTCAGGAAATCAATTCAAGGTCAGAGCCACCGTATTCCAAACACTTCCAAGGTCACATGGAAGCTCCAAAATCCACAAACTTGGCCCATCCTTGCACAACCAGTGCCTGTGGCACCAATGGACATAAATCTCTGCGAAAGAACAAATAAATAATAGAAAAATAAGAGAGAGTTTTATGATGTATCCAATCAATCTACTGAAATATTTGCATGTTCACGATGTTGACCCAGAGGTGCTCTGGGCACAGATAAAAGAAAATTGCTTATTGCAAACAAAGAGCAGCTTTCCAAAAGCTGCCAAACTGGGAAGTAATATATTCTGTAATAGCTGTAATAGCAGGGAACTTCATTTAGATTGGACATTGCTGGAAGAAGTCATCAGGCACGGAAAGAGATCCGGGAAGCTGAGGGAATTTATGTGTTCTATCATTTGCTTCCAGGTCTGAGTTAGTTCAGCTCAGCCTTGACTGACAAAACCTTATCTAAAATTCAAAATTTCTCCTCTGAAGATTGCAGAAACAATTCCCTTTATCCCTTTGGCCCAGGAGCACAAAATAAGTAGAAAGATATGAAAGGGCAGCGCCGGTGCCCGTGCTGGGAAGTTCCGGGTGGATTTGGGTTCGGCAGAGGACAATTCTCCCAAAATTTCTGGCACATTCTCCCCGACCCAAAGTCTGACACGAGGCACCTCCAACTCCTCGCCCAGAGAGGGGAATGCTGCATCACCCCCTGCCTCAGCCTTGCTTTTAATCTCAGCTCAGGTGTGTTTCTGTGGATATTCCAGCTCCCCATCTCCCATCCGCGGGCTCCCATTCCCGAGGGTGTGACACCCCCGGGCTCATCACGGGGATGCCTTTGTGGGCACTTGTCCCATTTGTGCCACAGTGAAAACAGAGCTGATCCCAAGCTGGGCTCTGCCAAGCCCTCCTGCTCCTCTCAATTCTGGAGAGTGGTTTCTTGGGACAGCATCCCTGCAATGAATCCGTCAGCGCTGTTTCGCTGCAGAGCACTCGAACTTCACACAAGGCCAACGGCGCTCCCACACCCGGCGCGGCTCAGAGCCTTCCTCCAAAGGGATCACAGCCTGAGGGCACGGGAAAAACCACAACCCAAGGAATCACAGGAGCTGGAAAAGACCTCCAAAATCACTGAGTCCTTTAAGGAAACCCACAGCACTTTGGGAAAACATCTTGGTCTGGGACCAAATGATAATTCACTGATGGTGACTCGGTTTTTCCGGTTTTTTTTACACGTTGGTTTAACCAACTGAACCAAACTCCACTTCCAACGGTTCTTTTGTGCAACAGGCACTCTTTGAACGATCCCCAGACTGATTGGCTTCACCCCGGGCTCCTCACGAGGGAAATGATGGAATATTTACTTTGCAGTGCTCTCACAGAAGAGCTGCAGCCCTGAGCCACGGGCTGCCCACGGCAGTTTGTACCACACAGTTAAATCCACACGGTACTGAACTTAACATGACCAGACACTGCAGTGAAAAATAAATAAATATCAGCTGAACAGAGAGGAGAGTTCCAAACCCCCCCAGGCTTCGTTGTGGGGCTGCCATGAAGAGAAAGGAAGAGTGGCAGGAGCAGGAACAACATCCCCGTACTCCAAACCAGAGTTCTTTTGACAGGACAAGCTCCAGGAGTGGAGCCAGAGGCTCGTGGGAGGCTCAGTTCCACTGTAAATCCAAAATCATCTCGACACACGAGCCAGGGCTGTTCTGGTGCCAGTCACTGCAGCTTAGAGGGGCCCTGAAGCAGCAGAGCTGGCTGGGCTCTGGAGCAGGACCAGTTCACCCCAGTCACGGCAGTGGGGCAGCATCCACTGGTTCCCAGTGTCCTCAGTGTCCCAGAGGTGGCAGTGGTGACAGCCACTGCACACTGACCAGGCCCACCAGGTTATGTCCATGAAAAACAGGAGACTCAACCATTCAGGAACATTCACAGCAACTGGATTTTGTTATTCCCTTCAAATAAGCAACACTGAAGGCCAGGAATGAGCTGCCCTGGCTGCTGCACCCTCCCAGCCCCTGCCTGATGGGGAATTCCAGCAGCTCCAGCCTGAGATAAACCTGAGCATCCGAATTGTGTCACTGCAAATCTCCACCAGGTTGTCAGAAGGCAAACAACAAACAAAGGCGTTGTCTGACGTGACAAGTGCCAAGGAAATGAGTAAGAAAAAAATCTTCTTCCACCCAATTTCAATTCCTTAAACTTAAATCCCAGGCCAGATCCGGGGTGGTGTAAACCAAGGAAGAACTGTAGCTGTTGGTTTACACCATGTTAAAATATCCAGTGCTTGAGAGAGAGGGAGACTGAATTTATCTCTGAACTGCTTCCTAAAATACAAGTTGCTGCACTTTGTTCCTCAGCAGAAAGGGAATCTAATTTCGCAAACGCTGATGCATGGTCACTGCACAATTCAGTGGGAACAAATATCAAATCATGCACAGTGCCTTGCTCTCAGCAGCATCATTTATTGAGGATCCACGGCTGCCTCCTCCCCAACGCAGCAGTTTGGGGCATGGCCATTGCTTTAGTTACTGCTGCTCACACAGAAACGCTGTCACCCCGTGTTCCACAGCCCATTCCACAAACACAGGCACATCAAAACCCTGTCCCCAGGAAAACTGAAACCCCTGAGACAGCAGGGCCAAGTCCTGCTTGTCCAGCAGCAGCTCCTGGGTTTGCTCACCTTACCGAGCCCTGCACTGCTCGCAGCTCTCCAAACCCACCCACACCGATCCCTTCGCATTGTCTGCGCTGCCTTCTAAACAGGAAAAACGTTCCTGTGCCCGTTGTTTACTGCTGTGAATCATTTATCAGGCGCTAAAGATGCCTCCTTACATGGGGTTTACCAAGTCATTACAGCTGATCACAAACACGGAGTCGTTCACTGCCAGCTCTGACTCTCTGGCTCACCCAATTCCAGTGAGCAAACAGGGGAAGCACCTCCACACTTGATCAATCCCAGCCTTGCTGCCCTCAGGATTCACCTTCCCCGAGCTGGAGCTTAACCTCCAGTCTCCTATCAAAGCCTGCTGGGTAATAAATAATGCAGAGTCATTCCATTAACTATAACTTAATCAAAAGCCAAGATCCAAGAGCATCATCAAGGGGATGATTTCCATCTCAGACAGCCCGAGCCCGCTTCCCTCCGAGCACGGGGAGTGATGAGCTGGGCAATGCAAGGGCACAAAAAGTGCATTTGATCTGAATTCAGCTCGTGCCAGCACTGCCAAGCACGGGAAGAATCCAAACCCCCAGCTCAGCTCAACAGCAGCCTGGGAGCTCCAGCAGCACGGCACAACTCCGCAGATCCCAGAACACCACGGTTCTCTGGAGACACACAGCCCTTCCCTGCCAGTCCAGGAGTCCTTCACTCCCCTCCTGCCACCACTTTGTCCCCTTTTAGTGCTGCCCAGGCTGTTATATTGCCCAGCTCCCACACCCAGGCACTGCTCCAGCCCAGCAATTCCACTTTCAGGCCTTCCCAAGCAGGAAGAAGACAGGAACAGAAGAAGTGAGACCATGTTCAGTTTTCCCCCCCATGTGCTCTACCTTCCTTTCCCAACCAAAAATATTACCTTGGAAAATGATGAGAATTTCCTACACATTTCTGGGATTCCACCAAAGCTCCAGCTGAGTCCCCACATACCTGAAAACCACAAACACCTGCACAGGAAAAGGGAGTTTGGAAATTCCCAGTGTCCTCAGGGCATCATCACACTGCTCTGTCACCCCACAACATTCCCAATGTGTCTTGCAAATGACACTTTTGTATTTCACATTAGGCAAAATCCGGACAAAAGCATCCCAGCTTTGCCTTTCCTCCGTGTCAGATCCATCCTGGTATTCCTTCAGACCATGGCATTTTCTCCTCCCTACGTGGCCTCAGAGAAAGGTTCATTGTCCCCAGACAGGGGATGCTCAACCTGCAGCTCATAAAGCCTCTGGGCATCTGTGAAAGGCAGGAAGGGGAAAGAGAACAGACACGAGGCCTTTTCAGTTCTCTAGAAATGCCACGAGCACCTAGAGAGAAAGAAAAGTACCCAGCACTGGGAATGCTGGAATCTACAGATCCAAAAATATGGGAAAGCACAGTCATGGAATAAATGAGCCCAATCTGTTCAATGCTTCCCTCTTCAGTGATGGCTGTGACCCCCTGGTGAGGTTCTGGACTCTGCTTTGAGCTTCACCTGCTCAGCTACCAATGAAGATTTGCCCCATTGCCATCTCTTTGTACTTGCCAAGCACCCGAGGGCAGGACTCAAGAAGAAGATTCCTTATCCCAGCTGAAGATCTGCCTCTTCCCACCCCATCCCACGCACTGACCACCACACAAATCCCAGGGCTGTGGTGCTGCCCGAGGCACCTGCAGTTTGCACTGGGCACAAACAGAATCAGGAACATCTCAACCCCCCACAGCTCCAGGTTCTCTTTGCCACAGGGTGACGATAAATCCTGAAGGGAACTTCCTCAAGGAGAAAGAGCCGGGAGAGGAGCTGCCCTGCTCCCATGGAACAGACCTGCAGAGCTCCACTTCCACAGCAGCCCTTCCCAAGGCCACGGGCAGGGAATGCAGGGGGACGTGGAGCCAGCCAGAGCCCAGCCTGCAGCTCCTGCAGGGCTTCTGCCACCACAGTGTCCCGGAATCACAGCCAGGGCTGCAGAGCCGCCACGGGGCAGCCTCAGCCCGGCCGTGGCAGCAGAGCAGCGTCCCTGGCTGCAGCCAGGAGCTGCCACCGCTGTTCCCTGCTGGGATCTGGCCTCTGCAGAGCCCGGGGACAGCGGGGACGCTGGCAGTGCCCCGAGGGGCAGCTCAGGCTCTGCTGGCGTGAAGGTGCAGTGGTTTGAGTTCGTTCACCTGAGTTTCTGGCTAAACGCCAGCACACTTACCAGCTTTATTTAATTTTGCTGTGAGATAAGGATTAGGAGGTCCATAGGTCACTTGCAAGACTGACCCTTCCTGGGTAAACCCACGACAGAAGGGCAGGTGCAGAGACTGGCAGGGGCACAGGAGGGCCTGGCTGCTGTCCCTGCCCGTCCCTGCTGGGAGGGGACCACCCCAGCTCACCGCCAGCGTTTTAGGTTTTATTCACCTCCCCGGTGACAAGAGAGGAGAGGAGCCTTGTGAGGCAGCAGGCAGGAGTCTGGCACTGACAGTGCTCTCAGAGCCCTCAGCTCGGCAGAGACTCTTTGATCCGTCCAGGATAAATACCCAGACACGTTCAGGGTTCCACGGAGCCCAGCGCCCACCCCCTGAGCTGTCTGCAGGCACAGCAAACCAGCCAAGTCCTGTGTGCTGCTCTGGGCCCTTGTGCCCTGTCTCACTCACCACATGTGTGTCTGTCCTGTGACAAAAGTGACTTTATTCCGTGCCTCTTTCAGGACAACAAGGGACATTCGTTCTGCCAGGCCCACTGATCTCCACAGGGCTCTAAGGCACCTTGGCTGAAGGAGTTCAGACATTCACAGCCTGAAAACCCTGAGCAAACAAAAAGCCTGAACGCCCCAGGAAGACACCAGCGCTTTAAACTCTTTAAAAATCGAATTAAGCAGCCACAGTTGATAAGACTTTAAACACAATCCCAGGTTTCTGCCCTCACCACTTCTCAGAGCAGCAAATCCATTTCCTGGTACAGATGTTCCACATTTCAAGTCTGGCCCCCGTGGCACTGCAGCAGCTTCGGATTCAGGTGAAATCACGGAGCTGTGTCACGGGAGCTGTTCACATCCACAGAACTCACCCCACCCCGAGCACAGGGCGACGAAAAACTCCCGGAAAAGCTTCCAGAGCCCCGCACACCCTGACAGGGTTTCGCTCCCAGCTCACAGGTTTGTGCAGAGCACTGGCAGAAAGCTGCAGGGGGGTGTTCAAGGAAGCCTGAAGTTCAGGGAATGAAGCCCAGGGCTCTGGAAGCCTTGGAAAACAGGCAGCAGGATGGTTCATCCCAAATTACGATTCCAGAGGCAGCCGGGGCCGTGGCATCGCCGCTGGTGCCCTGACGTTGCCAGGCTCAGTTGCTAAGCACAGGCACACAGGGAGCGGCTCCAGCGCTTCCTGACAGGGCTGGGGAGAGGGAAAGCAGAGGGAGAAACCCCCCGGGTTTATGAACACACAGAGATCTCCATGAACGCTGAAGCATCAGTGACAGAGTTCGGCGACACCGCGCACAAACCGGCGTCCGCTGCGTTCGTGAAGCCACAGATTCTTTCCTTCCCTTCCTTCACAACATTCCTGCCTCTGGATTTCAGCAGCTCCAGCTGTTTGGGGCTTCCTGCTGAAGCCCTGGGGAGTGGTGTGGAAGAAGCAGCAGGAGACACAAGGACAGGGAACTCCTGCACCCAGCCCAGAGCGATCACTGTTCAGCACCAGCCTTAAACACCCAATCTGAATCCGAATTTGAACCTGAATTTGAACCCGAATTTGAACCCGAATTTGAACCTGAATTCAGCCCAGGGCAGCTCAGCAACAGAGACGAGCCCGCCAGGAGTGTTCTGAGCAAAGCCAGAGGCTGCAGGTGTGTCCAGGTGTGCCCAGGCACAGGAGAAGAGCAGCTCATCCACGTGCTTGGAATCAAGGATTTTATTCAGATGCCACAATCAACCATCCCCAGGATGTGCAGGAAGCATCTTGAACAGCAACAGTGGAAACTCAGGATAAAGCCACACTTTTGGGCTATTTCTTTTCACAGCAATGTTTTTTGTTTAACAGCTCTCCCCATTCTGTTTTTCCCTGGCCTGGATGTATTTATGGAGGATGATTTGATCCTCTCCCTGTTTTCCAGGCTGTGCTTTCATCCTGCAGGATACAGCTCTGAGCATTCTCAACCCATCCCACTGGAATTCTTCCTGTGCCATGGACACCAGATCACCTCAGTCATTCCTACCAAGGTTCCTCAAAGCCTCGTGAAAACTTCTATCAGTTCTTCCTCAGCTCTGCTGGAAAACGCTTTGGTGCTGTCTCCACCCGCACTGAAGCTTTCGTGATCCGTAAGCCAGAAAATCCCGGGATTTTTTCCGACTGCTCTTGGATTTCACGAGTTCTGTTTCAAACTCTGACTTTCACATTACAAACCAGCCTGAACAAATGGGTTTCCCAATGCTCCCCACACTTCCAGCAGCCCCTCGTTATCCAGATAAAGAAGAGCAATTACCTGCAGCAAGTCCACAGCTGCACAATCCCTGCTGGAACCAGGAATCCTGGGCAGACCAGGACCACTTGGAATCACTTGCTCAGCTCCTGGAAGCACCACAGTTATCCCAATATTCAGCCAGAACGGCCTCTTCTCCAGGGATGTAATTTCCTTCCTTCAAAACTTCCCCTTTCAGAATTGTCTCTTAATCAATTTTCACTGTTCCCTCAGCGCCGCCGCTCCTCTCCACAGCCATTGTCAGCAGAATAATAAACCCAGGCACTCATGGAGCCATTTCCATCTCCAGAGCACTCCACAGGCATTAACCAATTAATGCAGGTTCTCCCTGTGCCTCTCTGGTGTGAGAACAGCCCCACTGGGAATTCCCAGCGCTTCCCTTCGTGGCCTCTCAGTTCCTCCAGTGCCCTTGGATTCAGTCACAGAATCGCTGAAGGGTTTGGCTGGGAAGGGACCTCAAAGCTCCTCTCCTCTGCACCTTTCCTGTCAAACCAAGAGTTACCCTCGGAAAAAATACGGTTTAAGACATCGTTAAAGCACTGAGATGGAAGCTGGGAGGCCTTGACTGACCCTGGAATCCCAGGGAGGTGTCAGACACCAGGAGACCCCTTGGTGACAAATGCCACAAAACCCAACCCAAGTTCATTTCAAAAGGAACTTCAGAGCCCCAGGTTTACAGATATTATTTTCTAACCCAAGAACTGCAGGGAGATGCTGTGGACCTGAGCTGTGCAGCCACAGTTCCCTTAAAACCCTCCCCCTGGGCATGTCTCCACTTATTTAGGCATCTAAATATCCTTGAAAATGTCACCCTGGGAGTCCAAGCCTCAATGAAAATGTTCAGCCTGATTCAAAACCTCCCTAAAATTTTATTCTTATTTTCTCTCAAAGATGAACACGGTGAAGATTTCATTTTTTCTCACCTCCACTGCAGACATCTGTAAAAATGACACAGATCATCTCAACCCCCAATTGAAATTAATCTCAGAAGCTGATTTGATGAAAAACTTTTTTTTCCCAGCGTCTGCAAATGGACTCCACTCAAGAGCAGCATTTCTACTCAGTCTCATTTACAAGGTGCTAATTATTAGCACCAAAACAAATTTTTCAATTTGTATTTCAATTATTTTGCAGTAAAATGATATTTGCATTTAAATGGTCTATCCAGTGGGCTCAAAGGCATTTTCATCTCGGGTGTTAGGATTATGTCAGAAAAGAAAATAAAAATTGAAGAAGGTGAAGGAAGGTTCAAGGTGAAATCCATCCCGAGTCACAGTGGAGCCAAAATTAAAGAATTCCTCATGAAAATCTTTCATTATTGGTCTCTGTCCCCCTTGTCACCAAACCCTGTCACCATGGAACACCTAAAACCAGCTCAAATCCCATTTGCCACTGGAGCTCTGTGTCCAGCTGTAAAGTTCCATGTTCCCTCAAGGCCCAAGGGAGATCTTGGCCTCCAAATCCCATCTCCCTAAAAATTTACAAGCGCTCAGCCCTTGGAATTCTCACAATATCAACAATTCCATCATTTGACTGATGGTTTAAAGAGAGCACAGTGGGGAGAGCTCCTGTACAAATCAATCTGCACTAAGCTCTGAGGGGGTTCCAAGGAGGTTTTCCCCCTCCTCACCAGGTTTTGGATTCTAACTCAGATTTGACACACCAATTCATTAGCCAGGTTGTATTTTCGTGCATTTTTCACTCCCTAAAAAGCCCAGAAGTTACACAAGTCCCCTTCTGGTGCTTGCAGGGAGGCCACAGACCCTTTTTAGCCCCCAGGGCTCAGAGCAGGGACCCAGAGAAGCTCTGCAGCAGCTAAAACAGAAGAAACCACTTCATCCCCTGCCATCCCTGGCATCTTACACCTCCAGATCTGAAATAAATTAAAAATATCACTCGGAACAAGCAGAGACTCCACTTATTAAAAGCTCTTCACTCTTGCACCACAATTCTCATCTCCCCACGCTCTGCAAAGTGAAATGTTCTGTGTGTTTACAAGTGCTCTGAGATCCTCCAACAAACCCCTCTGCCAGGCAATTGTATTACAACAGCTCACACTTGTGTGATTGGATTTGAATTACAAAAAGAGCCAAACAGAAAGCAATTTCTCCTGGGAATTTTTGTTAGGATATAAATCCAATTTTTACTTGATTCCGTTAACAGCACTTTCATATTCACTTCCTTTAAGTATTGCAGCACTTGATATTTATTACCTAATGCCTCCCTGTCACCTTGAGCAATCAATGAAAGTCACCCGGAGTTGACAGTACAGAGAAAAGTTAATAAATAAAAGTTAATCATTCACTTCACCCGATGAGCCAAAAAAACAAGCCCGTCACATGCCCCAAACAATAAATAGCTACAAAAGGCTCCTTACAGATTCTCTGGAGAAAGAGCGAAACATTTCAATTCTACTGAATTGTTCAGTCCATTTAGGCGTGAATTTCACGTTTCCAATGGCAGAACCTCAGTTATTATTTCAGGGAATCATGGAATGCTTTGGAAGGGAGGTGAAAGATCAGCCGTGGGCACTGAACGCTGCGAGCTCTGTTCAACAAGAAATGCCCCTCTGTCCAAACATCATCTTGGTAACTGATGGGT
This sequence comes from Orthonyx spaldingii, assembly GCA_013397795.1. Lineage (NCBI taxonomy): Eukaryota > Metazoa > Chordata > Aves > Passeriformes > Orthonychidae > Orthonyx > Orthonyx spaldingii. The sequence continues at coordinate 342,841 of VZTJ01003512.1, forward strand.
GCTCTGAGAGCACAAAACCAGGGTTTTTTTTGTCCTGTTCTAACCCAATTTAGAAGAATTCTTGTGCCAGGCACTGATTTTCCACGACTTGTACAGTTTCTGTATCCCGTGACCTCTCCACCTCCGCACAACCACCAGAGAAACCCAGAATTTCCTTCTGTTAACATTACCTTGCATTTTATTTTTCTCTCACCTCCTCCATCCATTTAAAACCTCACTTTCACCCACAGACATATTCCACTTCATCTTCGTTTTCAATCCCCAAAGCAGATCAATACCTTTCTTCTTCAATCTACATAGCTCTCAATCAAGGAGCTAACAGGGGGTGAATTGAATCGACTTGTACGCTCAAATTGGGGATTTTTTGTCAAAAGTCTCATTTGTTAACTGCATTTCGTGGAAAAAAAAGGCAAAAAACTCTCTGTAAGAACCCTCAGCGTTGGGACTCCTGGGCAAAAAAAGGTCATCATTGGTTGTCTAATTTAAGATTGGGAAGTGCTCCCAGGAGGAAGAGATGACAGAGCCTCCCCAAAGTCAGTATTTTAAATGCAGTGAAATGAACTTGCTCTTTTTAAATAAAATTCGTTCACTCAGTAGGAAGAAGTCCAGGAGTTTACCAAGAGGTGACAACAGCAGGGTTGGTTTTTTTACCTTAAATCTCACCAAGGGTCAGAACCAGCCCTGCCTGTGCCACTGGGGGAGGGTCCTGGGCCTGTGAGACACCAGGGCAAAATTAACCACAGGAGTCTGGAATGGTTTGGGTGGGAAGGATCTTAAATCTCATCCAATTCCACCCCTCCCACTATCCCAGGGAGCTCCAAGCCCAGTCCAGCCTGGCCTTGGGCACTTCCAGGGATCCAGGGGCAGCCACAGCTCCTCCGGGAATTCCATCCCAGCCCCTCCCCAACCTCACAGGGAAGGATTTCTCCCCTTGTGATCAACTCCAAAGAACTTCACTCAAAACCCAGCCTGGGCTTTCTCTCTGGGCTCCACTGACAGCCTGGGGACAATCCCACACCTCGTTCCCTCAGCACAGGAGCTCTGACAGGGATTTTTTAAACCAGATTTTCATTAAAGCAGCTACCAAAGTAGAGAAATTCCAACCCAGCTGGTTTAACACTCACTGAAGAGCTGCAGGATTTGCAGGAGAGGACACCAGAGCCTGCAGAGAGGGAAGTGGAGCCCTCAGGGAGAGCAGCTTGTCCTTCTGAGGTTGTGTTAAACCCAACACTGCAAAGAAAGGCCCCACACTGCTAAAAAATTCTTATTTCAATGAGGGACAAACTCCCCATCCTTTAAACCCTTCATTACTCCAGCAGGTGGATTTTATTTTAATATTAACAGCCCAAGTGGTGCTTAACTTTGATGGCAGCCCCTGGGGAATGCTGCTGACAGATGCCCAGTGTCCAGGATCCTGCCTAACCTTTCCCTAATGGAGACAAAACAACAATAGAGGGATATAAACAATATGCTGCGGGATGCAAGGAGCATCTTTGAAAATGGCCCTGCCTTTGGAAAAGCACCAGCTCCATTATCCTTCTGCAGGACTGGGTATTTTCCTCTTCTTTCCGGGAGGAAATGTGTTTTTCTGGGTGTTATTATTTGGTGGCTAAAGGGGAAGGGAACACTGAATTGTGCCTTTGTCACGGGAGGAATGAGCTGCAATTTTCTGCACCCCCGACTTCAACAGCTCCCCACAGCCTCTGCAAGGTGCAGTGAAAGAGGGGAGAATCCTGCTGGGATTTAAAGATGTGGAGAGGGAGGATTGGGGACAGGGATGTGACCCTGTGTAAGCCACCACACCCCAACACATCATTCCCCACAGCAAAGCTCCTCAGCAAACTTTCTGTGCCTAACATCCCACTCCTCCTGGTTTTTTTCAGGGAATGAACTCCACCTCAGGCTGTCTGACTCCAAAAGCAATGGTATCAATGCCACCAAAAAAAAAAAAATAAAAAATTCTTATTTCAAACTCTGCTTTCACTAAATTAACTAAACAAAATATTGATAAACTGCTGATAAATAACAGGAACTGTAACAAGGAAACAAGTTCTCCATTTGATCTCTGCCATCCTGCAGACATTCATCTTCACAATTAATTAGATAATACTATTAGTACAGCACTGTTTTCCCCCTCTACAGACAAGAAGCTGGAGCTCACATAATTTAAGCAACTGCTTCAAAGGCAGAGTCTGTGGCAGCTTAGAATCAGAAGGTCCAGACCATCCTCTCTGCCAATATCCTGATTTTCTAAAGACCGGGATCCAATTCCCTGATGCTTCTGGCAAGTTCTCAGTGCAAACCTCCTACCTTCCCATCTCCAGTGAGTACACTTTGCTTTGAAAATCTGCTTTCTTTGCATAAAACATGGATCTAAGTGTATAAAAACTGTAGAGGCAATTCTGCACGAATCACGGGAGCTGTGCAAATCCTTCCTGCGACAGAAACTGCACGAGATTCCATTGCTGACTTTTTTTGACAATACTGCTTGGAGTTCAGTAGCAGACAGACAACTTTCACCTCAAAATGTCATTCACAATTAATCCCCAATTGTACATGAAATGGTTGAATTCACTCCACGCAATCAAGGGAGAGAACCAGGAGCGCATAAAAGTTGTGCAGTTAATCAACCCCGTGCAATTTGTAGCTGCTGAAAGCTCCTCACAAACACCCCAAGCCCTCTCTCTGCAGAATAAATCTGTAAATCATTTTGCAAATTCTATTTATCGCTGGTTCAGAGAAGGGGAAGGGAACCAGAGTGAGTGAGGCTCACACCCTGATGATTCCCCCGTGCCCACAGCCATGGGAAGCAGCAGGAACTGGGCTCCAACAGCTCCTGAAAAAGTCAGGGGAGTGTGCAAGGAACAGGAGAGCACTGAAGCAGCAAATCCCCGGTTGTGGTTAATTCTCTGGCTGTGATTAACTCATCTTTCTTGGCTATTCCAGCCCTTCTTGCACCTTCTAAAGCAGCTGGGGCCGGGATTATCAGGCTGTGACCGTGCTTGGGTCTGCCCTGAAGTGACGAGTGAGGAACAGGTAAAACTCTACACTGACAGAAATGTAGGTGGATGAAACCCAGAGAGAGCCACTGCACCAGGACAGAACAGACTCCACATTCCAGAGGTCAAAGGAACAAAGCTTCCCTTCCTTTTGTTTCAAAGCGTTCTGGACAAAGACTCCTTGATTTGATATTCACTGCTGGTTTATCTGCCTTGGAACGGCCACCGCCGACATTTTGATAAATGGACGGAGGAATTGTTCTGTTCCAGTGTAACCACTGTGAAATGCCTTTGCACAGACACAGCTCCAACCTCATCTGCAGCGGGAAAGCTTCTCGAAAACCACCTCAGGAGCAGCAGCACCACAGCCCTGTGCTGGTGCTCAGCGTGGGATGACGCAGGAGTGACATCCAGGCTGCTCCTGGCTCTGCTGACACCCTGCTGGGTGACCTTGGCCAGGCCTTCCTGCTCCTGGCTCTGCCTCCCTGACTTCCAGCACCTCCTGGGGCACCCACTGCCCTGCCCAGGAATGAAACTGGAGCAGGAATTCCTTTGGCCGTGGGAGGAAAGGGGGAGACATTGACCAGCAGGAAATGGGATGCTGCAGTTTCCTTCTGGCTGGATGGAGAGAGGAGCTGCCTTCCGAGGGCACCCAGGATTACAAAGGAAGAAGCCAAAATGTCAGGGAGGGTGGAGAATTTCTCAGCTGCAGCTCCAGTCCTGCCCAGGGGGTGCCCACACAAACACAGCTGGCTCTGGTGACACTGGTGGCCGCTCTCAATTCCTTGCTTGACAAGCAGAGTTCCAGCAGCACTTAAAGCAAGCCCCCCCTGGGCTGTGATTTCCACCCATTTCCACAAGAATTCCATTCAAGAATTCCACACAGAATTGTTGATAGTTTGGTTTGTTGCCTCTGTCACACAAGGGCCACCTGCAGGTGTATCCAGGAGGAATTTCTGCATGGAAAGGGTGCTCAGGTACTGGAAGTGCCCAGGGAGGTGGTGGAGTCACATCCCTGGAGGAGAGAATCCTGCTGGGATGAACGCCCTGGAGGTGTCCAAGGAAGGCCTGGATGTGGCACTCAGTGCTCTGGGCTGGGGGCAAGGTGGGGACTGGGCACAGTTGGACTCCATGGCCTTGGAAGGCTTTTCCAGCCTCAGTGATTCCGGGATTCTGGGTGTTTAAACCCCACTGAACAGGGAATGACACTGCTGACTACACCCCACTGGCACACACCAACACCACGGGTGTTTCTGCACCCTGTTCCACTTCCCTCAACCCTCTACAAACCTTCACCCCCCAAATACAGGCCACAGGTTCAATTCCCTGTCAATAACGGGGAAGGATTTGATTTTTTTAATTACTCCCCTATCCCACACGTCCCTGGCAGCCGCAGCTGCTCCAGGCCTCACGGTTACAAGATCCTCTTCCAGTGGAAGTCAGAGCATCACATCCCCTTATTCCACGATTTTTCTGACCCCTGGGGAATCCCCAGCACCGGCAGGACTCTAACACAGCCCCCAGGTCTCCTTCCAGCCAGCAAACCAAGGTGTGCACTCCAAACCAGGGAATTGATTCCTACAGGTGACGCCTGTGCCTTGGAAGGACAGAAATTATTGCAAGGAGCCGAGTCAGGGAATGCAGCTGACACTGGGAAGAAAGAAGAAACACCACACAACCCACTGTGCAGTCCCATTAAAAAAAAAAAAAGATGGAAAGCCACCCCAAAAACTCTCTTCCACTTTCGTGCAAGGGAGGTGTAAAATCATTTCCATCCAAGCTCCCTGCAGTCTCCACTCTGGCTGCGTCCATGGAGCCAAGACACTGAAAGAGAGTTAATTTGATTCCTTTAATCAATGGGATTGTCCCAATTGCACATTAACCACCATCAGCCCTGTCTGCCACTGCAGAGCACGGAGGCAGCACAGAGATTTTGCAGATTCCTGCGCTGCATCCTGTTTATTGCAGGCAGAGAACATCGATTTCCACAAGTGCACTGTGCTTCACTCCCCCAGACACGCCCTGGAAACACAACTGGGGGTGCTGCTATCACTGGGTTCATCTCCATATCCCAGTTCCACTGAAAGCCATGGAAGTGCCTTCCCCTCGGAGCAGGAAATAAATAACCTCGGAGTTGCACTGAAATCACCTCACAGCAAGGAGCCTCACGTTCCTTTGTGGAGAACTGAGGAACAAAGCAGGAAAAGCGATGTTGTGGTTAAGGCAGAGCTGCCCCAAGCTCCCCAAACGACCCCGTGCCAGTCACTCCATGAAGCAATGAGTTATTCCATGGAGCGGTTTGGGCTGGAAGAAACCTCTGGAGATCAGGTTGAATCCAATTTTTAGGGATTTGTCTCTGCTCTCAGAGGCTGCAGAGACACAGGGTGGGATCAGAGCCTCCCTGCTGGGCTCCTGCCCTGCAAGACCTGCAGGACGAGGATGAGCTGCACACGCTGGAGCTCTCACTACACCGACCTCAGGGAAACATTTCAGTGAGCAGTGAAAATTAAAATACTGAGCTGGACCATCAATCCTCAGTTACCTGGCAGGATGGATGGTTCCCACCTCTGCTCCCATGGCCAGCCTTCCCAGGTGGAGCAAAAAGCCTCACCTGGTTCAAAGTCCCCTTCAAGCCTGGTTCCCTTTCCCTTCCCACCATTCCTCACTGGGTATTAGAGCCAATCAATGGGATTCCACCACCTCTGACATTTCTGGCTGCTGTGTGCGTCAAAAAAACAGCTCAATGCTGCACTCAACAACTCCAGCAGCACAGAATCTTTACTACTTAATCTTTTCTTTTTTCGTAGCCCTTAAAGTCTTATCTCTCCCCTTCCATTTGAATTTGCTCTATTTTCTGTTGGGAAAAAAAAAAAAAAAAAGCCTAATTTAAATTTAGGCCTATTCATGGTGTTTCTGAACCTCCCAATGCCTAGAAACATGGAGGAGAGTAAAGAAGTATTATTTAAAATCCACTCAGCTAAACAGAGCTTTGTTATAATTTCACTAAAGCCTGTGAAAAATTACTCCAGCCCTGTGTCTCAGGATACTCTTGATAAAAATGGAGTTTAAAAGACTTTTCTTGCAATGCTATGGGCTCAAAACCAGTTAAGGCTGCCTGACCTTGCCCCCAACTAACCCTCAACATTATCATAACAATTTCCTCTGGTCAAGATCCAGGCCAAATTCCAGCAGGGGTTGAGGGAGCAGCAGCAGGAACAGAAGCACAGCTGTGAAATTTGGCATTTCCCAACCAACCGGGCTCTCGGAAACCGGAGAGGGGCAGTGAACACCACGGCTGGAAATCCCTGGAGCGCTGGTGGAAGTGGCTACCAGCAGCCTGGGGGGGGTGAGGAACCATTCCCTGGATGCAGATCAGGCAGGAATAATCAGTTCTGCCCAGGGACACACATCCCCTATAGCACAGACATCCCCTGCACCACAGCTCAGCCACACCTGAATCCATCCAGAATCCATCCAGACTGCCTGGATCCCACTCCCCACAGCCATCCCGATGTCTGACAGGAGCTGCTGACGAGGGGGAGGCAGCAGCAGAGCAGCGAAGAGCCAGCTCTGCTCCCTGCAGCTGGCGCAGCTGGGAGCCGGCAGCAGCGGGATCCAGCGCTTCCCCGGGAGGCATCCGAGGGACAGGCACAGCTCAGTGGGGAGCAAAGCTGGGGCTTAGATGTTCTTCAGCTGCACTCAGCAGCCACAGCAAAAAAACAGCCGGAGTGACAGGCAAGGAACAACTTCCAGCACGGAGAAGTCTCTGCCCCAGGCGACGGGGTCAGTGCAAGGACTGGGAAGGCAGAAGGTGGGATGGGCACTGCTGGGTTAATGATGGATTCCGTGACCTTGAAGGTCTTTTCCAATCCAAATGGTTCTGTGGTTCCCAGAATTGTGGGCCAGACATCCAAAGCCTGGAGCAGAATCCTGGTCACAGCCCAGCAAGGGCTCCTCTTCCCCCCTCACCATGGGCACACACTTCCATGGGGAAACGTGCTGGGTGTGGATGTTCCTCACTGGGAACTCCAAGTGGGGATTCAGGACAAGAGAATAAAATCAAGGGATGATTACAGTGTAAATGCACACTGTGGTGGTGCAGCCCCTGCCCTGAGCTCACTCAGGGCTCAGGAAAGCTCGTTAGGCCTCGGTGCTGATTAATGGCAGCTCATCCGAGACCCCTCTGCTCCCACAGGCATCTCACAGGCTCCTCTTTTCTCACTAACACCCTCCAGACTTTGTTCCTCTGTCTGAACAACAGCCTGAGTGGAATCGTGTTTCAGTCACTGGACTTTTGAGGAGGATTCCCCCCAAACCACCTCGGATGGACGCACAGGAGCTCCCTAAGCTACCTTTACCTGCAGCAGGACTACACAACATCACCTCCCACAAGGACGGCTCAGGGATGGATCCAAACCATCCTGAACAGCAGCTAAGGGAGCCATCACCTCGACAGGATGCTGAAATGAGGAGCACACTGAGGGTATGAGCCAGCTTTGCTCACGGGTGTGAGCTGTGCTCTTTAAAACAGGAACCTGGTCTGGTTTTCCTCCATCCCACTCAGTGCTCTCCGTGTGCCTCCGGACAGACCAAGGCTCCAGCTCAGGTCTTTCATTTAAGTTTGATCCAGAACCATCAGATTTACTGACTCCACCTCCTGCTGAACCTTCTCCTCTCATTTCTAACTCTGGTCCACACCTAATTAAAAACGTGGGACAACAGGGGATGTTTAACCCATTGTGATCCCTCAGGGGAGTGGAGTTATCACTGTAGGTCAATACCTCTGCAATGAAACCTCCCCTGCCCTCTGTTCCTGCCCACATCTTAAATTCATGAACAAAATTCATAAACAGCTTCCTGCTCCTCCACTCTTCAGAAGAAGAGTCTGCCAAAAACGACTTTCCACTGAGAAAAAAGAAAATTACAGAGGTTTAAACTGATGAGATGGTGTTTCAAGCTGGTGCATCCTCCCTTAACCCAGCACCAACCAAGCCCGGTGTGTAAAGAACGGTGTCGAGACCCTGGCCATTAAAATAAATTTTTATCTGTGTTTATCCACACACATGGGGCCTGTACATGCCCCAAATGCAGCTTCCAGTGCTGGAGCACAGCTGATTCCCCAGGAAGGAGCAGGAAGGAGTGAGAAGCATTGCTGACAATCAATACACAGAATTCCAGAACCATCACACTCGGGAGGCCACGCAGGGATCGCCATCCACCCAGAGCCAAAGGCAAACCCAGCGCCCTGTGCCAACCCTATCCCTGTGAAACCATCACTGGAGCCTTACAACTGAAAGGGGGAACCACACAAACCCTTCCATGCCTGCAATAAACTTCCCATCACCAAGCACCACCTCCCCTCCTTTTGCTCCGTCCTTTCCCAAGGGAAGCTCCGTTATCCTGCCCTTGGCCACAGCAGCACGTGAAGGCACCACCCGCCCTGTGCCGGTTCTGAAAGGCCATTTCTGGGCAGCAGGACTGCAGACATGGCCCAGCTGAGGTGATGGGAGCAGGGTTTCTCCCCTTTTTTTATTCCTAACTCCTCACTGCTGCTCCAGGCACACGGCTCTGCTGCCACACTATGGGAACTGCTGGCTACTGCTCCCTCCAACCCCGGCAACGGCAGAGCTCGGAGCTCTTGGAACTTTGTTCCACAGGGGTTCGTGATTCAGCCCAGGCTGATCTGATTTCCTGGGATTACACCCCAAAGCCACCGTGGAGCCTGCAAAGGGCGGGTGCTCCCCTCCCTCCGTGTGCACCCCTGCGTATCCAGCACCGAGCACCGACGCCAAAGTTGGCATCCTGCTTCCACAGAAAACATCCTTGCTGGGGTTTCAGAATCTACAGAGAGGACGTATTGATCAATGCCTCTGGCTCTGATGAAGATGAAAAAACATCTGAGGGCCTAAAAAGCTTTCGCAGGTCTTCTGTTCACAAAGCAAAACAACCCAGAGCATCAACCTCTGGCTGAAGGATCCAGAACAGAGAGCTCTACATGCAGACAGGAGGGACCAGGGGCCTGAGAAGAAAGGATTAAATGCTCAGCGAGGTACAGAAGATCTGGAAGATCCAGTATGAATAAGGCACAGACAGCTCAGAAAAAGGAAAAAAAGCTGTAAGCCCCTGATAGAGTAAATCTGAGATTTAGGTATCTCTCCATCAGTCTGCTCGTATGAGGAAAGCTCAACAGAAGCTGCTGGAAAGGTTTTCCTCTGTGCACAGGCTGAAGAAATGAAAAATTGCCACCAAAATAAATCTGCAGCCTTTATTAGGACCTGTAGGTTGTTTGGGTGGGTTTACAGCCTTTCCTAACAGATCCTCCCAGTCAGCAAAACTGTTCAGCTCCACTGCAAGAGTGCTCAGGAGGAGCAGTTAATCCTCATCCCCGAGCCCCTGAAAGGAAATCTGCCTTACATAATAAAATCAGTGTTGCATTCTAGATAAAGTTCTTCCCCCCAAAAAAAAAAAAAAAAAAAACCCCCCAAAAACAACCCCAAACCCAAGGAGCTTTCATACACATCAACACCCAAACACACATTCCTCCAGCCTAGGATACAGCAGACAAGACAACGTTACTTGGAAACTCTTGGAAATCGGGGCACTGCACAGTGTGGAGAGCAGCCACTGCCAAGCACTTGGCTCTCCCACTCTTCCCCCTCCTACACACACAGGAGGACAGTCCCTAAATATTTGCTGTTTCCACCAGAAATAAACTTCAGTCCCTGGATCTGCTTTGGCTACAAGGGCAGCTGCGGAAATGAGGTAGGAGACACAAGCAAACGGCCCCCAAATTCAAGTCTTCTTCTGCTTTCCAGCCCAAACATGCATATTTCATAAAAACCAGGATGCTGAGGCCAAAAAGCTCATATATAAGAGATATTCAACTGGGAAGGCAGGAGGAAAAGGAGGAAAGTGCTTCCATCTTCATGCAAGGCATCCAGAAATCTGTTCTATCAGCTGTGGGCAAGCAGCAGGGTAGTGAAATCCTGAATGAAGATGCCAGGGAAAGACAGAGGGGAAAGCGGTGCTGGCATTTTTCAGAGTCATCCTGCACATCACCAGCGACTGTGCCCGAACCTGACCCACTGGGGAAGGGGAATGAGATCATACACAGCCACCCTTTACCCCCCCGGCGCTTCAGAAATTGTTGCTCCCGAAGGATGCGGCTCCAAAGGTCTGAATCAAACACCCTCAGCGCCGTGCCCGAGACACCAAGGCAGCGTGTGCCGACACCCCGGTGGCACACAGCCCAGTGGCACACAGCCCAGTGCCACACAGCCCAATGCCACACAGCCCAGTGCCACACAGCCCGGTGTCACACAGCCCAGTGCCACACAGCCCAGTGCCACACAGCCCGGTG
>VZTJ01003513.1:0-23649 GCA_013397795.1 Orthonyx spaldingii
ATGTACCTGATTGTATATGTTGAAATAATAATAGAAATATCCACAATTTTGCTGCAAATTAATTCCATTTATTGGATTTTAGTCTGTCCCAGTATTTGCAGTTCTGGATTTGATCCAAAGGTCTAAATTATTTTATCAGTGCACAAGGCCACATTTCAGCACCTAAACCTATGTGCATAGCTTTAATTGCTATTCTTTGTAAGACTTTGTGTTAAATGAAAGACTTTTAGTCTGTAGTACTTGTGTGTGGTCTAATGCAGCTAAAATGCCTATCCACTTCATACTTAAGTCCTACTTGCAGCCCAGTAATCTCTCTGTGTTCCTTCCATCCTCTATCATTCACTTTTGTTGAAAATAAACCATATTATTGTCAGAAAACCTAGTACAAAGGTACTAATTGAGTGATACTGTGTGTCATTCAAGAAAAGGAGTGATTTTTATAACATTTTAAACTGAAAAGCATGCTTGTGACATTAGTAGGTATAAATCAAAGTTTCTGCCTTTGACTCATGTTATGCATTTTTAATGGTTTAACATGACTAGTTGCTGTTGGCATCAAGGGAAAAGCTTGTCACATTAGACTGTGTCAGCATGTCTAAATACAAAGCATGTGCCCCTGGGGATTCTTTGGTTTGAGAGCATGTTAGTTTCTTTAATTGACTGGGGTTGCTGAAATTTAGGCAAGACCTTGATTCATCTGGAAATTCAGAATCTTGACCTAATGGTACTGAACACCAGCAAGTCTCCTTGAAATAATCTTGGTACACTGTGTTTCCAGTGCTTCCATTTAAAAATGATCCAAGAACCAGTGGTTGGGCCTAACTTGGTAGCAGAAGCAGAAGAAACTTAGCTGTGCTCATAGGGTTGCAAGGTTGCTTTACATTAGAGCAGGCAATGGCAACATCAAGGAAAAGAGGGTTCTAGAATAAGGCAAAACTCAGAGGAGACTAGATCTGAACAAAAGTCATGTCATGTTTTTTGTGTTCAATGTGTGGCTGTTAGGGGATAGCAAGGCCGCTCAGGTGTATAAGCACTCTAACCCACAGTGGCGGAGCAGACCTCTGCGCCAAGGCATCTGCAGAGTCACCTGTAGTACAGTTTTCAATATTGCAGGAAACGTTACTGCTACAGTTCAGATTCTGCTGTTGCGGCTAGTAAAATCCCCTCACCCTGTCATCCATCTTCACCTTGTGTTACTGCCTTTCTTTTCTTGTGTATCATGACTTAAATTTTTGCTGAATTGAATTTCTGTTCCTGTGTAGTTATATCAACGTAAAGTAACCCATTCTATGGGTTACTGCACACTTAAATAGTAACATAACTTCCAGCAAAATGGCCCCAGAGTAAGAGGCTTCTTCCTGGACTATGCTAAGGACGTAGAGGAAGTAACTCAGCTGCTAAGGCCTGTGCACTTTCCTGAGAAAAATAAATGAACCTCCCTAAAGTGTGTGCGTTCCAAAGCAAACTCTTTGATAAACTAAGTTTCATTGCAATCATCCTAATGACAAGGTATCACTAAATTAGTCTGAAAAGTTCTTGTGGTTAAACTAAAAGCTTGCAACACAGTGTTAGCTCTTGCAAAATGTAGAAGTTGAGCCTCTTATTATACTTATTTTTTAATTGTCTGAGTTGTTATATGTAGAAGATTATATGAGAATTCAATGCAGACTGCAGAATGCTTAGGGTATGTATGCAATGTAATATTAGCTAGAAAAAAAATATTTGGTTCTGAAGTGCATTAGTGTCTTTTCCCATAAAGCTTTTAAAAAATCCTATATCAAAACCTGAGTTTGATGATGAATATCTCACAATTTAAAATCACTTTTAAAATTAGTTTCTCATCTTACATTAGTACTGGCTTAATGTAAAAGCTAGTGAATGTTTTTTACTTAGATAGGAATTTTATAATGTCTAAACAATAAACTAGATAATAAACCCACCTCTAAGTAAACCTGTCTGGCAAATTAGACATATATGATCCTGAAGGAATCCATAAAACATTCTATGATTCTGGTGAGTTGGATTCTGTTGAGTTTCTGGTGCAGAAACATGACTCACATAAAGAGAAACCAGAGGGGAATAAGGGTAGATACTGAAAGCTAACACCAACCACATGCAGCTGTTTCACTCTGTCTGGCACACATGCGCCAAAACCTGTCTTAATTGACGACCAGTATTAGGTTTGTTTTATTATTATTTTTGAAGGTTGTTCTAGATCTAAAGCAGTTCAGAGGTATCCCTGTGTAATGAGCAGGTCAGACTGGAACAGACTGTTGTTAGGAGACTTCTGGTTTAAAATCCTACCTTTTGTACTCATAATTGATGTAGACTCACAGATAGCTACAGTCAAGGCCACCATTTTAAACAAAAAATAAAGACCCACCTGCAAAATTGTGACTTTTGGGGATCAAAATGCAGAGGAGCCAAGCAAATGTAGATTGCTTGGCTGTTCAGAAAGTACTGTACTGCATCTATTCAGAATAAACTTTTCCATCAGAGCACTTCTCCTATGAGAAAAGCCTGAGAGAATTGGGTTTGTTCAGCCAGAAAAGAGAAAGCTTCATAGTGAGCTAATTGTGGCCATCTAGTACCTGAAGGAAGCCCACAAAAAAGAAGGACAGAGGCTATTTACAAAAGCAAGTAGGTGTGGTGAGGCACTGGGAAGTTGCCCAGGGAAGTTATGGATGCCCCATTCAAATGCTCAATGGAACTAGATGATCTCTAAGGTGCTGTCCAACCCAGATTATTCTATGATTCTATGATAACTGTGGCAGTAGTGAGAGAAATTTTACAGAAGTCACATTTAACTTGATTTACAGATTGTTTTTGGTAAGGATAACCATTAGGTAAAAACACAAAGGAAATATTTATACACCTCTCTCATGCAGAGGACTGGAAAAAATTTCAGACCATCTGTTACAAGGGAATACTCATCAGATCATTTCAATCCTATAACCAAACTGAATCTGATCATGGATGGTACCTGAGCGTCTTTCAAAATAGGAAAAGGATTTCGAAACCAATTTTTTAATTAAGATATTCTTTATAAAAAGAAAAATTATTTGAAAATACATTAGACTCTCGGAAGCTCAGATTACATAAAACAAGGTGTATATGAAAACTAGAGCATTTTTAAATGAAGTTGAGGTTTTCTTCTTGGAAATCAACAGGTTTTTCTCACATGTTCCAATATGAAGATTTCCATCAACAGACTTATGTAACAAAGCATGAAATGACCTTTCTGTTGCAATTCTACAGCCAAACATCTTTTAATTTCACCTGGGTCTAGGCAGCATTTTCTCCCTTAGCATCAACCAGCAAACATGAATGCCTTGGTTTTTTGTTGTGTGCATCTCAAGTCCTGTTCTTCTTTGTTGGTTTCCAGAAATCTTCATCATAATGACTAGTTGCTTAATTCCTCTAAAACATGAATAGTCATTAACAGCATAATATATTCCTCCTAGCAATATATGGCCATTCCTAGCAAACATTGGAAGTGCGTGGATCAGACACAATACCAATCTCTGCCAGGGAGACTTGTTTGTAGTCCTGAAGGTATAGATATATGATGACATTTGCCTACTGCCGTTAGCTCATAGCACCTGTGTCTGGAGCAACTTTAAAAATTCTGCTGCTACAATTAAGCATTTATCTTCAGCTATCAGACTGCGTTCATTGCTGTTGCAGGAAACAAAAAAATTTACCAGTTCCTAAAGGATTCCTTCTGTCTTTCAGCTGCTGCCTGTAGGTCATGATTTCCAGTGTAAAATCATGTCACAAGTAATAAGATATTAATAAAAGACAAGATGGTCGATAAACAGATGAGTTATGTAAACTGTTGTGCAAATTGAACAAACCTTTGTACAATTTTGCTTGAAATAGTGCTTCTGTACAGATGCCTGCAGGTTTCTTCTCTGAGGTTTTTTAGGGATATTGCCACTCCTTACAAATGTTACGATTTTTTTTTTCAACGAGAGTTAACCTTGGTATCACCAGAACATTGCTCAGAACATCCCATGTTCAAATTCCTGTGCATAATCTATACAGAACTATTCTTGCTGTTGTTTGGCTATCAAAAATCTTCCCTCATCTGTTTTCAATGTTTTCTTCAGACGTAAAGATTTTTCAAACAACCTCACAAGCATAGTGGATGGTATATTACAAATGTATCACAAGTTCCTTCTGTGTAATGCTGACAACATAATCTAAAGCATCAGGCTAGTAAAATACCATCAGTCAGTGGGATAACAGCAGTGTACCAGTGTGCCCATGAGAACTCAGATTCATTTTCCTGTTGATGTTGTCCCATTGGCAACTGTCAGATGTTGACCAGAAACATGCTAGCACTTTTCCTGCTTCTGTGAGACTTTTTGGATTGCAATAAAAAGATAGTGTAATTTTTGTTTTCTTTTCCATAATGTACCATTTTATCTCTGTGGGGATAGCTTTTGTTAATTCAGTTGTGACCCTTATATTGGGTGTGGTGAAAGATACCTAAAAGACTAGCTCAACACCTTGCACTATAAAACCTACATAAATGCATTTTCTATTCTTGGTAACAAACCAGAACACTTTAAAAATTATTATGTTAGTTAGCATTAAAACAAGGGTGTTCAGATTATTATAGTCAGATTTTGTTGTGCTAATTACTTCTTGAATATGCTATTTGCAGTGAGGAAAGTGCTGCTCAGGGGATGACAAAATAAGAGCCATTTCTAAGAGAGGCCTTTGAAACTCTGGAGGTGGCAGATCTTTGTAGTGTTTTCAGTCCTAAATTTAGAAAGACGTTACACTCCATGATATGGTCTTTTATTGTATCTGCTAAATGCAAACAAGTGAATAAACCAAAAAAATTCTACCAAAACCCACACATATTAGTTTAAAAAATCCTCAATTGTCTTATTTAAGATTCTACATCCAGCTAAAAGTGGTTAAGGTCTCATGTTCATGATATTTTGTTATGCTCCAAAGCTGCAGAGTATAAAAATTATGTGGCTTATATTTGTCTGATAATTAAGGTTTAGATAGCAATAGCTCATAAGAAACAGGCACAATAATGTTAAACTCCTGACTTCCTTCAGAAATCTAATTCATGACCCCTTGCTCTGCATTTGAATGGTCTGAGAGATGTTTGAACATTTTTAGAGAACTACTTTTAGAAAAGATAAAAAAATTGGTCCATTTATAGCTGTGAAATAACAAAATTATTAAATTTAAATTATGATCAGGTTAAAAATCAGTCTAGGAACTAGATAATATTATAAACTGAATCTCAGAACTGAATTATTAAAATCTGTTCAGTGGCTATTAAATTGATCCTGTAAATAAAGAATTGTTATTTCATAGTGATTTAACCAGTTATTTTGAATATTTGAAGAATTCAGATTTTCATTGATATAATCTGATTTGTTTCATTGAAAATATGCCTTTAATAGTTTTTTTAGGAAAAAAAAAGAAAATAGTTGTATGTGGGGCCAAAAGGAAAGTGACACCAGGTTTTCTCTGTAACCAGGATTGCTGTTTACTACACAATTCTCACCATGTTCCTATCTCTCTCTTTGTGATGTACATCAGAATCATCTTAAACATGTGATGAGGAAAGAGCTTTTATAAGGTTTGGGGCTGTAAAGTGATTGCAGTCTCACATCCTGTTCTATTTGTAATTGAACTGGGTTTAGTGCTGCCACCTCTCTTCTGTTAGTCACCACCACATTCACCAGAGATTATAAGCAGTTCACAACCACTGGCATAATCAGCCTTGTGTTCAACCCCTAAGAGGGCCCTCCGGATGGCAAATGTTCCCTACACATCTTTCATGACAGAGAAGACTAATCATGAGCGAGACATAAACACTTCTGATTTTGGAGAATTTTGACAGGGAACAATAACACTAACCTAGCTCAATTGTGCTAGAATGATTGATCGTATCACCTGTCAGTGATATGAAGGGGACTAGGAAGATTGGCCATAGGCTTGCATCAGCTGGCCACAGTAGGCATATCATTCAATATACAAATAATTAGGTTTTTCACCTTGTTGTGGTTCAGGAATGGTAGTTCCCAATTCAGTGCCCCTACAGAGCCTCTCCCAAATCAGACACTGCTTGTTCACTCCCCAAATACCCTTCTCCTTGCCATTTGGCAGGATGGAGTTGATATTTGGGGGTACAAAAGGTGAAGATCATGGGCTGAGATAAGAACAATTTACTGTAAACCATGAAATAAGAAAACAAATAGCAACAATATTAATAACAAAAGTATGGAAAAGAGGATGATCCAAATGCAAAAATGTTCACCATGGACCTAGAGACAATGAACAATGGCAGACAATGCCACTGGTTTTTCACCCTTCTTCTAGGAAGACAGTGAGTACCTTGTCCCCTCCCCTGGCAACAGTGTAAGGTGGTACAGAATAAACCAACGTCCTGGCCAAAACTAGAACACACCTGTAAATTGACTCTCAAAGGCACTGTGAGCATGTAATTTCTTAATGTTAGCAAATCTCTGTTTCTCAGTAGAGATAGTACATTGCCTATGATATTGAGATATTAAAATATAAATGATATGTCAGTGTCATTTCAAAATCAGCTATATTCCTAAGCATAATTAAAGAACTCTGTTTAGGATGCATTAATAGCAATTACAGCTATAGAATCCCAATATTTATGCAATCAAGTAATTACCAAAAAATAATTATAAGAGCTGTCTTAAATGGATATAACCTGAAAAGGTTAATGTAAGCCAGAGGCAATTAATCACATCTTCTGTAATAACCAATACTAAGAAATGTTTATCAAACATGACCTTATCTCCCCTCATTTTGCAGCATGCTATCAGTGTCCTCAGTCTACAGTGCATTCATTGCTGTGATATTTTGTAGTGAAAGCAAACCAAATGGAGCCCAGATATTTGAATTCTTTTCTCTGTTCTCACCCAGTTCTCAATGAGACATCTAGCTATAAACCCTTATTTTTCATATCTGTAAATTCCAGACAACATTATTTTTAACATCTGTAAAATCAAGACAACAAAGTAAACCATCATGGCTGATAGAAAGAGGCTTTTCAAATCTTAGATGAAACAAATAAAATAAGGTCAATCACAACAGGTGTATCATTTTAACAGCAGCATATGTAATGGTCTCCTAAATGTGGCTCAAACTCAAATGCCTAACAACAGTCTGAACAATGCTAATAGCTTGTAAGTATTTAAAGTCTTCCTGTGTAGTAACCAATACAGTTTCATATTTTTACTTAGATGCTATTTCCCTATACAAATAATGAGTTTAAGCAGAAAGGGGTAACTGCCATGCCTGTCATGACACACATTTTTACAATGACTGAAATAATAGAGTTGATTTTAGACTTCATTTTGACTAAAAGTGTAGCACAATAAAAATATTATTACAGCCAAACACAGATCATGTGGTTTGTTGGTTGGTTTTTCTTTTGGTTGGTTTTGGTTTGGGGTTTTTTGTGTTGTGTTACTAGATTACACAATTGTGCATTAAAACCATTCCAAGTGATTTGTCTGTTAAGACTTAATGACTTTTTTTATATAATGTTGACTTTTTCAAACTTTTAGGCAATGTTTTCTTTACCCAAAATTTAAACAACTTGCTATTTCAATTGAGCATTTTTTCCTGGGTGAAACAAGCTCCCTCTGCTGGATCTGCGGAAAAGAATATGAGTCTGCCTAGGTTCTGTGGATGCGGGTTGAACAGTGACTGGGGCTTTGCCATTTATTTCAGGAAAGTGAATTTTCTTATTCATCTAGTTTGTTAAAACCACCACTTGAAGGAAAAGATGTGAAAGTGTTATCCACAAGGAGTGTTGGAGCACTGATGAAGACTACAGGGTCCAAAGGGACAAAGAGGCCTTTCTCAAGACCGGTGTTTTTCACTAGTCATTAGAAAGTCAATCCTTACTGTGAAAAGAAACTAAGATTTTTAATAACAAAGGAAATTTGTTTATGCCTCTTTCAGCCCTGAAGAATTTGATTGGTTACTTGGTATAGCTCACATCTCTTTTCCATAACAGCAGAAAAACTGCTCAGCCTTCTCTTTCAAAATCCTGAGACCTGTTCAGAAATCATGATATTTTATATGAAACCATTAAGACACTAAGAGAGCACATTTTTGGAGGGGCTGCTCAAAAGCGGAGAAAAAGCATGCAACCACCTTTTGGGGTGCTCTTTCCTTAATGAAAAATGAGATTATTGATTTACTGAATTTATACTAAAATAGAGTAGGGTTAGAAATAATATGAGGAAGAAATTCTTTACTGTGAGGGTGGTGAGACACTGGAACTGTTTGTCTAGAGTAGTTGTGGAGGCCCCATTCCTGGAACTGTTCAAGGCCAGGTTGGATGGGGTTTGAACCAACTTGGTCTAGTCGAAGGTGTTCCTAACCATGGCAGGGGCCTTGGAACAAGATGATCGTTAAGGTCCCTTCCAAACCAGATCATTCTATGATTCTATGATCATATCATCATAGTTTTATTGTATAATATTTACTAATTATAGTTATATGGTTTTAAATACAATTAGATGGTTATAATTATGTGGTTATAATTATTATATAATCCTCAGTCTCCAATATTTGCTTAAGGAAAAAAAAACAAATTACATGAAAATCAGAATAATTACATTCAATGGCACTGCAATTCATACACTCTGCAAAAAAGCCCTCATTTTTCAAAGCCTGGTACAAAACAAAAATCAGTTATCACAAAATGTGCCCATTTAAAATATTGTTTGTCCTTTGGATCACTGCTGTCCCTGGACTCAGCATATATTAACTGATGTGTATGAACTGTGAAGATTCTAGTATGTGTGACATGTTTCTGTTCCAAATTGCAAAGTTTCATAGATTATTGCAACATTCTGTCCTTTCCAGGAACTGTGACCAGTTAAGCCTGGAAAGCTCTCTTGGAAAGATTTTCTCCAAAACAGTCAGACAGCATGTTTGTCCTAGGGTGATGGTATGAACTTCCTGTATTCCTTACCGCCTGCTTAATGCCTGAGACACCTGTATGTTTAAGATGGACCTGGGGGGGGATGGGGCTGGAGCCGCGGGATCCCGGGTGCGGGTCGGTTCAATGGCTCGGTCGGACGGCTCTGGCTCCAGCGGCTCTACCGGGCTTGGGGAGGGAGCGCACCGGCAACGCTGCGCTGCTCTCCTGCGGTCGTGGTAGCTTGGAGAGAGGTTTTGGGTGGGTTTTTTTGCTCTGGTTTGGTTTTCTTCCTTTTGCTTTCTTCCCCCTGACCTCCCTGCTTCCCTTCCCTTCTCCCCGACCCCGGGGTGCCTGTGGGGTGGTCCCGGCCGGTCAGAACCCCGAGGAAGATCAGGCCGGTGAGCGAAGGCACCCAGAGATCCACCAGCATCGCTTGCTGTGAGGAGAAGAACCAGCGAGTCAACAGGGTTTTCCATCTGCTGTTCTCCAGGAGCCTGCTGTGCGGACTCCCCCTTTCCGGAGACTGGGGGAGGGGGGTGGGGACGACCAGTTGTCATTTTCCTTGCGGGCATTCCTTTTTTCTTTTTTTTTCCTTTTTCCTGGTTTTCCCAATTTTGGGTTGTGTTAATAAATAGTTCCAACCGTCACTTGCTTTTATTGACTTCTCTTATTGGCGGAGGAAAGAGGGAGACCCCTTTTCCTAGGGGGGAAGGCGCTCGTTCCAGAGCACTTCCTCCTGAGAGTTTTGTCTCAAAAACCGAGACCAAAACAATGTTCAATATTAAATAGTATTATTTTGCACATCTAATGTTGTACCTTCTGGGAACTGGTTTTCGTAAATCCCACTGCATCTAACTCCTCTTCCATGATTCTTGTAGCAACCTAATAAGAGATTGTTACATAACTAGACCTTTTTGGGTTTTATACATGTGATTTAAATTTTGAACAATAATATGCATATACTGAAGAAACAACATAATTGAAAGTGAAGAAGGAAGAAAGGTGTCTTTTCAGATAACTGTGGGAACCCTTTGCTTGGTTGCATGGTTAGAGGAGGATAGTGTGCTTAAGCATAGCTACATGTTCCCATTTGCATGTTACCTTCCACTTCTCCCTACCTAACCATAATGCTGCTAACTACTGGAAAAGTAGAAAAGTGTTATTCTTAAACAAAATGGGATTAGTAGATCATGCTTCCATTTCCTCTGGGAAAAAGCTGCTCAGAATCACAGAATGGTTGAGCTTGGAAGGGGTCTGTGAAGGTCACCTGGTCCAACTCCCTGCTCAAATAGTGACACTTAGAACTGATTGTCCAGGACTGTGTCCAGTTGGTTTTTGACTATCTCCACCAATGGAGACTCCATCACTGTTCTGGGCAGCCAGTGCCAGTGCTTGGTCAGCCTCACAGTGGAAAGGTGTTTTCTGACATTCAAATGGAAGCCTTGGTTTCAGTTTGTGCCCATTGCTTGTCTTGTCACTGAACGCCACAGGAAAGAGCCTGACTGCATGTTCTTCACATGGTCCTCTCAGATATTCATATACATTGATAAGGTTCCCACTGAGCCCTCTCCTGCAAAGAGAAGACTGCTTTGGCCATGGCTTCATTCTTCATGCCTTCTCTGACCATAGGAAAAATATCAGCACAAGTGTTTGCTCAAGCAGATAAAAACCACAACTCGTCTATGAACAGGAAATGCCTTTTAATACCACAGAAAAGCAACATGATGAATATGTTGAAGCCAGATACTTCCACTGTGGGTCTTTTATGAGATGTTTGCACTGACTGCTTTAGATGGAGGAAGACCTAAAACACTGCCATATCTTCTACTGGATTTCTTTTGTTGTGTCCACCAGGCAACCTATCACCAGGACTAGGTAAACCAGAGCTAGAGTTTTTTAACTCTAAAGCAATTGAAAAAGGCACTAGAGTTAATGCAGGACACCTCCCAGAAGAGTCTGGGATTAGGACAGCCACAGTAAAGGATGGCAAAGTGATAATCTATTGGCAATAGGCATTTCTTCTCATGTGTAGTAAGTTGCTTCCTTTATTACATCTAGCAATAGCTTGATATGACCAGTCTTCTCTCAACAGACTGACAACTACAGACTGACAATTCCAACCCAAGAACCAGTATCCAACAAAGGAAAAACATTTTAGGAAGGCCAAGAAAGTAAAAAAATCACAGCATACACTTGGATTCAGTTTCTTAAAGACTCTGAAAGCTAGAAAATTTTTCTTTTTGTTCAGAATCAAAAGATTCATATTTACAAAATCTGCAAGCAAAGTATTACTTTAAACACTTCCTAGTCCCTGACTGATTCCTGCACAAGGTCACAAGTACCCAACATCAGATTTCATAATGCTGATCACTACTTTATGAGCTGTCCAGAAACTTTTCCACCTGCTGTATAGTTTGTCTGTAGTATCTATATCTCACCAGTCTGTCTGTAAATATGCTGGAGGAGATGGGTCTGGAGGCCTCATTGAGCTGAGGAAAACACTCCACTTGTCTCCTCTTGTTTGCATGGGATGTTACAGAATGCAATCCAGCTGGCCAGTTGTGATTTGTCCTTGCCACGGACATTTTCCATGCTCCAAATCACTATTCTCCTTCAGTCATCTCAACATGGCTTCCCAGAGGGGTCACTTCATAATCTTAACATGAACCTAAGTCAAGGCTGATCAGCCTGATATGCCTAGATCCACCTCGACCCTTTTGAACAAGGCTGTGTACATCATTTACCTTTCTCAATTCATCAGAAACTTCTCTCTGAAACACCATGATAATTTGAAGATTGTACAGTGTGTCACTGGGGCATCAGCCAGTTCCCACAACATCCTGAGGAGCATTCCATCTGGTCCCATGGAGTTGTTTATTTCCATTCTGCTTAAGTAGTCCTTAACTCCACCTTCCCCTACCTTGGGCAGTGTTTCGTTCCTCAATACCTTGACAGTAGGCTTAGGGACCTAGGAGACCTGAAGACAAACACAACCAGTAAAAAATCAAGGCAAAGATGTCACTTGGAGTCTTAGACTTTTCCATAGAATCTCTTATTGCTGCTCTTCATGTCCTATGATCATATCAGCTCTTGCTAAGTATGGGCTATCCTAACTCCACCCTTTTTGTGTCTCAAAAAGTTCTTGGCTCTTTGGCCTGTTTTGTATAACCTCTTAACAGAGACCTGTATGCTATTTCTGAAACTGCTGCTGGCTAACACACAATGGCAAAATAAACTATCCAGCACAGAGTTCCAGGGGCCAGGGCTACTGCTTTGTGTTTCTCAGTCCGTCCTAGACTGCACCTCATACAACTGCACTTGTCTGCTGGATCAGAACTTACATCACGAAAGTTCACTTTCCTGTACCTCGACTAAGCATACTTTGAAACAATAAACATGACTAATAATCCGTATTAGTTTATGTCCATATTATACAGTTGATCAAGAGCCATTCTATGCCAATGCTCCATCAGCAACAACACCAAGCCTTCTCAGTCTTACTGGAAAATCACTTAAAATTCAGGTGCAGGTGGCACTGCATGACACTAGCCATGGGTTTTGCTGTTACTCTATTTACATTCCTTCTGTTCTAGATAGTATGGGCAGCCTCTAACCTTTTCACAACTCTCATCTGTGACAGGCAGCTGAGGTTTTTTCTTTGAGAATGTAATAAAGGAAGAGGGGCAGAGGATTTTTCAAAGTTATGGGAAGTTCTGTTTGAAACATATTAGGCTTTGTTAGAGGAAGAGATTTTACTATTCCATCAAAATATGATGTAGAAAATTCATTGGATCCTTTAAAATGAGCAAATATGGGACATGAGAAAATGAGTTAATATGCCAGTTAAGGTAGAGACAGAAGGAATTCAGAGATCCCATAATTGTTTCAAATCCACCTCCTGCTCCAGCGTCATATATGAGAGAAAAGCACAATGCCTCCACTTTCGGTACTTCAGAGATAATTTCCTTTTTGAGAGTTTTAACCAATTTTTAATTCTATTTCTGCTGTACATAAAGTAAAAGACTGACAGTAGTTTTGCTGTTGTTAGCTCAGAACAGAATCAGTCTGTAACAGATAGGTCTTTATGTCATTAGTTAAGATATTCCTGCCTAACCTTGATGTAAAGTATCCCTCATGCATTTTTCAGTAAAGGGTGCGTGTATGTATGTGTCTGTGTGTTTTTAGCTTTTAATAGGAGAAGTAAAATATTTAGCAATCTGCTATGCATGGCACTATCATTTTTCTGGGTGTTCAGTCAAATAAAAAGCATAGATGAGGAACACTTAGAACAAGCTTTTCAATTAAGCCTATTTTCTCTCAGCATACTGAATACCATAAATGCTGGTTCTGGAAACCATTACAACATTTTTAGAAGCTGAAAAGTAATCATAATGAGATCTTGCAAACAATGAACTCTATTCTCCTTCTGACATACAGAAGGATTTATGAACACTTTATTGCCTGTGCATTCAAAGAAAAGTCCCTTGTGCATCAGCAAAATAGGATGCAAATAACCACAAAGTTCTTCCACAATTACAGTGCTAGTTTCACCCATTTATGTTTTATTTAGTATTATCATTATTATTACACTAACAGTAGATGGCAACATTTGTTGAAACTTGGAAAACCTTTGTAAGCTTTACAGAGTAATTTCAGTTCTGGTTTTACTCATGAGGCTTAGACATACAGAAAAATAACATATAGCATATAATTAGAAACTATAAAATAACTAAATTGTTTAATTATCTATATAAATTAATATTGCAATTATCTTATTACCTTCAAACTCCAGCTTGCCCAGGAGACTTTCTGACTGAAAGCCAGCTGTGCTCTGACTGTTCGTTTGGTGATTTGGTAAAATGTCAATGTCCTAAGGGTTAAGCTTTCCTTATACAAAATCATAACCACAGAAAAGCAGCAGGTTAATTTCTTAAAAGGTTATCAATGAAGCTTTTCCTGAACTGCCAGCATCTTGGTATGTTTGGATCAAGGTTTTCAGTATAGGTATTTTAAACTCTCCAATTTTTACCATATATTTTTCCACTGATAGATGCTTGGTGAATATTCCCATCTAATGCTGAAGTTAATGGGTATTCTGCTGTTGCCTTGATGGAAACAGAAACATCCCCTGTAATGTTAATCAGCTACTCAGCTACTAAGATCACAGTAAAACTGAAATCTCTTAACCCATTAGAACTTGTATTGTAGTAGATGTCTGCATGCCTCAGGTGCAGGCTCAGGCATAAGGTGAAGCACAATGTCTCTACTTACCCAAGTATCAACATCCTGGGCTGTATTCTCGTCTTTGGACACACAATGAAGATACTCATGTAATGTCAGGCCGAAGGTTTAGGAAAGGAAATGTGAACTGCTTGGAGCTCCCTAGATATATGAGTCAAAGAAAGGTTGTGTGTTTGATTAGACTAGGCAGCACTGCCTGAAGTAAAGACTTGCCTCGTAGATCTGTTCAAGCAAAATATTTTCTTCCAGTTTCAATTGTTTCAAATACTAAATATAGACCTTTTTGTAGCATATATCTCTACGTGTGATTGCTTGTCTGGATCTGACTTGAAATCTTGGGCCACAGATCCACAACAACAACAAAAGGGACCGTGTAGTCATGGAACATTCACCATATTTTGCTGTTTAAGTTACAGCAAAAGTAAAAAGCAGATCAGCAGGTACCTTAACGGTGCATGGCTTTGTGAACCTCTCTGATCATGGCACAGTATTCTCCATGGATAGTGCATCAATCACTGCAAAAGACTAAGGCATTATTCCTGGCTTTCAGAAGCATAGCCTGGGCCTTGTGCTGTTTGTGCAGAGAAGTACAGAAAGAATGTCATTTGAGAGTGAGAGTGGGAGTTGAGTGAAGAGAGGGGGCCCTTGTATGGGGAAGAGAGAAGAAAAGAGAAAGGAAGAAGGCTCAGACGCTGGAAAGCAAGATGACTTTTAAGCTGCCAAGGGTTTAACAAAAGCAATCCTGAGGTTACCCAAGAGGAAGTGAGTTTCTTATCATAAATAAACAGATGATTTCATGGGCATGCTCTGGATCTCACCACACTTCTATGTGTATTCTATTAAGCCATGTTTGGTCTCTGACTTTTTCTTGTAGAAGGATCTCTTCTGCAGAACTTCACTGAAGGCTGCACATTCCAGAGGGCGTTTTTGTGGATGTGGAAGGGTACAGCAAATGTCCCATATATTTATAGCTACATATAAGGATTTTTTTTTCTTTTAATGGAATTTTTTTTCTGATAATGGAATTAAAGATAGATAAATAGATAGAGTATTAAGAAAAGGAAAAGTAATTGTAAAATCTAGTATATGTAGGGTAGCCTCTGTATTCTTCAGATACATTGAGATTAAGTGATTTCTAAAGCGGTGTTCTGTCAGAAGAAAGAATAAACTTCTAGAAATAGAGGTAAATAGACTAGGATAAAGTAACTGAGGCTGCATTCTGGATTGTGACTACAGAATTCTTTTGAATGTATCTTTCTGCAACAAATACAGTGCAGCTGCTTGAGAAACCTCTGGCTGTGGCGTGAGTGAGAATAGGAAGCTGCTAAAACTTTGGCTGGCTGCTAGTACTGGTTTTGAATGAAGTGCAGGAGAATGTCCTACCACAAAAGACAGAAATGTTTAAAAGCTGAAAAGCAAAACACTTCAGGAGATTCGGAGTCACTTAGATTAAGAAACAATGTGCATTACACTTACAAGATGTGATGCTGAAGTAGATTTCTGTTTGCAAAATTAAGTAGTCTGTAGGCAACAGAATGATCCTGGAAAGAATTAGTTAGGAAATAAATGCATTATCAGTGTTCTCTCCTAAACCAACAATGCATTTAGCCAGCAATTGCCTACTAGCAGTTTGTGCCATTTTATGAAGCTGGAGGACACAAACATAGCCAGCCCAAGAGGTTAAATAGAGAGGTTGGGCATAACTTTTTATACACTGCAGCTTGAAAATAATATGGGTAAAAGAGGGCCTCTGATTTGATGCTGTCTTTTCTGGAATGTACAGTGCAACTGGATCTAAATTTTGGGAGAGTGCCCAGTTTCAGATGTCTAAAGCCTCTGTTGAAAGCAGTGGAGACTATACACTGCCAAAGTCTTATGTATGCAACTACAGATTGATTGCCTAATGGCAGTGGCGGGCTTTGATCATAAATGTCTGGAGAGAGAAGTCTCAGTAGGTGCCCTTTTCCCCATTTTTCCCTTTGGCCTTCTAACTCCTAACTCTACTCTTTTTCTGTGTTTCCCCCTTGTATTTATTATGATCCTTTCACTGATACCTGAGATATAAAAGTTCCTCTCCCCACATATTTCTTTTCTTTAACAGCTTGCTAGTTGAGGACTGTGCAAGAGCAGTTAATCGGAGAAGGTGCAACAGTATGCAATTGCTCTAACATTGTCTATTTTGGGCTTTATGGGTGAGGGAAACAGATGAAGATAATTTCCTCTCATTTTCTGTTTCTTATTAGTAAATTGTGAGGAATTCTTAGGTACAGAACATCCAAGTGGTATCATCATTTCTATGCAAAGGAAAATTATTTCCTTACAGTTTGGTCAATGTGTGAGTCAGAGTCACATAAAAGATGTAATAATCTGCTCCTGCTTGCAATTAGAGGTTTTGTTCGGACGGCAAATGAAAATTTAAGTCCAGTAGAATTAGGTGTGAAATCTTGCAGATTCCCAGCTAACTGTATATTGTGATTCCATTTGGCAGCTAATACAACTCAGAAAATTACTTTTATTGGCCTATACTTTCCGTTTTACATACACTTCTGGAATTGTGCAAAATGACAGCAAACTGCCATGGATATATCTTTAGTCTATATTCACTTCTCACTTCCTTCCCTTAATGAAACGCAGGGAGACACATAAGTTTTTATTCCTTTTTACTGAAAGAAAAGAGAGTAGCAGGCTTAATACTTACACACCTAACAGATGGAATGAAATTACAAAGAAATACCTGAGAGTATAGGTTCTGTTTTCTAGTAAAAAATCTTGCACAGTCAAAAAAATCAAACTTTTTCCTTTTTTTTTTTAAATCATGCTTTCCCTAAAATCAGCCTGTTCATTCTTCTTTATATCTGCAGTTATGGGAAATCATCTCAGAAGCTTCCAATTCTGCCACAAAGACAGATGTTTGAACAATTCCCTCCTGCTCAGTATCAGCTGTTCAGCAGAGCTTACCTCAGAAATAAAGTACCAGTTACCTCTAAATCTGGCTGCCTTTTCAGGAATGATGCAGGGATTTTTTAATAACAAAGCTACCTTCTTTGTTCTGAGGATTAACTAGAAAACCTCTGGCAAACACAGATTCAGCTCATCAACAATAGAACTTACTTGGGCTCTTTGTTCTTAAACTTTACTTGCAGACTAACTAGTGACAGCCCACCATTTTTTGAAGCCATGGTGGGGATCACACTGAGTCCCCCATGAATTCTGCATCTCTCCCTTTCAGGCATGATGGATTCATTTATTTGGTGAAAAAAAGCAGTGGCAGGTCAGGTCACTTGAGAAAGAATGTAGGTAGCCTTATGGTGTGGTCTGCTGTGGGTGCAGAGTGAGGTAGTGAATCTGATGTACCATTCAAAGATAAACAGTCTTGAAGGTCTAGTTGAAGATGTTCCTCCACATTGTAGGGAGGTGGACTAATGAACCTTTAAAAGGTCCCTTCCAACTCAAACTATTCCGTGATTCTATGAAGGCAACACCACCACATTGTCTTATCATAAATTAGTGTCTTTAGGTGTGGATGTGAAGAGGATCTAGAGCAATGAAATTTAAAAAAAAATACTCAAACTGGTGAGGATATAGTGTCAGGATGCTTTTCAGAGTTGCCATGTGGTTTGCTCTAAATAAGCTTTACAAGGAGTGGCCTAAATGTAAAAAAAAAAAAAAGCTGTCTTTCTGTTTTCCTTTCCTTTGGTCCCTGCCTTGACATTATAGAAGGGGTTCTTTTCCCTCAGAATCCAAAAACCTTCTAAGAAATGAATCACAAAACAAAAAAATGAAAACAAAACTGACTTTGCATACTAGGGTCTTGACCATGGCAAGGAACAGAATAAAATTCCCTAGAAATGAACTCCCATGAAAAAAACCCATAAAACTGTATAAAAGATTTAAGTATAGAAAATAATGGCAATCCAAAAATATGGTAACAAAACATGGCAAACAATTTTTGGAGGGAAACCGTTTCATATTTATTAATTAGGATGACCTCTGCATACTTCACCAAAGTTCTTATTTTACCACTCCAGGGCTCATAAAATAGTGTATATTTCATCCCAGGGGCAATGTTAAGATACTGTGAGTTAAGCCCAGAAATATGTGCTGAACATCCCCCATTACCAGATGGGGAGGAGCCTTGTGCATAGGACTAAGACTTGAGTAACCCTTTCAAAACCTTCCTTCTCTGATATTCCTCTCTGCTGCTATGCTCTGGTCTGAGGAAACTTTTATGTGTAGAGACATGACAGCCTATGTGGTGACTGGACTTGCTGGAATCTCTGTGAGAGGTCTTCATCTACACTTGATATTGGCTTTTAGGTATTCAGCAGTTATTGGTGGACTAGAAACACTATTATTCATTTCTTTCCCTTTGTGGGGAAGGAAATTGTCATTAAAAGTATGGCATACTGTCACCATAAGTATCACTAGGGTGACTACTGTAACACGGGGTAGCCTGATAAATTACACCAAAATCTAATTTGGCTTTTCTAACAGCAGGCATCATAAGAGCCATCTTTGCCCTACCTGTCATCTCTAAGCAGGCCATATGTGCTTCAGTTCCCAAAGGTGCAGGACAAATTCCCAGATAGCTACTCTGGAAATATTAGGGATGCACTTATTCAAATAGCAAGGGAAAAGTGTCATCTCCCTCTCCCCACTGCCATTAAAGCTGTGATAGGCCATCATCATGGCTTTCCTCAACCTTCAAGACAGAAGAAATCCAGGTACTTCATCCTTTCTTGTTAGGTCCAATTTCCTCTTATTCTTGAAGATGCCTCTTTACTTTGGTCACATATATGTCAATCAAAGAATTTGTTTAGATTTCAGTCTAAATTTCTGCTCCTAAAATTCTGCAGTAAGGGGAGAACTGCATTTCATTTCATAGCTATGGCAGGAGCTGATGCTCCCCATTTTGGTGGGTTGCTCAACTCTGCCGAGCTTATCTGCCTGAAGCAAAACAGAGCCCAGATGTGGCGCACTGCCCCTCGTGGAGGCAATGCCATACTGGTGAACACCTCTGTTTCATGAAATGGGACAGCACGGGCCACCTGGCTGACTTTGAAGATCTGATTGCATGACTGAGTTAGCAACAGCGATGACTTGTAAGCAGCCAATTGATGTTAGATTTGAGCTGATTAAGAGGTTGGGGAAGGGGTGGGGGTGTAGGCCCCCAGCAAACAATGATACCTCTCCATGATGAGATGGCATCATGGAGGCTAAATGTGGAGCACATGGTGCAAAGCTTAGACTGCAGGAAACTGACAGCTCTGTGGAAAAGCTCTGCTTAAGTGTCTCTGCAGGCATCAAACTCTCTGGAAAACCTGCCAAGATGATTCCATAGAACGTTATTTTTCAGTTTGTTTAATGAAGAAGCAGCATGCAGTGATACCAGTAAACAAACAGTTTTAAGCACTCACCATGCCTCAGTTAATTAAAAACTAAGGTGAATTCTGGAGCCTCAATACAAACTTGTGTCCACAGTCATTATTGTGCAGTACTCAGGAGACCAGAGTAGAACAAGATTTTAATTATTTCAAGCAGAGCCTATAAACTTAATAATTTTTCCATGGTTCCCTTCTCTAAAGCGAGGCTTATGGTCCGCCGTCAGGCGAGCCATCGTTTGAGGGACGGCACCGGGAGACCCCACGGCGCTGCCTTGAGGAGCTGCTGTGGCCCGGTGGGGACATGGGTGGGCTTTGGGACCCATGCCCGTGTGGCAGGAGAGGTGGGCAGAGAGGCAGGGCACCCCACGGCCGGAGCTGGTAGCCGCGGGCAGAGGGAAGGCGCAAGGGGGCGCGCAGGGGCCGGGCAGCGCTGCGCGGTGGCGCATATGCCGCGCCCGGGGCTGGTGGGGGCGGCTTCGCCCCGCGCAGCTGCTCGGGGGTGTCGGCGGCGGCCGCAGGGCACCGAGGACCGCTGGCCAGGTCGGGGGCTGCTTTACCGAGGGGAATGGATATTTGGGGCGTCCTAAAAATAGTGCCGGCCGCGGCCGAGCCGGCGGTCAGGGCGCTGCGGGGGAAGGAGGCAAGTGCATTTTGGGGTGGGGGCGAGGAGGTGTGCAGCGCACACCCCGGGGACGGCCGGCGCTCCCGCCCCGGCGGAGGGACCGTCTGCCGCCGGCCCCCGCCGGGAAACCCCTGCCGCTCTCCTGCCGGCTTCGGCAGCGCGGTCTGAGCCCGCCTGCGTGCAAGAGTAAATGCGGGAAAGCCTGGAGATGGTCCGTGGATGTAAAGGATGACTGCGCTGCTGTCCCGCCACAGCCTGGTGACCGCCGTGCCCGGGGTCAGCCGCGGCGGCCGCGGGAATCCCGCCGGCCTGAGTGGGCGGGAAGTGGTCTGTAAGGTCTGGGGAGGGTTCCCCCGTGCTCCCGGAGGCGGAGGCTGTGCGTGCGTGATAAGGTGTTCGTGGAAGCGTGCGGGGCCCGTCGCCCTGGCCAAACCCGGCCGTCTGCACTCGGGTCACCGGCAGTGAGCAAGACGCGGAGCTGGATTCAGGCTTCCCGAAGGCTCCCGTGGCGAGCACGGGATGCACGTCCTCCCGTTACCCATCACCCGCAAATTGTGTTTGTGGGCTCCTTGCATTGTGTTTAGCCTCTTTATGGGGGCTTTATGCTCGCGTGTGGCTGCCCCTGCGAGGAGCGCTGTGCTGCCGGGTGCCCGCGCTGGCGCTACCCTCGCTGGGAAGCGCCGCAGCGGAGAGGCCGCCACTGCTCGGGCGGTGCCGCGGAGGGACCCCCGCTGCCCTCCAGGCAGTGGGCTCCCTGGGCCTGTGCCCGTCCTCTTGTTTTAACTACCTCAGTCCCTCGGGATGTTGTAACAGCGAGGCAAATAGAGATGCAAATAAAAAGCGCCTGACTTGAAGAACGACGTCGGTGTTGCGCTGTAAAAAAGAATTGATTATTGTTCTTCAAAAAACCGCCAAAAAGCAACTAAGGTGAATTAAAAGTAGAGATGAATTGGAGGCTCTAATATTTGAATGGGGTCTAGAGGATGGCACAGCAATAATAGGTATCGAATTTATCCGTGTGTACATGCAGAAAAAAATTAGCCTTTCTTTTAGTTCTCTATGCAATTTCGGAGCGTTAGTGCTGAAATTAGGGTAAGTGGGAAACAATGTGCATAATTACAAGAAAAAACCTACAGCGATTGAAAAAGACGGGCGGTTAGCAGCACACAAAACATCACGAAGACAGTAGGCTTGTTAGGCACAGGGAATGTTTATCTGGATGGCTGCTCACCCATTTTCTTCATAACACTAGTTTTATAACAAAGACGTTATTGGTCCTTGTTATAACAATAATCACTATACGAGTAGGATTTTACCCCTTTTGCTCGTGCGTAATGATGGTGTTCTGTTGCCGAGAATGTAATGATTTGGTGCTGCAAAACTCGGATTTTCATATTTTCTGTATGCTCCCCGTAGGCGCATTTCACCCTCTTTTTGTAAAGAAGGCTACTTTGCACTTATTTTATTCATTTGACTTCGTTCAGCCACTGGCCCCTGGTCAAGGAGGGCATCTACCCGGCGATACTCTGGTGGTAACAGAAAATCCTGTGAAGAAGACCGCAGTGTTCAGGCACTTGATTCAATTCAATGGTTTTGCAAATGACGCAACTGATAGAAGAACTTTCTAAATCTACAGACGTGAAGTTCAAAACTCCTGTTATAACTTCCACGCCTCAGACTGTACCTATGTGTGCATACAAATGCGTACAGCATTATGACCTCAAGGACACTACTTTTAAAGTCTGGATTAATGTAATTCTCTCTTTAGGAAGCATCACTTGACAGAAGTGTATTTCTCCCTTTCCCTTCCTTTCTACTTTGTTATGTCCCTTTATAACAGTATTTGCGTTTATGTTGGACGGTTTGTAGTTAAACATGGAGACAGGTTTTTAAAATGGACACAGGAGTAATGTCGTCTGGAACTCCTCGAAGGACGCGGGAGGGAGGAGCAGGGGTGAAGAACATTTAATGCACTTTCAAGTACTCTGTTACCGAAACAGTGGCTGCAGAACTACAACAGGGAAAGGAGGAGAAAGGGGGAGAGGAAGGGGGGAAGAGAGAGAGCGAGAGAAGGGAGAGGGGGGGAGCAGGGCTATTTAAATTATATTTGAATCGGACTCGCAGTTTTAGTGCTGTTTATGAAGTGCACATGGAACTCCACAAAACTGTTCAGCAAGTGCCGACAAAATATACCTGTCGAGAAGACAAGAAGCCATAGGAGTATTTTATTCACTTCTTATTTATTTTGATAGCTGGGCACACCATTAATAACATCACAAGGGTAGCGCCTATAGTAGATTTACCATTTTTAATATTTAATATTTCGGGTATTTCCCTGCAATACTGTAAATGTTTCATTCTAGGCAAATGCTGCTGTCTGTGTAGTTCAGAGTGATTTGCCAAGCTAAGGAAGCCATTTCCTATAACAGGTACTTTAACAAGGATAACCGACAGTCTTATATATCAAAGAGTAATCAAACCGCAATGAGATTCAAAGCAGAGAATGTTGGAACATTTTGTTCCAGCGAACGAGCTAAAAATAACAGTCCCTCCCCATGTTGGAAGGGGGTTGATTTTCCCATTTGGAAGGGCAAATAGAAATCAGATTATTAACGTAACCAAACATAAAAATCTGCCCGGAGAGGTGCAGGGTGAAAGTTCTGAAGTGTCAGTGCTTTAAAAAAAATAGAGTCCAGAGCCGGGGCTCGGAACGGGAATTGATGGGTTGTTGGGAGATTTAATAATTTTATACCTTCCTCACGGCACATCAGAATATGGCGTTTGAACAAGCTCATAGTAATGCCAAACTGCAGAGCCAAGTGCAATGCTGCTCCAGCCGTTCTGCCACTCGAAGCCAAACATGAAAGTCTCATTTTCTGCCCGAAAGCAAGCTCCTTCCACTGCCTCACGTTTTACTTACCTGCAGGACAGGCTCTCTAAATATGTCAGAAACTGAGAAACTGCTTTGACATACACTTCGGAGATTAGAGGCTAAATGTGATTCACGTCAATAAGGAAATGCTTAACAACATGATAATTACACCATCCACGTTACTGAGATATTTGGTTAGAGACTTTCAGCATCCACCCTGTGGGAAAAGAGAGCTTCTTTACTTGCAGACCGTAGGAGAAAATAAAAGCAAAACACCATCAAAACCCCAAACACCCATGTTTTTAATCCCCCAATCACTTTTTCTGCAGGCAGGGAAAGCTTCCCTCTTTTCCAACAAGCATGTTTCCAGATAGCTATTACTTCCCTATTCTCATGAGCGGCTTGGGGTTTGTTTTTGGATTCGAGTGTTTAAAGCACTACAGAGACGTGATGTTAAAGGAGCGGGCGGCAGCCCAGCGTTGTTCCCCAGCAGCTCCGCAGAGCGCCCGCCGCCGCGCAGAGCTGCGCTGCCCCGGGGCGCGCTGCCGGGATGCCCCGCGGCTCCCGCCGCAGCCCT
>VZTJ01003513.1:23859-43730 GCA_013397795.1 Orthonyx spaldingii
CCTCCTCCGCCCCCCTCCGGGCACAAACACAAGCTCTTCTTGATTCGGCTCCTCTGAGATTCCCGCATCGGGATGGGGCGACAGTCCCGGCCTCCCCCTTTACCGGGAGCAAGCGGCTATCCTTTCCCCACCCCGGGAGCCGAGGTCAGACTTTCACTGTTACCTCTCTCTCGCCCACCAGGAACAAGGGGAGTCCCGCACCTCTGGCCGCCTGCCCCAGCCTCCCTTCGTGTCCCGCCTGCGGGACTTCCAGCTTTTCCCTCTTCTGTCCTCCCGTTTGTCTGCCCGCCTGCCTGCCTGCCTCCTTGCCTCCTTTTTTATTTTCCCCGCCAGTGACTTAAGCCCAAGCCAACGGAGGCACAAGGAAAAATACAGCCGTGGGCTCCAGGTCTATAAATACAGCTCGGAGAGAGCGTCCAGAAGTTTGGAAGGAAAGGAAGAAAGCTTATGGAGACAAAAGCCAAGCACCGCTCCGCTGCTGCCGATGCTCTGACTATGCTCGGGCTTCGCGGCGGCGGACCGAGCCCGTTCGCTGGTTGTTTGGGTGGGTTTTTTTCGGGAGCAGGGCGGTGGCTGTAGAAGGATTGGCGCATTCATTATTTCAGCTTTAAATACGTGAATTTTAGCCACAAATATCAGTCGATCCATCAGCCAATTTTGCAGCTGCTATTGCGAGTGGAAACTTTCCTAACGCGGCTAAAGCCGCTAGTGGAGGGGGGTTTTTTGGGGTTTTCCTGTTTTGTTTTTTTTTCCTCTCTTCCATTTAGTGAAGCCTAAGAGTCTGAACATTTCCTTGTTCCCTCCTTATTTTGCGCATCCATGGGCGAGAGAGACAAAAAGAAGCAGTCGGGTCTTCAAGGAGGGATAGCGGCGCCCCTACCTGCTCTGTGTTGTGATCTTAGACGATACTCTCTTAGAAAGAGTATCCTGTCTTTGGAAGACGCGTAAGTGGTGCTGCCGTCCGCCGTAAAAGTAACACTGGGATGTCAGAGAGGAAATGACCAACATATGTCTGCTATGTCCTAAGTATTTATTCACGTTAACTGCGGTCTTCTTTATCCTACATCAGAAACTGGTATTGGACTGAAAATAATGCTCTTTGTCGGGACGGAGCAATACCCGATCAGAATAACAACGACAAAAACAGTCAAGGAAATGTCCAGATACCGAGTGAAACAAGGAGGAACCGACCCATTTTTGGAGTTCGTTTATTTGGGAGATTGAGGTTGTGAGGGCGAAGTAGGTCCGAAGTTAGGGAATTAAACTAGCAAGCGGAGAAAGTGAATTTGGTTGCGCTGGCAGCCTTTGAAAGCGCAAGGAAGGACATGCCAAGCTGCCCTGCAGCGAGAGTGTGAAGCGGAAGCGGCGAGAGGCCGCAGAACAGTGCGGGAAGATGCTGCCCGGAGCGCCACCCGCCTCCCCCTCCAGCCCCCCAGGACGGGAGGCCCCAGCCTCTGCGCCCCTCGAAGGGGAGGGGTCGAGGGCAGGGCGGAGGGGGCCTCTCCCCCCGGAAGAGCGAAGCCATCGACGGCTACTGTGAGACAGAAATACAGGGAGCTGAGGAAATACGGGCTGAGAGGCAGGAGACAATTCAAAGGAGCAACACTGCAGCTTTGCAGGAGTTCGTGCTTTTCACGACAAGCGCAAGGCAAAAAGAGATTATTTCCACCACCGAAGAACTCTGCAGGCTTCAGAGGAGCTCTTTTCTGGGCCCTGCTACGTCTTCGACAGCGGCAGGAGGCAGCTTTATTGTGCACTGCTACAAAACGGAGCTCGTCACCCTGCCCCCATGGCACTGCCATCCAAGGGGGAGAGTTGACCAAGCTTGCCAGGCTTTGAGGTTTTTGTTTAATTAGCTGTGGTGAGGGTTGTTCACAGGCATTACTTTTGGTTCAGGGGAAGGATGATGAAGTAGAAATTGTGTATCTGCTTTATCTTGAAAAATTCACCAGTGGTCAATGTCTAATGAAACAGCAATACTGCACAGCTTTTGTGGCAGCAGGGCTGTGAAGCCATCCCAATACCTCCTCACTGGGCTAGCTCTCACCACATTTGGCATTTCACACGTGTAACACTTGGAGCGGAGGCTTCGCCACCATGCACATGTGCTGCCACCAGACCACCACAGCTTTACTGATGACAGATTTCTAGTAACTGTAGAGTTATTTCCAGGGGATGGATTGCACTGCCAGCCTTCACAGCCCAACAGTCTGCCCTGGGGTGAGCAGGGAGCTGGGGATGGTGAGGAAGCTGAACACAGATGGGGGTAAAACACCCCACAGGCACAGGGACAGAGAGGTGCAACTCATCCTGCACCCTCAGTTGGCGTCTCTGCTCATGGGGGTGAGACTGCCAGCCCTCCAGGAGCAGCTTGTAGCCAGAGTTCCGTCTATTTAAAGCCTCTGCTCTTGCTGCAGACTCCAAGCAGTGTGTGCCAATACCCTTGGCTTGGCAACGTTATTTTTGGCTGCGGCTCCCTCCCACATTGTAGGAAATACAATAAAATTAAAACAAACATTAAAAAAAAAAAAAGAAAAAAAAGAAAGACAGAAAAAAGAGATGCTGAGTGAGTGCTTCTGGCAGTGGACGCAAAGGAGCCCACGAGTGTCATGTCCTTCTTGTCACGCTGTTCTGTAGTCTCCTCCCATCCAGCTGTGGCACCTCTGCCTGCCGACTGTGGGGTGGCAGGTGTGGGGTGAGAGGAGGCAGCATAGCAGTGTAGCCCCACACTGGCTACCATGGGGCCTTTCCCACTGCAGCTGCTTGCCCTGACTCCCGTGGGCTAAAAGAGAGATGGCCCCACTGTGGGTCCATACCATGGGGGCAGTAGGCTGCCCTAGGCTCTGGGGCAGCTGCTGAGCATGGGTTAGGGATCACTCTGGTCTGAACTGCAGCTCAGGTAGGACAGACCTCTCTGTGTGGGCACTGCTGGATTAAGGATGGTGCTGGGTCCTGCTGGTGTGGGTCTGGGTTTAATCTTCATCCTGCCTTAAGGAGAGGTGCTAGGACAAGCTGCAGCTTTGCTGGTGCTGGAGAAGCCCTATTTCTAGTAATTTCCGTTCTACTATCACAGCTCAGTCTTGAAAACAGAGTAGCAATGAAAAAAGACATTTAAACAAATCCTATTCCTGAATTGAGGCCATAACAGTTATGGGCACAATGGATTCCAGAAACAAAGAAACTCATATTTTCTGAAAGAACTTTATCTGTCAAAATTTCACAGAAAATAAGAGAGGATGTGGTTCAGTGAGGTAAAGTGAAACCATATAGGCAAAAAGAAACTCCTCTCATTGGTGCAGAAGAAAACACCACATAACATTAGAATGGAAAAGCACTGCTTGCTTTTTTTCCTCTAATATACCTCTATACAGAGAGTATGAATATATGCAGTTATGCGAAACACATTCTTTACTGAAAAATGGATAGTGTTTCTACTTAGGGACTGTAAGTTAATTTTGCCTCTTTGGAGAGGTTCATGTATTACTTTCCTTCACACACTGTGAAGTCTGATAGATCTTTCTTCATGCCCTTTACACACCTTTCTGCTGCTTCAGCTCCTCCTACTTCCTAATATACTTTCCTTTCTTCAGCTCTGCAAGAAACAGAAGGAAGACAGGGAGGGGTTATGGTAAAAATGGTGGTGTTGGGGGCTAGGAGGATAATGAAAAAGGTGAAACTTGCTTTGATTTGGTATTGCCTTATCAATCAGTTCCACTCTTGTGACAAGATTTGCTTTTCCTCATCCTAGTCAAATCCAGCTGCTCTTGGCCTAGACTGACCTCCTGCTGCTGGCAGTCACACCTTCTGACTTTCTCTACTTTCTCCACTCAAGAGCTCAGTGGTGTCCCACTTTGCCACTTGCTCACATTAATACATATTGTACTATAAAATATATGACTTCATTAATCAGTTAAGCCAATTAATAGAAAGATTAATAACTTATTAACTTGAGTGCCTGCATCTCTGTATTGAGAGTATTTGCAGAATTACTGGGTATGATTAGGCTACATAGAAGTTCCATTATAGCCTTGTTTTCCATATGTTCAAAATGTTCTGAAAATGTCACCTTTGGAACTCAAATTTCCTGTGTCTAGTAAAAAATATTTATTAACATGCCAGGAAGTCTTCCTCTGAACACCAACCCAAGTCTTTCAGAAAAGTCACTATATGTTTAAAGTATGAAGCAGGATTTATATTTTAGCTTAAATACTTCCAAATAATTTCTTTTTGACTCTGAACTTATATGTACTCGAGAGACAGGATTGCTTGTCCAGCTGTTGGTTACAGGCAGGATCTGGGTTTCATTTTAAAACTGGCTCTGGGGGGCTCACTATAGTGAGTAGCTCCTGGCAAAGTTCAAAACTTTTATGCCACTCTTTGATAGCTCTTCAGGGCTCCACTTCTGTTCCCTGGCCCTGCATTGTTCCACTCCTCTTCCTTTATGTGGCTTACCTCTATTCAGCATAAATTACTTGTGGTCACTTGTGGCTTATGCACATGTAATCTCCTGTCATGTAGCTCCTGCTATTTTTACATGCTTGTCTCACCTTGGACATGTTGCCGAGGTTAACCAGATCTTGACAATGCCAGGCTCATCAAGGGGTTTGGTTACTCCCTGATGTGATCATGGTTTACAATTTCATTTGGGTAGCTACATGGAAAATTGACACTTTTAGTGGGGCATGTTCAGGGATGAAGACAAGAAAGCTTTGTATGATTTCTGGGTGTGCCATTATAAATCCAGTGCAGCAAAATACAGCAACAACACACTTTGCTGTGCACCTGCACAGCTGTGACTATGGTGAGCTTGACCAGCCTACATGACTGCCCAAAATACCTGCTTTTGAAGTAAATATTTTATTTTTTAAAGAAAACTATGAGTTTTCATTTAGCCACTCTCGCTTCTTGTTTCTGCAGACAGCACTCTGTCATTCACACCACTACAATAATAGAGTTATACTCCTGAACATTGTCTCCAAGTCCAGATTATAGATCATCAGCGTGTGGTATTATCAGTATTATCAGCGTGTGGTAAAAATCTCCACCCAAGGCCATGGAATTTGGGTTCCTTGAGGTTGTCCATTCATAACCTCACATCCAAGGAGAGAAGGAGAGAAGAAATTTGACAGTTTGGGCTAATCTTCACCTTAGTCTTGTGTCAATGCCTACTTAAATAGGTCCTCTCTTGTATCCAGGATGCCAGTATTTCTCTTTAGCTTTTAAAGATTAATACATCATCATTCAGTAGACTTCTTGGCCAGAAAAAACTCCCCATAGCTCACCAGCTCTCTCTCTACGGTCTTCACTAAGTGACTCATGTGGTGTCAGGTGGAGATTTTTGCACATGAGAAACTTACTTGTCTTCTTACCAGTAACCTTTCCTTACAAACATTCTGGAATGACCACCTAGTCCATTTTACCTGACTTCTCTTTCCAGTCAGTTAAGAAATTAACCTGAAATCCCCTCTATAATGCACTCATGAACTGGGAACCTGGTTGCTAGCAAATGACATATGGGCCAAAATACAGGGATAAAGGTGGAGGTCTGTGGTCTTGCCAGGTCATAGAATATAAAGGAGAAAATACTCTTTTCTTTGAACTGAGGACAAGAGATATGCTCATAATTTTTCCTGAAGAAACTTTCCTCCTCTTAGAGTCAATAACCATAGCAGAATCAACAGAGTATAATGAAAGAGCTCATATGGGCATGAAGTACACATCAACTCTGGACATTAGCTGGATGAACATTTAAGCCAATGAACTGAGGAAGAGCAATGCCTAAAAAAAAAAAAAGGATGCTAAGGGAAAGGAAGAGGGTAAAGTGACTTCTCTGACCAGGACTAGAAGAGCCACAGCAAGACAGAAAAGAAAAAGGAGTAGTGACTCACCCCATGGTTTCCAAGGCAAGGGTTCCCACTCCCAGAAGATAATCAACCCCAAAATCTCACTGGTGCCCTCTCACACAACTAGTGCTGTCACCAGTGAGTATAAGATTTTCAGTTTTTCCAGGACTGGAAGTAGGTACTGCTCACCATTCCCTCTGTTCCCGTGGAGTACATTGGTGTGTGGTCAAAGGGAAATAGTATCCTTCAGAAATCATTCTCAACCACTAGTGTGACTACTGCCAGCACTTACTGGCATTGCAAATCTGCATCTTTAAAAATCATTATTATAAGCAACTGGAATGCCTGCAAAGATTCTAAAAGTGCTTATATAACTGATTATTTGTAACATTTTTATTTTACTATTTAAAAAAATATTTAATAAATCAATTAGACAATCTTCGCAGGTATTCCCAGGCTTGTGAATGTGCAGGAGGGAAGAAGAAATTAGGAAGACCCTAATATATGCAGTTGTCTGATAGTCAAAAAACACCATGGAAAACATATCCATGGGTGCTGGAGAAGAGTGCCATGCCCCATTTTGTTTCCACAGCATGAAGTTTTCTCTTGCATATTACACAACACTGAAGAGAGTGCTTTCATTTAGTTCTTTTTCTGCTTCCTGGACCCTGCCCCACTGATGACAAGAATACTAGCTAGTCACGTATCTCAGGTCTGCTGTGCCTTGAAAACTGTTGGAGGGCCTCAGAGGTCCTCTTCCTTAGAGACATCATGCAGGAGACTGTAGAAGGCAGGAGCAGAAATGACACTGGCCATGCTTTTATTCAGAAATTAATCAGTAAGAAGGACTGCCTTTTCTTTAGCCTGTGGAGTTCACCCTTTACCACCCTCCACCAGCTGAGAATCTTCTGCTGGGTATACGAAGAGAGCAAGAGGTATTTCTTAAAATGACATACATATCTTATCAATATCCATATTCTTGTGATGGAATAAGGTCCCTGCTGTTGAAACTGGTGAATGTCATCTCTGGGACAGCAGCATTCTGGTCATCTTTCAACTCTGTGGGTGACAGAAACCTGTGTTTTCTTCCAAGGTGAGATAGCTAGGTGTTCTATGGGATTGGTAAAGTGCCGTATTTCCACATTACTAACACTGTCTGCAGAGCAGTTTGTTAAGTCCATTCTTTTAAACTTTAGCTATTATCTAACGAATACCAGAAACAGGAACGAAATCATCAATCATGTAAAAATCTTCTCTACTACAGGATCTTCAGCTGCCTTGATGACATCAAAATGACACAGACCTGTGGAAGTCAGAATGAAAAGCCACCAGGTGTAAAAATCATTCACCTTGGACAAAAACCTCTGCCCTGCTGGGTGGTCCTGGAGATGGGGGCAGGAAAAGTTTATGGTCAATCCTCATGCATATTTCTTTTTCATGCTGAAGTGTTGAATATCCCAAGATTACATGCTGAAAGAATAGATTTCTCTTGCACAAGTTGTCATGCTGGTGTGCCTACAGGACAACCCACAATTACTGTGGCATGCACTAAGTTCCAGTGCCAGACTGTCACATGAGGATCCGTCAGCTGAAATAAGCTCTCCTTCCACTATCCTGGAGATCCCAGTGTAAAGTCAGATGCTTGCATGAAAATAACCTTTACTGCCTTCCTTAATCTCTCCTGCTATGGTAACAGTAAAGCCACATTTGGGAGTGGTTGATCCACGTTCAGTCTAATGTAACAGAAAAGGACAGAAATGAAAGTGATAAGCTGGCTTAGCAGGCTAAAATAATTTTTTCACAGAAGTTCTTCCTCTGACTCTTTTGAATCATGCTTTCAAGCTGATAAGTGCTTAAAACCTTGGAAGACATGGTCAGGAATCATAGAATCATATAATGGTTTGGGTTGGAAGGGACTGTAAAGATCATCTCATGCCATGGGCAGGGAACTTTCCACTTAACCAGGTTGCTCAGAGCTCCATCCAGCCTACTCCAGGTATGGGGAGTCCACAACCTCTCTGGGCAACATATGCCAGTGCCTCACCATCTTTACAGTAAAGAATTTCTTCCTAATATCTAACCTAAACTTACTCCTTCAGCTTAAGGCTATTCACCCCTGTCTTACCACTGCATGCCCATGTGAAAAGTCCCTCTCCAGCTTTCTTGTGGTCCTGTTTAGGTATGGAAGGTACTATTAGGTCTCCCTGAAGCCTCCTGTTCACCAGGCTGAACAGCCCCAACTCTCAGCCTGTCCTCACAAGACAGATGCTCCAGTCCAGTGACCAACTTAGTGACTCTACCCTGTACTCATTCCAACAGGTCTGTGTCCTTGTTATGCTGGCCCCAGAGTTGAACACAACACTCTGGATGGGGTCTGACGTGAACAGTAGAGAGGCAGAATCACTTCCCTTGACCTGTTGGCCACGCTGCTTTGGATGCAGCTGAGGATGTGGTTAGCTCTCTGCACTGTGAGCGCACATTGCTGGGTCATGTTGACCTTGTCCGTGACCACCCCTGAGTCTTTTTCCCCAGGGCTGCTCTCAATCCATTCTCTGCCCAGACTGTATTTGTACTTGGGATTGCTCCAACTCCAGATGCAGGACCTTGTACTTGGCCTTGCTGAGCTTCATGATGCTTGCACATACCGGCTTCTCAAGCTTGCCAAGGATGGCGTCCCTGCCTTTCAGCATGTTGACCTTACCACACAGCTTGGTGTTGTCAGCAAACTTGCTGAGGGATTCTGGTGCCAAACCTATTCTAGGGCCAAATCTGATCACCTATGCAACTGCAACACAGAGCCTGTTACAGGAGTATGTGACAGACAACTTAAAAATGTACCTGTGTTTGGTCATCTCAGATAAGCGTGGTTGTGCCCAGGGCAAGAAATATTGTGCCAAGTAAATTTTGATGCTATGGGACACATCTCAGAAACAGCAGGGGATGTGAAGTATAGTGAAAAGAAACTCCCTAGCTGGGTAAGGAAGAAGACTTGGATCTGATAGACTGGCTTGCAAAAAATAGGAAGCCAAAATAATTATCATTTAAGGGCCTTCCCTGGCTTCATTTCACAATATTCTGCAATTTTTAAACTTAAAAAAAAAAAAACCAAACAACAACCAAAAAGCCAAACCCAAACAAAACAAACTTGCTACAAAAATATAGCTGCTACAAAGTTAGTTAATATGCTGCTGGTCTGTTCCCATAGCTTGACTGAAAATGCTGCAAGGCAAAAGTAACAACAAAGATGTGCACCCCTTCTCTTCCTGTTCACCTTAATGAGGTGTGAACTCAAAGGGTTCTGTATGCCATTTAAATGCTACCATTAAGCCTCAGCTTTTCTTTTTTTTCCCATTAAAAACAACGATGTTACAGTTCCTTAGCAATTCTGTGGATTGAGAGAAACAAGGGTGTGGAGGAAGAAATTACACTTTGCTCAATTATTAAGGAGAGTTGAAGAGCTGAAGGCTCTTGTATGGAACATACACAAGATTTTCTACCTTTCAGTGTCTCACTTATCTCCTGATCTTTTAATTTGTTTTGGTAATGATGTGATGATATGGTTGAGTGGTGATGTTGTGATAGCATTTATGACATATTTTAATAGAAGAAGAGGTCTAAACAAATAAAAGTACACAGTATGAGACTAATAACTAGGCAGGAAGAGATGCTGTGCATCAGGATTCTGCAGTTGCTTTCCTGGACAAGGAAAGGAAGACTTGCTGCTGACTAAAACTGTGTATGACATATTTCCTTTCCTGTGTTGCTCTATTATCCAAAATGAAAAATCTGGTCTGCTCTAACAACTTCACTACTGCTTGCTGAAGTCACAGTATGTTAGAAACAATTTGATGAAATCTGCTTGAATTGTCCCCTACCTAATATGCCACAGCTGGGCTGGAAACAACTGGCACTTGATCCTGCCACAGCGGGTGGGAACTCCAGGCT
Source organism: Orthonyx spaldingii (assembly GCA_013397795.1). Lineage (NCBI taxonomy): Eukaryota > Metazoa > Chordata > Aves > Passeriformes > Orthonychidae > Orthonyx > Orthonyx spaldingii. Next base: position 33,648 of record VZTJ01003513.1, read on the forward strand.
GTGCTTGGCAACACAGGGAATTACTGACATCAGCCTCTGCAAGCTTTCTGACCAGTACTCTGCATCTCTTTGCCCAATGCATTTCACCCTGGACTGCAGAGTGCTTGCCTGGGGGAAGCTGCAGAAGGAATCATTTTGCCAGTGCCAAAGTGAGAGTTATAATTCTCCTAGTTGCTAGGAGACTGTGCAGGAGGCTCGGCAGGGCTGGGGTCCTGTAAAGAACAGTATGGCAAAAGTATGAACTTCCAGAAGTAATGAGCAAGTGTTGTGCACATGTGCAAATCGTGGAGTTTTCATGGTGCCCTGCTCAGACAAACCTGAACGGGCTGTTTCAGGAATAAGAAGCAGCAACTTTTTACTACAGTGGCCTTCCTGTGAAAAGTGGGAAGCTAGTACTTGAAAGCTGGGGGCAAGAGCATTTTTTCACATGTGCAAAATGATGTATTTATCCAAAGTTACGTGGTTTTCTCAGTTGTTCCGTTATGAATAAGAATGGCTGTAGCACACAGTTGAACTGTACCGAGATCCTGCCTACCACATTGTTGCTTGCTCTATCACATGACTGCACTACTTCATCAACTTGACTGTTGAACCACTGATATACCAGGTCCCCTTTCACTTATTTAATTTTCCTGGCCTGTCAATTAGTAAGCAAACTTGAAAAGACAGATTTTAATAAAGTAAATTTACATCAGCATCTTCAAAAATAACATGTCTTGAAACACTTGATATTTCTCACAAATTCTATTATAAAGATGTCAAATAATTCTTCGTTATTTGTTTTAGTGGAAATTCTGCAAGTGAGTCTATCTTCCTTCAGATTGCTGTCTACTCATATAATGATAAGTAACTGGCTTGGTAACCATTACCCATGGAAGAAAACTATTTACAGTCTTTTCCTGTTTTATCAATCCTGAATGTTAAAAAGTATCAAGTATATAGATATTATAACCTCAGAAAAACAAAAAAATACAGAATCAACAGAACTTAAGGTCAGCCCGTTACAAAATATATGAGCCTTTGATTACATTTATGGAAAAGAAAGCCATAATCAACACATGTTGGTGCTATAGAACTCAGAAATCAAAAGCAATGGAAATGATACATAACATAACTTTAGAACTTAAAAATATGTTCACATAAGTTGCTTATGACCATCTAGGTTTAAACTAAACTGATAAAGTATGACAGCTTTGTGCAATACAATTTTTCTTTCTAAAGGACTGAAATACTGATTTCTTTCCTGATGCCATTATTTTTGTCATTTGATATAATTTAAATCAATTTAGCAATTGTTTGCTAAATCACATGCAAAGTTAGACTTAGTAAATATACACACTCAACAAAAAACCAATCAATCAACAAAACAGAGAAAGTTGCAGAGAGTAATGGGACTCCTTACCAGAAATTGAATCTTTGTCAGCAATCACAGCAGTAACACCAAAATCAAACCTAAGGAGGAAAAAAAAACAAACCAAAAAAACCCCAAAAACCAAAAAACAAACAAACAAAAAACCCCCCACCAAAATCTAAATGAATTTTTGCTAAAGTTTTTGCAAAAACTCTGTTAATCATTGTTAATCATTGATGACTAGTGCAAGTTGTTAATTGTGTGCAACTTTGAAAAATAAAACTTTCATTCTATAAGAAAGGGGGAAACATTTAAAATTAAAAAATAAACTCCTGCAGATTCCTTTTGGCATAGAGAAAGGTCTGCTCTCCATTCGACTGATTGGCTGGTGTAAAGTTTTCAAAATCTGCCACACATAGCATGAACAATCATCTCCCCAGCTCACTGAACAGACAAATTCATAACTGAATTTTTCTAGGTTTGACTTCTTTATAAAAAGATCAGAAAAGTAAAGGCGAACTCTAAAAAATAAAGCAAAACTCTACAGTGATTGGTCTTAAGTATGAAAGCTTATATTTAATTTTTTTTTCTATTTCATAGCAAGTTCTGCTTCATTTTAAGAGTAGACTGCACTTTTAGAAGCTTAAACTGCTATTCTCTAATCAAACAAAGGAAAATTAACTTCCTGAGAGGCCCCCATACCCCCAGCAATGGTCTCCAAGTAATTATGAAGATTCTTTACAGTTTGTACTTGTCAATTTTTAACAGGACGGAATGTATTTGTTATCTGATTGATTAAAACTCTTCACACACTTTTACCTCATGCAGTTTTATTTATTTCATTGTAAGTACTTTAATTGTGTAGAAAGTTTTAGATGTGAAATCCTTCCTCTGCGAGGTTGCCTTACTGCCTTTGGGTTTGGACTGGAGAACAACTCCTCTGGAGTGGAGTTAATCCTACAGGCAGCGAGCAGCATGATGTGATAGTTTATAAAAGGTGGCATCTGAAACCACGAAATCACATAAAAAAATGTGAGCAAAAACCTTTCGGGAAAAAATTACGCGCGAAGAACTACGCTCGTCAAGCGTAGCCTGAGAAAGGGCTAAACTAAAATATTATCCGTCCTCCACACGCAGCGAAGCCCGCGGCGGCCCCGCTGCGTGCGGCAGCCGCCAGGCGGGAGCGGAGAGCCGCGCTTCCCGCGGGCCGGCGGCCGAGCGGGAGAGATGGAAGGGCTGGAGGAGGTGGAGGAGGAGGAGGAGGAGGAGCTGCCCACGGCCGAGCTGCCCACGGCCGAGCCGCCCATGGCCGAAGCTGGAAGGAGTCTGGGACGCCCGGCCTCTCCTTTCCGCGCTCGCAGGCGGGGGCGAAGGAGGAAGGCGGACACGGGCGCGCAGAGGCGTTCCAGCCGAAAACATTCACGTCTATATGTGTGTGGATATGTAAGAGTTTAAACTTTGGAGGAAAGGGGGAGGGGGGAGTGGGGGGAGGAATTCTTGGGCCGAGTTCAAGTCAGACGCCACTGCAACGTGCTCTCCAGCCTGGCAGCTCCAAAGAGGAAAGGAGACTGGGAAGAGAGGAAGAGGAGGAGGAGGAGCGCTCTGCCCATAGGCTGTGACTTTAACGCCTTTTTCCTCCGCCTCTAAGAATATTCATCCCGTTCGGTGTCAGGCAAAAAAGTGGCAACAAAATAAATCCAGAACAAAGCCAATAGCCAACCTGAGTAAATAATACTAATACTAATAAATACTAATACTAATACTCCCTCCCTCTTCCCCTAAAAAAACCCCCAAATATCCCAAAGCAGCAACAGCAAACAAAATAAAACAAAAAAAAAGCCCAGACACCCCAACCCAAACTAAAAGGTAGAAGGCCATTTCTGGAAATAAAAAATAAAGATATAAATGAAAATCCAAGAACAATAAAAAGACCTCAACACACTCAGAGAAAGATTGATATGCACCCTTGAGAAAATTGATATGCATCCTGGAAAACGTGAAGCCAAAGGCCCAGTGATGTATTGCAGATTTCAAGATCTCGTTTATTTAATACAATATGCCATAATGGTACATGGTGCTTAAGTGATTTATATTTTTACATATATATCTTATTTTTAACTCAATTGACTCTTGTTTTCTAATTCCTCCAGGCTGAGATTGTGTCTCTGTGGTTTCAAAGTGGATGTTATACTCTGCTCTTAAATGCTGATACCACTTCTGCTTTACAGGATAAGATATAAGTGGTGGATTGTTTGTATTTAGCCTTTTTTTTTTTTTTTTTTTTTTTTTTTTTTTTTTTTTTTGGCAGCTTTAGTATACGGGTCACACTTTTATGCCAGAAATCAGTTGATGGGAGTTTGCATCCAAAAGTGCTGAACTTGGCACATTTCCTGCTTCAAGTTCTTCCCCCTCCCCCTTTTCTCTGACGGACAACTATCAGTTAAATGCTGGAAAGGATTAATGCAAATGCTATTTTATTGGTACCTAACAGACAGATCTTTCCCCCTCTTTCTTGTTGCTGTAGAAATTGCTTCCTTACTCACATTTTAATATAATATTTACTCGTTAACTGTTTTAGCGGTTTTTGTAGTTAATAGACTGCAATTTGAATGTATCATGTGGAGGAAATGGCATTGCTGCTGTATATCGTCTGCTCGATAAATTGTCTGGAGGCTTGTGCTGGTCTCTTTCATGCTGTATAGCAGGATGCAGTGTTAGGGTTGCATTTCTGGCTTGTTTTTTAAAGTTACTCTAGAGTGTTTCTTTTTGTTCCTTCCCCCCCGCCCCCCCCTTTTTTCACTGCCGTTTTGTTGTAGGACCTGTGTGTGTATTTTAATTCATTCCTTTCTCTTGCGTGTCTGTTTGTATGTGTGTGTGCGTGTGTGTCTGTCTGCTTTCCCTCTTGTCCTCTCTTCCCCTGTGTGTCTGGGCCACATTTTAATGCACAATATCCCATCCATTAAGTTGTGGTTGAATGCGGAGTGTGTGAGGACTTGGCAGCTCTCAGGTTGAAGGGGGCGGGGAAGCCAGTTTCGACTCTGACACAAGATGCCGATGTGGCGTGATCTGAATTATTATTAGTTCTGCGAACATAGCCATATTCTCCTCCCGCTGCTGGAAAGTGCTGCCATTGAACTTGTGACGGGACAGACAAGATTCCCAGCTTTTTTTCCCCCTTTCTCTAAAGTACAGTAGCTGGCAGGGAAAAGGCGCCAAAACACACAGGATTAACTCGTAACATTCTCTGAAGCAGGTTTGAGCTGCAACGCTACAATTTTAACGTTGAATCACAAGAAAAACATCAAACACTTCTATAATTCTGATTTAGGCAGACATTTAAATCCAGCTTCTAGAAGCTGCCCCAACCCCCACGCCATCCCAATATTCTCAAAATTTGGCAAGTGATATAAACTGACAGAAAACAAATGGGTTGGAATTTTATTTGAGGTGTTGTCATTGCTGTTTATGTCCAGGGCATTTGAAATCAGCACGTGTGAATTTCTAAAGAATTTGCTGTATTGGAGAAAGAGGGTTTCATCCCTTTGTAAGGCTGAGGATGTGACCTGCAGTGAGGACAAAAACTGCACAGTTGTGTAACCCAAAATGCTGTGGTTCACAGCTTTACATTTGAGGTTTGATGTTTTTATTTGCTGGTCTAGGAGCTGTGGAAAGCTCAAGTATTGTAGTCCCCATCAAACCATATGTGGACAAGGGTCAAGTGCACACACCCCTTGTATGTATGTGTGTCTCTGTTTAGAGTAAGTAGCGTGTTTCTTTCCTTTTGATTGTATATATGCACACTTTCTATCTGAAAATACATGTACACAGTTTATATACAGTACGTGTTTCTTCCTATCACCCAAAATCAAGTAAAAAGTGCTAATAATTATCATGATGCATAATTTTATTGTTGTGATACTGTACTGACTTAGAAGTTGTATTGATTGCTGTTAACATTTTAAATCATAAATAACTTAAAATTCAGTCTCATATGAAACATATCAAGGCCCCATAAACCAATATATTATCAGTTTACTTATTTAACTAGTTATGTTGGTTTTTTCTTGAATTTCTATGCATACACATATGTTTATAGCTACATATATGTCTCCATGCACAGACAATATTCCTGCACATAAGAAAACTGTCCAAGGGTCTGGTTATGCCAAAGACACAAAGCTTTACTTTGTAGGTTAATATGCTTGTACAAGAAGTCTTGCAAGGCACCATGACCAGTCATACAGAGAGAATCATTATTAGGTAGCAGTATAATATAATATGGTTTAGATTATTTCTTATTCATAAGTGACATAAGCTATACTCTAGTTGTGCTACTCCATATTTATGCACTTAAGTAACTTTTTATTGAATGGACATGTGTGTTAATGACCATTTCTAACAAGTGGTGAAAAAGGAGGTAATGGTATTAAACTAGATATGAAACTTGTATGTTGGATCACAGAGACCTCTTACATGAGAGTTTTGGTGCTAGTTCTCAGATATTTCATACTTTAGATGAAATGCCATATGCCAGAATCAGTTCTTTCTGATTTTTATAAAGAGACAACTGGAATTTTCATGAAGACTTAATTTCTTAGAAGTTCGATATGTGTATGTTTAGACATTTGACCAAGCTGCCGACTTTTATTCTGAGATAATCTTAAGTTTCACACTGCAGCATTAGTAATTTTTTCTTTTTGTTCCATTAATAATAGTCTTGTGCTCCAAAACTTGAAAAAATTGAGCAGTTGTCCAGTCAAAGGGCAGCAGCTGAAATTCTGCTCTGCATATATTCTGCGGGATAGAAGCGGTCTAAATGGCCTTTCCACTTTTAAATGTTATTATCTCTGAAGACTGAGGGTAGTGACACTTTGCAGCATTTGGTGAAATTTGTGAATATGGTTTTTGAGTGAGGGGAGGAAAATACATGTTTTCAGTGCAAGTCTGGCATAACAGGGTCTGCACCGCTGGCGGAAAACTGCCCTGGGGAACTAGGATGGGTGGAGGAGAGTGAGTCTAACTGCCCATGGTGCCAAAAAGCCTTTGTGGTTCTTTCCTGTGAGATGAGCATCTCAGATTATGCAGTGTGGGCAATGGATGTCCTCCCATCCTGCTCACCCTGCCAGAGTTGAATGGCAGGCAGGGGGAACATGGGAGCAGCCCCCCAGTCTGGAGAGGGCAGGCTTACTGATGTGAAAGCTGCCTTTTCTTCCTGTATGTACATTTTTGTCACATGAAGGTTTCTATCACCGGTGTGCCTGTGCCCATTTGTGTGTGTGTCCGAGCAGTGTTATCAGTGCTCGTATTGCATCCCACCTGAAAGCAAGCCAACCTGGCCCTGTGAAGTCGATGGGTAAGAATTAGTGTTAGAGAACAGGTCTCAGTGTCTCTTATGGGGAAGGTCTGATAATGACTTTTATTTTTCTTAACTGCCCACATTGAAATGCTAGTTGAACTTCCAGATACAACATGAGGTTAGCATAGCTTAGGCAGTGAGGACAAAAACCAATTGACCTCCAGAGTGGTGCTTCAAGAGTAGAGAACTTGCAGCATTAACAGGGCTTTTAGTATGTGGGGAGGGAGAGAAGGGTCTTTGGGGGGGGTTTGAAGAATTAATGCAAACCAGAATTTGAAAACAATTGAGCCACTTTCTCACAAGGTCTCCCTGCATGCGAAGGCCCAGCCACTGTGGCTGCTGTCCTTGCTGCATTAATGCCATGTTTCTCCAGGCTAACCCAGTTACCACATACCCTTTTTAGCACACCTCTGCAGCAAAGTGACAGAGACTTAAGAGTTTGTTACAATTTTAATGTAGTTCTGTAGCAATGGGCAGACGCCAGGAATCCATCCTGGTGGTCTGACCATTCATAGCGCTGCTTTGTACCTGTCCCTCCCCTGTTCACCCAGGACTGGCCAGATGTCACTGGTCAGTCATTTGCCTATTGGCTCGTCTCTCGCCTTGCCCTCCCCCGACAGAGGGCATAAGAGATTCGGGCGAGAGATGAGCTGGACCACTCTTGCCAGGTTCACCATCTCACACCTTGTTCTATGCACGATCCTTTTCCCTCTGTGAGGGAAAATAAAGAACGCTGATATATATGCAAGTGGTCCGTCTGTCTTTACCGGCAAACAGCCGCCACCGTTCTGCCCTGAACTGGAGCTCCTGGCATAAGGAGCTACTGAGGGCTGGACTCAGTGGTCCAGAGGAGTCCAGAGACGAAACAGCAAAGATACACAGTTCTTTATCCATTCTGGAAAGAATCTTTATCTTGCTTTTCTCTGAAAGGAGCCGAGGGGTTGGGTTGGGATGGAGGAGGATGGGGGGGTGTAGGCATGTGCACATGTGTTGCTGAGGAGGGTTCTCCCAGGACAAAGCCTTTGTCCTTTATGGGTTCCTACTGGGATTAACCAGGAGCAACAGAGCCACAATATGCGTTTGGGTGCCCAGTTCAGCCTGTTTTCTGTCATGTACTGAGAGCCTTTGGATCAAACCCATGGGTAAACCCATGGCAACTTGTACCATTCCTGCCATGCCCTATAAATCATGCAGAAGACAAAATGTTGCTTGGGCCATGCTGGTTGGGCAGTTCCATTTTCCCCAAGATGATTTCATATGAGGGGTCTGTTCAATCCTGGCCAGCAGGCTGTCTCTGGGGGTGAGGGCGTCTGGCTTTGCCTAGTCCACAGCAGTGCTGTTCTGGTGGCACATGCTGCAGGGCTGTCTCTGCTCATCTCCCATCTTGTGCACTCTGGGTAGGGATGCAAACCCACCCTCAGCCATCTCTTGTGGGGATGCAAACACAATCTCACACTGACTCCACATCCCTTGCAGTAGCAAAGGCTGCAGAAAGTGACTGGTTTCTGTCTGCCCTTGCCTTGCTCCATTTGTTGTTTCCTGTTTGCCAGACTTTGCCAGGCAGTTCTTGCTTTTAGTGCACAGGGCTCTAGTGCAAAGCAATCCCTTGGCCGTGTCATGGAGGGGAATGGGGCCTCCTACAAGCCCTGCCTGGGAAAGGGGAGACTTCTCACATCTATGCAGCTCACAGGGGCAGCCTTGCTGATGAGGTATTAGGGGTTTGGTTAGGTTGCCCTGATCCTTATGGAGGGATGAGAGTGATAAAGGGGACAGAGAAGAGCTATTGTCGTTTTAAATCAGGTCCGCAAATAATGGCTTGTTGTGTAAGAGTTCAAGCACTCAAAGAGGTGTGTTCAAGGACATCAGTGCATTTGTGCCAAGAGGAATGTCTTTTATGGTAAATTAACTCCAGTTAAATAGAATACTTATTCGAAGAGGAACTCCACAATTTAAAGCTGGCATTGTCAGCTCTTTGCAGTGTCTGGGTAGAGGGAAAAAAAAATAGGATTTTGCAGTATTTTACACCAGATATTAAAAAATAAATTCTGCTAATTATGGTTAACTCTGAGTTTGCATCATCCCTTCTTGTCTAAATGTATGTCCTGCACTTGTCACTTATCTTTATTGTCTGTAGAAGAGAAGATGCACGGCAGTTGTTTGAACCCTGCAAACATGAGAGAACTGGGCAAGAGTAGCCAGAAACCAAGCTGTGGGGATGCGGCGTGGATTCTGCAAGGGTTGCTGCGTTGGGCTCTTGCTGTTTCCTTTGACATTACCTGTCTTGTACGGGGTCTCTCCTTCCCCCACCCATCCCTCTGCTTCTTTTGGTTTGTAAATTTGTGGGAATTGCAGCTGGTAGCCTTGGCAAGCTCCCCTCATTAAGAGCCCTCTTTGAAAATGGGCTGTGTTTGAGCATTTCCCTAATGAGGACAGGACGGGGTTAAAAAGTGACCATTTCATGGTTGACTTGAACCTTCTTACTTTCCTTGATGTGTCGTTGTGAAATGCTTGACGTCAATAAACTCTCACTTTGGGCAAGGAGGAAGTCAGCGGTCCCTCCGAGACGCCGCTGGGGGCTGCGCAGGGGCAGCGGGAGGGAGCGCCGGTGGCGCTCGGCCGCCCGTGCCCCCGCGCCGGTGCTGGGTGTGGGGGCCGCACACGCCGGACGCCCCCTCAGCTGGGCACGGCACCGCAGCCCGCCTCACAGGAGCAGAAATAAGTTTCGCTCACTGTTTCCCCCCCCTTTCCCAGCTCCCCTGGTTAAAGCTGCCCGGGAGAATGAAACCAGACCCCGCGCCCTGTTGCTGCCCGGGAGCCGGGACCGCCCGGCCGCAGCCTGTGAGGGCGGGGACATCAGTCACCGGTGGTGCGGGACAGGCTCCCCCCGTCTGAGGGGGCGGCGGAGGGGGCTGCCCTCCCCCGTGTCCCCCGCGCAGAGAGGGGGGAAGCGGGGGCGCCTGAGCCCCGCCGCAGCTGGCAAAGTCGTACCCCGAAAGAAGAAAAAGAAGCCTCTCGCAGATGGCAGCCCCCACGCCCCCCCTTCGCCCCCGCAACTTTCTCCCACCAGAAGAGCGGGAAAATGAGGGAGGGATGTTTGCGAAACGTGCTCGTTCCTTCTGCAGCGTTCGGTGGTAATGAATGCAGAGGGAGGGCAGAGGAAGGGGATCCGGCGGAGAAGGAATGTGTTTGCAGGAGGAGGAGGAGTGTAAGCGGTGATTGTGTAATTAAATAATTAAAAAAACCCCCTTAAATCTAATTTGGGGAGAGAGCTGCAATAGGGTTCACAGGGTGTAACCGGTGAATTTTTCAACTTCCAAGTTTTGCAGAGTCAGGGGAGGGGTGGGGGGGGGGGGGCACTCACGGCCACGTTGAGAGC
>VZTJ01003513.1:45370-124782 GCA_013397795.1 Orthonyx spaldingii
GAGCGGGGGTCCCCGCCGCGGCAAAACGCAAATTTTGAAACCCAAGGGGTTTCGGGAGCAGGTTTGGGAAGTTCCCCGGGTGCCCCTGGAGCGTGCTTGCCCCGCGTACGGTATCGGCGAGCGAGCGCCGGGGCGCCGGAGCTTGTTTTGGACGGTAAACCCGGTCTGCAAAGCCCGGGGATAGTTTTCAGCTTTCGTGAAAGTCTGTCTTAGGAGGATGTGATGTAAACTGATTAAACGATAACTTCTTGCTTCCACATTGGTGCAACAAATAGCTAAAGAAGCAGAAAATGTGCGAAAGTAAGGTCTGCTACAAGGCTGCTGTAGAGAGGCCAGCGATGCACTTACAGTTGCACCGTGAATAAATAAATATGATTTAAGTCATTCCCCAGTTCCAAACCATTGTAATTCAAAAGGACTAAAGTATTCATAAATTGTGATTGAAGATGGAAACCATGATAAGGCTTATTCAGTGATTGGACACAGTCCTGTAGTTTTTTGGCTGACACATTTTTTATTGTTTATATTTTGTTTGGCTTCTAAGTGTGATTGACTTAGATATGGACATTTTCAGTAAGTAAACGTGAGCTGCAGTGGAAGAAAGCTGGAAAAAAGTGTTATTGAGATATTTCTCCTTCAAAAGAGAAACGTAGGAAGCATTTTGGGTAACAGATACGCACATGCTTGCAGGTACACACATAGAAAGAATTACTTACCGTGGAATCTGTGGTTAGAAAAATTAACTCCATGTAGGCTGTCCAGTATGTGAAATTACTGACAGGCAACAAGACTTCTGCATCAGAATATAAACCTGAGAGTACAACTTAAGAAAGTGGTTCTTGCATTTGAGACGCAGATTTTCACAACCACCTCTTTTACAGCAGTAATTCATTATCTTGTTTCCAGATCTAATGACTTTTTTTTTTTTTTCATATATTTGTTTTTTGGACTCACCGATGTAATAGATTTCCTCATTCTTTACAAATTTGTGTTAAAATACTGCACTCAGGTGTATGCAAAAATGCTCCATTGCACTTCTACTGCCATTAATCCAAGAAAGCAGTTCCTGGCTTTTGTGCGTTGATGCCTTCTCCATAATATTTTAAAATCATGCTCTATCATGTGCCATGCAGAGACAGTTCCCATCTGGTGATACATACATGGAATATAATTGCGGCAAATTGATTTTAGTCTGGAATCTTTTTCTACCTACTTGGAATGACAAGAACAGTTTATAAATCATTTTTTCTCTACATAAATTAAAAACTAAAATTTCACGAACAATGAGAACTTATACCTTGCATTCTTTATTTGCTTAAGGCAAAAGATTGATTCATCTCACTTTAAGTAGCAACTGCATTAAAGTATTACTGCCAAAATTGCTCTCTCTATTGTGTTCTCTGTCTCTAGGACTCTTGCAATGCACATTGACTGTGGTAGTATATGTTCAGAAGAAAATATTTTGGTAGAAATAAACACAGAACACCTGTTTGGATGGAGCTACTTTAGAAAGTGGTAGTTCAGTTTGTGCCGAGACAGCGCTGAAGTACGTTTTAGAAAAAAGTCTAAAATCCAAAGTACAACTTTAAGACAAACTTTGGCAATTTGAGTTTTACCTGTCACACTTACAATAAAAGTTTGGTGGGTGAAAATAACTCCAAGGAAGAAGAAAACTTACTAAATACAATTTAATTTTGGGGGCTCCCTTAATCTCTTTCCCATATACTTCTTTCTCTGTGTTTTGGAATGAGTGGAAACTGCATTTATCTGTCTTGCTGAGGCATGAATAGGATGCAGTTACTGTGCGCCTTTTAGTGCTTGCTCTCTTGTGATATTTTTGCCGTGGTTTATTTTTATGTTACAGTAGTCCAAAAACTCAGAATATGTTGTGTTTTCTTTTGCTCCTATATGTTGTTTCATAAGGCATACGAAAATCCATGCAGGGAAATTGAGTAGATAAAGTTTTCTGTATAAAATTTTTATACTTCTGCCTGCTGTATTTATTGTACAGTCCTCAGTTTGAACTTTCATGAGCTGATCCAAAGTTTAAAAGTGGAAGATAGGAGAAGAGTGCTGCATAGCTTCTTTATGTTTTTCATAAAGAAAACCTGGCCTATCTATCATCATTAGATGACTGCTATTTTTTCCTTTATTTACAAGCTACCTAGATGTTACACAGTAACTTCCATTTTAATTTAAACTGCCAGTGCACAATGGTTCACCTGAGCTATTCGATATGACATTTGAAAATCTTACCTTCATAAATCACTTAATTGCAAGAGCAACTGTGACACATAGATGAGTGCCATGTGAAAACAAAAAATAATGAACTATTGTCTATATGCATATTAAGGGGGAAAATAAAATTCTGTAGACATCTTTTTAGGAGATTGTTGGAGAATGTGTGTGATTAATTACAAATGTCCATTTAGGACCATTTTTTGGGCACTTCTCCATATCAAGTAGTAATTTCATTTGAAAATACTCCAGGTGCACAATGAATAGCTCAAAAAAAGATCTGATAAAATTGCTTTCAAACAAGATGTTCCTTGCTATGTTTCTCCTTCACACTTTTCACCTATATTTATATCCTTAGGACTAATAATACTGTGAAAGAAAAACCTGAATACAGTTTTTAAAAGGTTGGGGTTTTTGGTGTGTATATTTTTGGGGGCTTTTCCCTCTTTTTGAAAAGGAAACGTTCAACTATTACAGACTGGAATTTAAACAGTGAAATTCTTTATAAAATTTTCATAGATGTAAAATGCTATAACATTATTGTCAATACTATATGCATTACCTCAAGGCATAGTCATTCTGAAATAGTTTATGATGCTCTTCTTCAAAATGAAAACTAGATGTGCAATATTCTACTAGTGTAGAATATGTCAATGTTTATTTTATTGCCATTTTAAGTTATAAATGCCAAAGTCTGTTTAGATGTAGGGGAAATCAGTGTATTGAGGCGAAAATTAGTTTCTCCCAAAGCTCTTCAGCCACCTGCCTTCACCCCACCTTTAGCCTCAACTGTTAGAATTTTCAAAATCTGTGGTAAATCTGTTTTATTCAGTCTAAAATGAATCGTGGGAATTTAACACTGTACAGTCTTTATGCTTCCATTAATTAAAAAAAAAATTGTTTGAATGCTTCAATTAAGATGACTTCTGTAGGAGAAAAAATAAACTTTCTTTAGTAGTTATAATTGAGAGGAAAAAAAGCATGGCATCAGAAAGCGAATGAAGATAGGGAAGTCTTATCATGGGCTGTGGTTGCTCAGAGCAGTACTGCCTTCCCACACAAAGAACAGATTGTGGTTTAACTCTTTCTACGGCCTAGTTTTATGTGCCAGTATAGTATCAGAATTGTTCAAATCTGTGCTGGAAACTACTAATCAGTTTAATTGTTGCCTTTGTAGGTCTTTGTCAAGCATCATAACCGTAATGGAATTGTTTATGTCCTGAAATATCTTCCTATATTGCCTCTCTGTTCTTTTTTTTCCTTTTTACCCCCCGTTTGCTTAATTTTTCTTTTTCCTGTGAAGACAACATGATCGTAGGTAAATACTTGTAGCTTTTCTGTTGTTTTCAGTTTGATTTAAGGATGGTTAGGGAAGAGAGGTAACTAGATCTAGTGCTTTTTTTAACATTCAGGAAATTTTGAAGTTTGTTTGAAATTCAAAGATTTAAACATGGAATTCTTTGCCTGAAGCTTCTGCAATGGCAGTCTGCACTCTATAATTGAGACCATTAGTTATACTTTCATCATTTTTACCTAATGGAGTTAATCAGCCTATTGATTAAAGATAATTCATTCCTTGTCTAGCAGCATAACTAAAATAGTAGTTTATTAATTGTATTATTGAATATAATTGCATAAAAAAGGTACAGTTTTAGTTTGCACTGTGCCACTAAGTATGATGAGCAATCTGCGTGGTTTTTAAAACCAAATATGCCTGCACACAGGAAGAAAGATACCTCCCCCAAGGTCTCCCTCTCAACCCAAAATATAGTAATGTTTGATAAGCAGATTGCAGTGTTTTAAATAGCAGATTTGTTCATGGAAAATAAGTTTTTGGGTAAGGTCTATTTAGATATTAACATGGATGTGTAGGATGGTGCTTTAAGCAGACAAACGAAATTAATTTAATTGCTATAGGATGTGCTTGTAAATAACAACTAAGCATTACCTCCTTAATGCTATCCGTATTGCTGCTAGGCAGAAGATAAGAACTTGCAGGTGAAGCCAAATGACAGAAAAGGGATATTTTGAAACTGTAAATAAATTGCATGGATTTCACAAAAGCAGCGTTGGACCAGCGGTGGACTCATAATGTCTCTTTGCCACAGCATGCAGAAACACAAAGAATGCAAAGTTTGTGCCAAGTTGCCATTTTTCATTGTACACCTCAGATTGATTTTTAAGGGGTTTAGAATAATTGCCACACTCGTGATCAGTTAACAAATTAACTGACTCTGTGGGGCTTCAAAACCCACAGTGGAGCTGCTGGAAGGACATAATGTAATTTTTGTTCTCACCTTCATAAACTCTTAATTTTACAGAGTTTGGGGGTGGTGGGAGGGAAGCCAGAAGAGCTGAAAGTACAGAAGCTTCTGTTCAGGATTTGTATATGACATGTTGTGTCTTTTGCCTGCTTTTCCTTACTGTTATACTGGTTTCTCTAGTTACCACCACTGGAATGGTGCTGTTTCAGTGCTGGAATGTTGGACATTTGATAAGAAAATGGATCAAGTTTAATGGCGCATGCTCTTTGTGCCACCAGCAGTCTCTTGCTGAGAGCATGCTCCAAAAGCGGGAACTGTGTGGCATTACACTGAGCATGTATATGCTTTGTGTTTCTGTGCCACAGAGAAGAGAAATGAACTGTGGCATTTCCCTCAGCCTTCTGAACATTTCTGCTCAGATTTTTTAAAACCGTATAGTGTCCTCTTTGTGCAATGGTACTTTTCTTGATGTTAGCTGGTCACTCAAATATTTAAATGTTAGGAACAAAACATCTTGGTAGCATCTCTTAAATTATGTTGTCGCTGCAGTATTGTGGGATGAAGTGAGGGGAGGAGTACAAAATAAAATCTTCACATGGTTCTTTCAAAGAATGAAACATGGGAAAAATGTGTTTCTCTATGCACTTTTTGTCTGCTGCCTGACAGCAGTAATAATTTCATAAAAGGTGTTATGCAGAAATTTGTGTGAATTTTAAGTGTTTATTCTCTTCGTCTCGTATTTCACTTGAAGATTTTCAGAAATGTTTCTTGATACTGCTTTGGTTATGAGAACTTGCTGACTTTGAGTTTTCTTGTTCTCTTCTTTTTTTTCCTTCACTTCTTTCCACAGGATGAATTTCACCCGTTCATTGAGGCACTTCTTCCACATGTCCGTGCAATTGCCTATACTTGGTTCAATCTTCAGGCTCGAAAACGCAAGTACTTTAAAAAACATGAGAAACGAATGTCAAAGGATGAGGAAAGAGCAGTCAAGGATGAGCTACTTAGTGAAAAGCCTGAAATTAAACAGAAGTGGGCATCCAGGCTCCTGGCCAAGCTGCGCAAAGATATTCGCCAAGAGTTTCGGGAGGATTTTGTGCTCACGGTTACTGGGAAGAAGCACCCATGCTGTGTATTGTCCAATCCTGACCAGAAGGGCAAGATTAGGAGAATCGATTGCCTGCGACAGGCTGACAAAGTCTGGCGTCTGGATCTAGTCATGGTGATCCTGTTCAAAGGCATCCCCTTGGAAAGTACGGATGGAGAACGTCTCATGAAATCCCCACATTGCACAAATCCAGCACTTTGCGTCCAGCCACATCATATAACAGTATCAGTCAAGGAGCTTGATTTGTTTTTGGCATACTACGTGCAGGAGCAAGGTAGGAAGCAGATTGTCATGTTTCTGTGTTAGTATGTCAAACTCTGATTCCAAGTAGCCCTGTTTCCCCTGTGGGCTGGCTTCCAGTGAAACATTGTTCTGTGGTCTATAGATGTAATGTGTCTACATAACCATTTGTAAATCAGCATGCATTCGTATATACTTAAACACACACATATTCCTGCAGACCTGCATAAATGACACGCATGTTTGACATACGTGCCTCTTTCGAGAGTGGGAAACACATGCCAAGGCAGTATTTTCATTCTACTGAAGTTACCTTTCATTTTTTGTGAAAATGTGGCAATGCATACTTGTGACTTCAGAAAACATTCTTGTTTTCAAGTTGTGTTTAAAAAAAAACCAAGCAAAAACCCCTGCCCCAGTACCACTAGTAACAGATGCAAGTATGTGCAATTGCACAGCCACAACAAATACTACAAATATTTATTTTTGTCTTTGTTGTTATTAATAATCAAGAAGTCATGCTTAAACTGATGAATCTGCTATCACATTGAAGAGCAATTGTAGACTTTCTCATACTTATAAAACAAATCTTGAAAATATTTTATCACGGCTGTATTTCTTGTAAATGCCAAATAGAATCAGAATTGCAGCATACATTATATAATGTTTTATTCATATCTTGCATCAATAGCTCATCTTATCTACCTGAGCTTTAAAGCAAAGATCCAGGTCACAATATTTTGGGGAATTTCTATGAAGAGAATATTTTCATAATCACACTCATATACTTTTAGTTGGCAGGTAATTGAAATGTGGAAAACTGCAGGAACTCTATGGAAAAGCTTCTTAAACTTCGTATTATGGAATGCAAATAAGAACAGGGCTTCTGATAGTCATGCATAGGGGGGAAACCTACTAGCCATATTGCATATATTGCATATTCAATAACAATACCAGTAGGCAGGTTTCTAAAATTGTAAATGGCTGTAAGTGGAAAAAGGTGGTTTGTTTGTTTTTGTTATTTTTCCTCCGATACTAAATCTTCTGAAATACTATTTCTCTGTTAGGGTCATTTTAGTTATTTCTGGTAATCATACCATCTTCTAAGTGTCTTTGTAATACTGACTGATCAGCAGTAATAATGCATTTCTGTTTTAGTCACGTATCTCAACTAGGGAAAGTTTGACCATCTGCAGATGGTGGGCCATTTCACAACTTGGCCTGGTAGTAGGTAGAAATGGCCTGCAGAAGGGCAGATGGCAGGCTGTTATCTGATGCTTGATAAATAACTATGGGATCTAACTGAAAAACAAATTGAATTGATTTTGTTAGTAATGAAAAAGTAAAATTGCATGTCTTCATTTGGTGTGTACTCATTCTTTAAGAGAGAGATAAACTGCAATATTTTTGTTTTAAGTGAATTTCTCTTTTAGCATTTGCTCATGCAAGTGAACAACTGTTTTTGTGAACATATATATCAGGGTTTTTTTTGTCGATTATTTGTCATGAAAAGAAAAAGTGGGGTTTCTTCCCCCCCTACTAGTATTTTTTGTGTTTTTTGTCTTCACAGCAGTAGACATATTTAGATATTTCACAGCGACTTTAAGTAGCTGCACAGTCTGGTAAATCTGATCCCAAATAATATAGGAAGAAAAATTTCTTTGGTAGTATTAAACAAAATAGCTTAGTTACAAATAATTTGTACCTTTAAACTCCTCCTGTGGAAAAAAATTCAAATTATATGTTGAATGCATATAGCGTAAGTCATAGCTTATTGATTAATTCTATGGATTTACCTGTCTCTAAAAGCTAAAACTACAAAGGAAAGCAAAACAGTTTACGTAGCTCTTGAGCCAAAGAAACTGGGGTCAGAGTACTCTTAACACACTGTTGACTTATAAGTTGTTGAAAGCCAGTAACTTGAAGTGGGAGAAGCAATAGCAGGGCATAGCTGATTTTGCTAATTTAAATGTATTGAAAATATAAATTTATTTAAAACACTTGTCTAATTGCAAATGAGTAAGTTAAGTATATTATAACTTTTGAAGTTACACAATACTACTTCGAGAATATACTGAAAATGAAGCTGGCTAATTTCTATATACCAAGTCACTCTTAGAAGACCCTTTTATTTATTGCTAACTGCATGTATTTTATATCTGTCTTGCTGCTTTACTGTAAATCTTCCATTAACATCTGTTGGCTCTCTTCTTGAAGAAGTCATATTAAGTTGTCTATGTATTTTTTTTTTCCATTTTATCTAGCTTTGATTCTCTATACTCATTGAGAGCAGGTTAATTGTGGCACTTTTTAATGTACTTGATTAAGAGTGCCAGGCTTTGTGAAAGATACACATGAAGTCAACCAGAATGCTGCATTATACATATGGCGTTTTGCTTTTTATTTATCTTTCAGAACATATAAATATGCCTAATAGCACCATGTAAAGACTAAGTGGAAACATAGAAACAATTAAATGCCTGAACGAAATATGAAGAAGGAATTAACATGTAAAATGAATAAAGGTGCCAAGTAGTTTGCTTTTTTTGTTGCTTTAAAATAGAAGATTAGGGGAAAAAAAGAGGAGGAAGGATAGTTCGAGTGCCAGTGATGGTTGCCAGTGGCACCAGGATTGGCATCAGACCTTCTTTGTTTAGCCTAGGATGTCTGTGATTTGTTGGTTGGCATCCGCATTGCAGTGCAGAGTAATGTTACAATATATTGACAATTTCCAGATCTAGAAGTGTCAATAATCTTTTCAGTTCTTAACAAAAAGAGCTTCTACTTCCATGTCTGCCTTGAAAGAAGAAATAAGGACTGCCATATGAAGTTCTATCATTGACTAACTTCGTCAGATTCTACTTTTTGCTCATCTCAAAATTCAACATCTTTTTTCTCCTTTATTCTCTTTCTGTTATTCTCTTAAAAAAGGAAAAAAAAGGAAAAAAAAAGAGGATTGACATAAGTTGCAATGCTGCTCCTTTGACTGAAATGAAGGAAGAAAATGTGAAGTATACACTGGGATCAATATTTAACATCAAAATAATTCTTAATCATAACATGCTTCTATGGGGCTCTGCTTGTTGTGGGTATCAGGCGTGTGTATGCCTCACATAGATCTTTTTTATCTTGAAAATGTTATGAACATTGTTCCTATTGACAGAATTGCCCTTTTTTTTTCCTGTCAGCGTCAGAGAGTGTCTATCATTTGGTATGAAATGCATTTGAGTCCATAAAATCATTTGATGGTATTTGATTCAGTGCAGCGCTTATGCTGTATTCCCGTTGCTACAAGAACCGCCATTTTGTTTGTCAAGTGCCAGGAGAGTGGAAAAAAAAGGCAGACAATGTGCTTGATGCCAATAATGGTTGCCAGTGGCACCGAGGTTGGCATCAGACCCTCTTTGTCTAGTTGCTGAATGCCTTTGATTCGTTGGTTGGCATCCGCATTGCAGTGGGCACATTGGAAAGTTTTTGACAATCAGTGAATGAAAGCTGCAGTACTTGTTTGCTGCAACAGAACCAAGATAATATAAATCCCTCCTTCAGATAGATGTTTTACTTACTCTTACAGTGACTAATTAAAAAAAGCTAAAAATTGCCTTGTTTTTTTTCTAAAACATAAAATATCTATAGCAATGTGGTTTGTCTGCAGAATTCCTAATTCCCTCATCTTCTCTGCTACATTTTTTTTGCAGCATAAATAAAATGCAAACTTGATGTTAGGTAATGCAGCAGATACTGAATGAAGCATAGTAGACTTTGAGAAATGCTTTGAAAGTTTAAAGAACTGAAGCAGTAGTACATGTAAATGTTAACATTTTAAAGTGTTTTTAGTGCATGTGCCTCTTGGAGTACATTTCTTCGATCAGTCATGTTACTGTTTACACTCTCCTTTGTCCTTATGTAAGGGTGATATAACTGGGGGAGCCCACGTTCTCAGCTGTTAATAAACTCTGGAGTCAAAGGAGGAGAGGATCTTTTAAACTATCTAGGGAGTTGGGCAGAAAATAGATGCAGATGTCCTTAGTCCCATAGGGTTCAGATACTCTTTGTTTTTTAAGTTCTTATACCATCAAGATGCTACCACAGCTCTAACTGTGGTTGTTACCAGGAAATTGGCAAAAAGAATAAAAAATTTCTGTTGGAAGTTTCCTAGATAGTTAACATTAATATTGCTTTCCGGTTAACTGCTATTATCTCGTTAATTAATAAGAAGGATTAGCAGCTCTACCCAAAGGGCTGCAAAGAAGGAAGCCTGGCCTATGTGAGTCCCTGAGTTGCTAGACTGTGTCCTGTCTCTTGAGGATTGGAGGGAGGGGGGTGCTGGGCCAGGAAAAAGAATGAAAAAAGCACGAGAAAAATGAGAGAAGACTGAGGGCACTGGCCGGCCAAGGGGAGAATTTTGTGTGTAGGACTCTCCTGCTGAGCTGCCCCTGAACCGGGGAGGTTGGCAGTGCCGTGCCCTGCCCCAGGTGCCATACCCTGCTGGGGAGGCATGGGAGGGGCACGGGCACACCCCGGTGTGGTGCCCACACTCCTGAAAAATGCGCTTGCAAGTAACCTGAACAGGGGTGCAGAGTGCTGCTGCCACATTGAGCTGAAACTCCTATGATCTTAGCTTAATGCCAGCAAATGGGCCATCCCTAGCCAAGTGAGGATATTGCTTTCCCAGTTCAGTCAGTCCTGGCAATGTGTGCGTTGTCTTACTTGAAAAATGTGCCCTCTTCCAGAAGGAATAGTAATTCTTTTTTTAACGTGGTATGTCTGAATTGCAGGAGTGGGTGGGTTTATCAATGACTTGATCTTTTTTAAAGCTTTTTGAATTTTGTGAATTTATGTCTACAGGGAGCTCAAATTTTGAAAGAGGTTTGCATAGTAATTTTCATGTTATGTTTTAGTTTCATTCTGTAAGTAGAGAAAATTTATTGTGTAGTCATTCCTTTCACATTTTAAAATGATAATAAAATTATTTTGGTTAGTTTGCTGTGACTACATGAAATTCCACTTAAAATCACACTCAAAAGAATGTTTTAAGAAGTTCCTGGTTAAGTCATATTATGGGCATATGCCGAAATGTCACACTACCCAGACAGATTTTGGATGAGGGGTTGTCTTTTTTTGTGTGCACTGATGCTTCCACATACAATTAATAAAAAAGCAATGGACTTAGAAGAATAAACCGTTTGCTGGTTGTTCATACTTCTTTCAACCTTAATTATTTACTTCCTTCTGAATACTTTACCTGGGAACACACAGTAGAACATTTTACCTGTTTTACAGAAGGATATGTCAAAGTGCAAGGTGATTTGTTGGAAGTTTACACATAAAATTATTAATTACAGCAGGAACAATAGGAAATAGAGCTTATTACTGCCTGTACCTACAGGCTTCTATGTGCTCTAGGACTTTGCTTCTTGCACAGTGAAATGGCATGTGGATCTCCTGCTCTAAATCTCAATTTTGAATCAGAAAGCCAGTACAGAACCAGAAGTATGAGTTTATATTTTATCAGCTCTAGTATGAGAAGAGCTTTTACTACTTTAAAAATCTCATAGGGAATAATAAACCTTTTAAAAACTGAATTACTCAGGACAATTCCAGTGTGTTGAGGTGTGCAGAGAACGCAATTTAAAAAAAACCTTTTTGAGTCAGCTGAAAAAACCACTGTATTATTTTCTAGTTTTCTAGTGTAAAATTTTGGATAACTGTTTTGTTGGCTGTTTCTATTGTACTAAAAATTACAGGCAAGAGAGACATTTGCCATTGGGAAATGGAGGTTAATTTGGTGTATATATGGATGTAATAATGTTTTTCAATTGATTATTATAATTACTTTGTTTATGAAAATGTAGGGTACCAAAACATTTTCAAAGGTCGCTTAGCCATTTTCATTTTATCAGAACATTTATGTATGAAATGACTTTCAGACTATAGATCTGAAGAATTCAAAATGTTTGCTTTTTTTGTCATTTGAAAAAGTTTCCCTCAGAGCAGGATTGTGGTTCACATGACAGGTTTATGAGAAAGAAAAGGGAGTTTTCCCTATTTAATATTGCTGTTGTTAATGGGAATTAAATTCATGTGCTTTTTAGGAACAAGCATTTACCGCATTCTGATTTTTCTTGCCTGATACACCTAGAGGAGTAATTTTCACAGGGTTAAATAACACCAATTGTGTTTAAGACTAAAGAAACTTAAGTTTAAATAAATTCTGTGCAACTACTTGAACATGTAGAGGTCAGTGTTAATTTATGAATGACATTTAGTTCAACAGTAAGAAGCTATAAGGAATGGAAAAGGAAAAGAAAGAAATTTCTTTTGAATGGAAAATTCTTGCTTCATGGTTGTTTCAGACAGAACTAATACTGTGAAAGAAAAGAATGCTTCTAAACTATATGGAAGACCACTAATTCGTAAAGGAAATACGTCAATTTAAAGCAGAGCTTTATGTTTTAATTTTGTTGAATTTTCATGCATATTGAATTCACTGTAACCGTGAAAGCTTCATTTACACAATTAAATACTAAATGCCACTGCAGGTTGGATTTTAAAGTTAATTGCATGAGGTTGCTGTCAAGTCCTCTTCTTTTTCTAATTTTTGCTTTCTTTTCCTGCTTTTGCTTCTTCTACTCTTCCCTGCTGCTAGTTCAGTAATATAGTCATGTCAAGGGCAGGTGACCCTCTGAAATGATGGCCCACAATGCCAAACACAATAATTCAAGAGGTTTCCTGAAGTGTTACTTTCCAGTCTCGACAGCAAGGTGAAATGCTTCTTTGATGTAATTGCTTGGATTAGGATGATCTTAAGATCAAGTTAAATGACTATCTTAACTGAATAGGCTTGCTCCTTCCATTGTGGGGTGAAGAAGGCGGCTCCTTATTTGGAGCTGCTTCCCAGATACTAAATGAATGTGAAAAGGGAAGAAAGTCTCTGTTACTAATCAGTTTGTTTGACAGATGTCAAACAAGATGTCATTCATTACAGGGAGGTTTCACGATTTTACTCTGCATCTCTTTTTTATTTTTGCAGTTTTAAACTCTGGTGGATTTTTTAGAAGTTTTTGCTAACAACCTGGCTCAGGGCAGTGAAGCCTGGATTAGAAGAGGTTTGAAAGTCTCAGAAGCTAGTAAAGCAGAAGTACATTTTTGATCATTAGCTTTGTCTAAGAGAAAGTGGAGTTCATTTTGGTGTGTCTATTATGCTGTCTGGTAGCAGTGAGTTGTGTGTGAAGCTGGAAGCATTCTTCTAGCACAGCTGTTTATCTTTTCCCTCACTGTGTTTTTATTTACAAAAAGATTACTTGCACTCTTCCGCCTAGTTCTCCACTGAGGGGGGTTCTTTCCTTTTCTGAAATATATTGTGCTTTTTAAATTTTAAGTAAATATATTTCTTTAGCTGTTTACTAGGAACATCAACATTGGCATGTGACTTCTGTTCTAGTTCCCCCTTGCCCTCCCTCCCCCAAAGAGAGTGGTGGAGATGGGCACTTCAGACTTGGTATTTGGGGAAGATTTTGTAGAAGGGGTGATAGTCTAAAGTGTGTTTATCAATTATAGTGTTTCAAATGTTTTTAGCTAGCCTGAGGACCAGAGATTTCCCCTTCATGTCCTGTAACTCCTGTGTGTTACATGCCCCTTTATCCCAGATCCCTCTTCAAGTCAGAAAGGTGACTTTAAACTATAGGGACCTTGGAGTAATTTTAACCTTAATTTTCTCCTAACTGCCTGTGGTATTTGGAATTTTAAAACTACATGTATGTTTGTTTTTACTCCAAGAAACAGAGTTGAAATAAGGAGAAGTTACTGTGATGTGGTGTGGTGTGAAAGCTTAGATGAAACCCCTTCAATCATTATGTGTCCATTTCCCTCAGCAAAACCTTGCCCTTTTTTACTTAAGTAATTGCTTATCTCCAGAGCAGAAGAGACATGTTAAGTTTTTCAGTGTCCTTCCCTAAAGCCACCTTCGCTAAAGGCATCTCTGTGGCTTTAAGTGGGCTTTTTATTAATTGCCCCCAGAAAAAAAAAAGGAAATTGATCAAAACAGTTCCCATTTTCTTCCTTAGAAAGTGGACTAGAAATCTTAATGCAAAAATTAACAGTTAATGAACTCTGAGAAACTTGGTGTGACTAAATGAGAAACTAGGAAAAAAAAGTCTGTGATTGTTTGTAGGAGGCAAATGTGTACAAGTAAGTATATTCTGTGTTATTTGGAATTATTTGACAATTGATAATTTTAAGTCTGTATGTTTTGAACATATTGTTTACATATTTGACTTTGTGATCTCCAAGCTGTATTAACCTGAGTTACTATACATCTTTTCATAAGAGATCAATTTAAACAACTGAAAAACGGTTATGAACTATTTATCTTAAACCTAGCATTGTATTTTAATTTCCAGTTAATTACCTTGGCATATCCTTCATAAGCTGTGTTTTGGGATGTCATAAGATTTATACATTTTTATTTAAAATAGAAACAAAACAATGTGCATGCTTTAGAATTCAGTGATTACAAACTCTATGACTTTAGCAATTAAATGAAATTAAAATATTCACAGAGTATATATTTTTTCCTTGTGAATTGAATTGGGTTAAAACACCAAACCATTTTCAGCCTTTTTTATGAAGTGGCTAACAGGGAATTGCTTAGAAGATTATTATGAATGTCCATTGTGTCTGAGAGATAGCAAATATACTTACTGCAACATCAGCTTTCCATTGCCTGAGTAATGCCATTGAAAATGATGTCAGACTTTTTGAAGGGATGACTACACTCCAGGGTCCCTGATTTAAAAGTGTGAAAATATCTCCTAATCAAGACAACTGACTCTGACATCTGCAGTTTCTAGATGGATTACCTTAAATTTGTTATGCCATGTTAAAAGATGTGTTTTACGAGGCTGGCCTCAGCTCCTGGCTTTAGTGTCAAGAACCCTGCTATGTGATGCAACGCATCTTGTTAGGTTTAATTGACCAAAGCTGATTTGTTAAAACAATTAATTTGTGCTGTAACTCATGCCCAGGCCAAGTTGCTACCTGAATCTCTTGACCTTGGTTTGTCTGGTTCATGAAATGGCTGTGAACTGCTTGACCTCTCCATTGTTCAGTGGCCATGCCACTTCCTCCACTTCTTTGTGGTAGTTGCTGACAAGAAGACCTCAGCCCCGAATTTACACCCCAGTGGGTTTTGCAGTGTCCCTCCAGAGCGTCTGTATCCTCCTTTGGAAATGCTCCTTGATGTCACCACCTATTGTCTGCTGACAGTGAGGGGGGATGAATTGACAGCCCTTCAGAGTAGAAGTGGTGAGGGAATTTCTGGCAGCTGGAGGAAAACTCCATCCGCTCTCAGGCTGCTGTGCATTTCTGTTAGGTTGTGGTGCACGGGGTCACTACTTTTTTCAAGGGCAAACACCATCAGTCTTAGTCAATCCCATTTCACTGTGAGCTTTGTTTGAGTGGGATGTGCTGGGAAGAAGGTTCTGCTTTGAAAATATTTTTTGATTAAAATCTAAGGAGTATGCACACCACTTCAATTTTTAGGACACAAGAATGATTGAAATAATTTCTTGGCATGAAATAGAAGAGTGTTTCCTGTCAATGTCATAAGTGGCTATTGATTTCTTTAGTACCAAAACATCAATTTCAAAAGATCTATCTTGTATTCAAGAGCAGTCATGGTTTCTAAAGCAAAGGACATCAAAGCAAAGCACTGCATCACTGTGCTTGATGCAGTATCTAAACTTAGTAAAAGGGAGAAAGAAAAATTTTTATATTACTTCTTTAAAAAAAACCAAAAAGTGAAATGCATTATTTCTAGGGGAAGCTACTTGTCCTTAAGAATTATTCTTGGTGGTGGGCAGTCATTGACTCCTTACCCTGACAGACTGTCTACTGTTAGTATCTCAGATGCTAATGTCAGCTTCTTGATGTAGGTTTTGGGCTTCTCATAACTACCAATAATTTGACTGTTGGGACAGTTTATTTTATTGAAATGGGTGTTACATCTCATCATATGCTGCTGTGTGACACTGTTTTAGGAAGTAACACCTTTCAAAATCAGTGACTGGATCTGTTGAAAAACTGTGGCTAGGTTAAGAAAGCTTATAGGCTAGTGCTGTATTACCATTATAAAACAAGTAAATTTGTATTCGTGGGGTCATCAGATAATTGGTATGTTCTTGCTTTAAGTCCTTAGCCTTAGACTTTGCTCACATGAGTGGATTTAGTCAATTGAATTGACATAGTTTAATCCCATATTCTTTCACAGCACTATACACTGACTTTCACAGC
This sequence comes from Orthonyx spaldingii, assembly GCA_013397795.1. Taxonomy (NCBI): domain Eukaryota; kingdom Metazoa; phylum Chordata; class Aves; order Passeriformes; family Orthonychidae; genus Orthonyx; species Orthonyx spaldingii. The sequence continues at coordinate 61,514 of VZTJ01003513.1, forward strand.
ATCTGATCAGGTTTGTATTTCTGCAATACACCTGATTTCTTTGTAAACGTATTCTTTTTTGTTTCTTGAAAAATAAAAAAAAATCAGATGGTATGTTTACATACAGCATTCCTGTGCACTTGTATATGATGAAACCTTTTCTTTCTGTGTGAAACTTTGCAAGCTAGGTGTGATTTCTAATTGCAGTTACATAGTTCCTCTGAAGGAAGAGGGTGGGAATGCTGCTGCAAGGAACTTGAATGCTATCACTGTGATGCCAATGTAAAGTGTGACTCAGTGTTTAGTTGCAAGGACTTCAAATCCTTGTCCCTGGTCCCCAGCCCTGCTGTAACCCCCCTGGTGACTGCAGGCAAGTTAATTAATATCTCTCTGCTTCTCAGCCCAGGGAGAGAGAACACCACTTGCTTCAGTACTGGTCCAGCGAGGGTTGTGATAAATACTGAGATAATGTACTGACTAAAAAGTTCCCGTATTCCACTGCAAGCAAAACCCATGTGCTGGTGCCCAGCCCCCAAGAGGGCTCTGTATGGTATAGAAATGTTAAACCCAGTTTTCTCATGCCCAGACAGAAGAAACTTGCCCAAGCAGGGAGGGCCGGCACAAAGCATTCCATGCCTGTAAGCCCTGCGGTGGTACTGCTCCGTGGGAGAGGGTGTCAGAGCGAAACCACACAGCAGGGCTGGCGCGTCACGGGGTACCGGGCCTGTGGGGAGCACTCCTCGTGTCACCCGTGCTCTATCCAGCAGGAGCTCTGGGCAGGGCTGGCCCTTGGGGATGGCACATGGCACAGAGAGCTGAGTTTCCCTGCCCTGTGACAGTGAAGCAAAAATATACTCCAGACAGAAAGATAAAAGAAACACTCATTTTGGGGCAATTGTATGGATGTTCATCAACATTCAACAACAAAGGAGGCATCTGCAGTGCCTGCAGGGGTGGCCTGTGAGCTCAGTCTGGTTCCCCATCCTTCTCTCTGCTCTGATCACAGGTTTTCAGTCAAGTGGGCCAGTAGCTCAGAACACACTGAACTTCCTGCACCATGGTCCCATGCACAGGATGGATGGTCAGGAATTTGGTGAGGTGTGAGATGCAAATGTAGCAGTGTACCTCTATCTGGAATATGCTAGTCATCCTGTTTCATCACTCAGACTCAGGCAAATCTGGTTTGTGAGGCAGCTGATGGGGAGACCATTGGTTTGTAGGGGTTTAGTCCAGGATTGTGTCTCAGAGGGCCTAGCTTTACCTGAAGCCTCAACTGATTGCAGTGAAACACTCCTAAATAATTAGTAACCTGTACTTTTTGGACCCAGTATGCCATCGACTTTTACTCCTTAAGTTGTTGCTTTCCTCATTCTTTCCTTTATGATGATATTTCAGGGTTGGTAACAAGCTAGCCATACCAACAACTACAAAATTACTGTATCTGCTTCTCAGAGTGGGAACTGATAATAATTTACAAAAATGAAGTCTGTCCTTGCATTTTTCCATCAGATACTGAAACAGTGCAGTTTACAGCAAAACAAGGGTTAACATCAAAACTTATTCTATTGTTTAACTTCCAGTTAAAGAATAACCAGCTTGTGCAGAGAAAAAGAATTGAAAAATTGATTGGACCATTGGATTCAGACATATAATTTAAATGATAACAGGTTGTGATTTTAGCATATATGCATTCATAGGTGAGTTTACTGCCTGTAATTCAGTCATTGTTAGGGCCTTATGTTGTAGAAGTCATAGACTTAGTTGGTTTTATTAAACCCAAGGGAATTTGTTTTAAAGCTATGTGTAATTACTTTAACTGACCTAATTGCTGCCATTTTTTTTTAAGTTGAGAAAACATATATTGTTACTCAGAGCATAAGAATTGTTTTTTGCTCTTTGTAGTGAGGAGTTCTTGCATATTTAATACATGTGCTGATCTTGCATTGTCATACACAAATGCAGTGTGTATATGTAGTCCTTCTTGGTCTTTCATGTATTTTTTCACTATACTGTGAATATAACTTGAATATTCTGGGACAAGAATTGTAGTTGTCCTGTAATGATTTCTGTTCTATTTACAACCTCCAAATAAAGGAAAAGCTGCTTATAGTAAAGTGAGGATCACTGATCTTTCAGTAATTAAATAGACTTGTTATACTGCATTAATCCTTTTTGGAACATTTGGAATGACTTCTTAGCACTCACAAACACAGCATGAGGGCCACCAATTAATCTGTTGTTTGTCCTTCAACATTTGTGTGATGTAAAGAATGTGCATTCAAAACAAGTAATTCAGGTTCAAGACCAGCATTATCGTAGAGTCAAATACTTATACTGATCATTCGGTAGTGTGAACCAAATCCCAGAATGAAGTTGCAACAATTGTAGGAAGGACTTATGCACTACTAATTGCATCCAAGTGAAAGAACTAATAATGGTTTTAAATGCTCTCTAGTTTTGGTTGCTCTATGTACATGAGGAAAAAGTATGAATTATTTGGAGGTAGCTAGAAACTTCCTAATTTTCTGATTAGCCTTCCTTATAGGTAGGTCAAGAAGTAAAGACTAAACTTTTCATCAGTTAAGAATGTACTCAAGAAAAATATTCAATATCTTTCTAATGATGAGGACATTATTCTTTTTATCAAGGACAGGTTTAAGGAGCATCTACCAAGATGACATACCTAAACTTGATCAAGTTGTCTAGCAGAGAAGTGGTTCAGGTGATCAGTTGATATTCTTTCAAATTTCAGGGTTCAGTGGTGCTAATGCAGGAGTCCAATTTCTTCCTTTTCTGATCTTTGACTTCACAAACAATGAACAACGAAAAATCACACAAACTTTCTCTCAGATTTGTACAGTTTTTAAATTGCTTTTCTGGACATGGTCTGCTTAGTCTTTGATCAGAAGGCCACACTAATTCACTTAATGCTGTTTTAGGGTCCTGTGCTCTTCTTCTACATTGTTCAGCTGTAATTAACTTAAAGAATGGTACAGTGCATAAGCTTCTGAGCCCAGGTTAAATTAGCAGAAGATTTCTATGTTTCTGTGGTATGTAGTCTTAGAACACATTATCCTATTGCAGTAAGATAAAAGTGTTTTACCAGCCAGTTTGACCTTGTCAGAATTGAAATCATATTATTGGTAACTTGGGCTCACTGACGTGTTTCACGGTAGGATGAGTATTAACACAGAACTCCCTACTCCATCTGGTGAGGAACCTACAGAGAGGGCTATACATAGATTTTTTTCCTTAAAATCCGTGTTACAGTATAATGAGATTCTTTCTTCTCTGTGTTCATGACACTTCTCTTGCCATTGATAGGCACCTGTGTCAGAGACCAAAAAATGCTGTTGAGACACTATAAAGCGGTAATATTAGAACATGTAGATGTGACTGCTGAATAATAATGGTTATGGGTTGTATTTTTGGAAAAAGTGATTATTGACAGCTTTAGCAAATATTTTATGAAGTCTTTGGCTTTCATGCTAAACGCCCTGGAAACAACTGTCAAAACGAATGGAACAGAATTTAGTGATTAATCTACACATGGCACAAAAGGGGCAAAAAGGCTCTACAACTTTAAAATTTGGTTCTGCTGAAGCTTGCCTACGTGTTATAACAACACAGTGATAACCAGAGACATCATGGTGAGGTCTGAGGAAGCTCATATGGGTCCTGAAAGCAGCAAAATTACATTCATATGGCATCTTCATGTGCTTTCATGTTACCTACCCCTTTGGGTTCCCTACAGGATGATGTCAGTCTGCTCTGGAAAAATATGCCCATTGGAGTAACCATAACAGATTAATTTGAAGTTGTCTGTGTTATATGTGTATTTTATTTTCCACTAATAATATATGCATATGAGTCTGACTGTGTCTGTCATGAGGTGTTGGATATGTAGTTTCCAGTTTGAGTGCATGCTGTTTGGTACACATCCTTGTTATTATGTATTTTATTGACAAAGTTGCCTTCTGCTGGTTTCTCTATCTGTAGTAACACATGACCTCTTTGAAAGTGGCACATGGAATCCTAGAGTCACTTAAGTTGGAAAAGACCTCTAAAATCACCAAATCCAACCACGTAATGTGACACCATGAAGTCCACCACTAATCCCTGAGTGCCACATCTACACCTCTTTTAAATGCTTCCAGGGATGGCAGCTCAATCACTTCCCTGGGCAGCCTGTTCTAGTGCTTGACACCTCTCTCGGTATCAATTTATTTCCTAATAACCAATGTAAACCTCCCCTGGTGCAACTGAGGCCATTTCTTCTTGTCTTGTCTCCTGTTACTTGGGAGAAGATGCTGACAACCATCTGGCTACAGCCTCCTTTCAGATAGTTACAGGGCGAACTAAGGCCTCCTCTCAGCCTCTTTTTTACCTCCAGGCTAAAGAACATCAACTCTCTCAACTACTCTTCACAAAAATTTTTCTCTAGACCCTTCACCATCTCTTTTGCCCTTTACCTGGACTTTCTTCAGAACCTCAAAGCATTTGCTGTAGTAGCCCAAAACTGAACACAGGATTCAAGGTGAGGCCCCACCAGTGCTATGCTGACATATTTCTCATTGCCTGAGGGGCAGACAGCTGCGCAGCAAAGTAACTGCTTCTTTGGTCATCACTGGTGATGAATAAATATGCCAGAGTTTCCGATCTTCACAGAGTGTTTCCCCAGAGACAGTTCATCAGCTTTTTGAATTCTGTCAAAATTTGAGTGCTAGGTGGCTCTGGGCTGTTTGTGCCTCCTTGCCAACGAAAACTGCAGCAGTAACCCAATTCCTGTCACAACTTGTGTGGATATGGGGAATGGGTGAGGTGGGGGAAGAGAACGGATATGGGGCTAGGGAGGAGTGGACAGGAACTATGCGAGGAGAACCCATGAATGGGTATGAATACGAGGTGGTGGAGGATGGCATCTCTATTGCCAATAGCACCAGTTTTGAAACGCCTGCACTAAACAGGTCTGTTGATTTCTGAATAGTAATCTCCCTTCTCCTGTCTCCATAGTAACCCAAAGTTGCTGTATACAGAATATTTGTAGCTCTGAGTTTTGATGCTGGAAGAAGAAAATATGCATATAGAATGTTGTGTTCCATTTACGAACAATGAGAAAAACAAAGAAAGGAGAAAAGAATCTCTAATTCATTTTCCTCCCCTTTCCTGGATTTATAAGTGCGAGGGACATTCTTTGTGTATTTTGTAGGTTAATATGGATCTCTTTGAATCTCATTTGGCTCAGGAGGGGTTGTTTTACAGTAATTCAAAGTCCTCATGCTGAATCCATGTTGCAAGGGTTGTGTTCAGATTCATATTACTTCTGTAAAGGATGTTCTGTAAAGGCCTGTTCAGAAGCTATTTTGGTGTATTGAGTTCCCAGGCAACAAAACTAGAACACATATGACTGAAGTACTGCAGACTCCCTAAACTGTAAACCTAATCCTGCAAATCCCTATTTACATAAATCCCACTGATTTCAAAGGGCCTGCACATGAGAAAGCAGGTTTTACAGGATCAGGCCATTCTTCCTAGGGACCAACATCTGTTGCACCAACTGTGATAATCTCATGACTGTTAAAGAAAACTCTGAGGAAACATTTCATCTGGGCTAAAAGAAAACAGCAAAATAGTAACACTGTTATCTATTGCTATAAAGTGGATTATTACCAAAAGCAAGTGTCTTTATATGCAGCATCTCTCTTCCCGTCCTGTACATTTTTATTTACTCTAGGGAAAATGCTGTATGTAGCTGTGTATGGTTGCTGCTGTTATACACCCATATTGTATCAACTTTGTGAACCAGAGTGCAGATTTTGACATACGCTTAAATACTGAAAGAGGCTTTTGGCATATCGGTTAAAGACCAGTGTTGTCTTTTGGAGTTTTTGGAAACAGAGAAAGAAACGTCTCCAGTAAAATTTTAAGATTTGGGTCTTGCAGTTCAAGTCTATGCTGCTTTGGCTTAATTAACTGAAGCACTACAGTCAAAAATTCTAGTTGGCATTTGCTGTGGAAGCATGGACGGTCAATTGGTAATACTGCAAGCAACTAAAAAAGCAACGAAAAAAGAACAGCAAAAGCAGATGGTGGTTATGTTTGGAAGAGTAAAGTCCAGTTCCTTTTCTTTCCTTTAAGAACAGAGAACACTTGCATAGCTGTGGTAGCACTTGCTGCAGCTAGAGCTTAGTAGCTTTTGTGACCTGTACATAGAGATCTGGAGAGGGACAATAGACTGGTGTGTTACCTTGGGTGACTCCCAGTTTCTGTAGGCCTGGTTTCGTAACACACAGGAGTGTGTGGATTCGTAGTGGTGGGGTCATTTGGTGTATAGTCCTGTATGCTTGCTGCATTACTTGGGCTGTGCAGCTGAAGATAGAGATGAAGTATCCTTCATTGTCCCTTGTAGTACAGAAGTTATAATAAAATGGCTGTAGAAAAGAAAGGCAAAAGAGCTGGGCAACTCATCTGGGCCATTAATGTGTTGGGGGTGAAGATCTCTCTGAAGTCCAAAAGCAAAGGGCATTTATATCAATACTAAAGTGCATGCACAATAGTTCTAGCACTTCCTCTATGCTTTGGGCTCCCTGCACTTAAAATTTACAGTCAGTCTGCGCATGACAAGAACAATGGCCTGGGATTTCTACAGGCAATGTAATGGACAATAAGCTACTGCTACTCATGTTATCAGATCAATGGAAATAAAGGAGTAAGATTTCAAATATGCCTACAGTGCTAGCTTGCTGTCAGCAACTGCAGGGTTGGTGGACCAGAGGCATCTTATTCCTCTAGATGGTTGTATATTGTTGTAAAATTTCCTACTAATTTTGAATATTTCTAATGATTACTCCTTCACCTCTGTGAAATGAATAAAATAGTGTTCAAACCCTAATAGGCAAGACTCAGGGGACCTGTCTTTAACAGATATGCAAAAGCTAGAATGTAAATAAAGCTTCTGTGCACTTGAGAAAGTAACATATTCAAAAGTGGTGCTTTTATTCATAAGCTGTAACTTTGCAGCATCTTTTTGTCTCCCTATCTTTTCTGATTATTATGAGCCAAGTTTCCTTAAATGTGCAAGATTCATAACTAAGCATACTTTTCATTAGGGAAAAAAATGTTTACTACAGGTTTTTCTACTATGTCACCTGTATCTCTGCTCTGTGTTTATCACAATTCCTCCTTCCCTGTCATAGGCCCACATTTTCCCTCATGTTTTTAGGAAATAATTAGGAATTATACTCTTAATGATTTTTAATGAGAATTTAAATGCACCAGTTTACTTAGAAGTAATTGCTTTTGAGAAGCAAACAATATGCTTTAGGGAGTATTTTCTAGATTTTAGATTGAGCTCTGTGGAAGATCAGACCTATGCTAAGTATGCAACATAAATGTATTAAACTATGTTTAAAAAAAGCAGAATGGAGATGAACATAAACTGAAATTACAAAACGTACGCTACCAGGGAACAGGTCTTGAGACTGAGAGCAAAACAATTTACACATTTGTTTTCATGTATGAAACTGTATTTCATATTAGAGGTTATGGAAAAAAAAGACATGCAAAATCTCTCGTAAATTTATATTAAGAAAATATCAAATGAACACTTGTACTAATTTTCTGTAGTGAGATATTGTCATCTTCATTTACTAGCAGTAATTAGTTCAGTCAGAAGAATTATTTATTTATTTATTCTTTTTTGGAGCTAAGCAGAATCAATATTTTCAAAATAGCACGTGTATAAGATCAAGCTTGCTGAAATATAATTGTACACACTATGTCAGTCGCCTCCGCTCTCTCAACTCCTGAGAAATATTTTAAGTTCTTTAGGGTCTGAATTTGTCTTTTGTTTGTGTTAGGTTAAATCCAAATAATGTAACAAACATTTGTGCTCCTTTTAAATTTTACTGGATTTTGTTCTGGTTTGAGATTTTTTTCTGATATTTTAAATCAATCCTTGCCAAAATTTGAAAGTACATTACCAAAGATTGTGACCGCATGGGAATAAAGTAGAACTGATTCTGAACAAGAAGGAAACCAATCAGTTAGTTTTGAAGAATAGTGCATTGTTTATTTTCAGAAGACTACTTGTAACAAATGATTCCTTGTTTCATTCTCCATAGTTTTCTATATTGCTCTCTCCTATCTCAGAAGAAGTAACATTCTTCTTCCCCAGAACCAATGTTGGTTAAGCTGTTAAGACAACAGAATCTCCTGCCATTCTGCTGTGTTATGGGGCTCTTGCTGAAGGTGAACACCTCTGGAATGCAAAAAGAGTTTTGCATTTTTTTCCTTTTGAAATGCCATCTCCTGGTTACCTGAGTGAAATGACAACTGTTCATATAAACACACTATTCTTGCTGCTTCTGGATATGTTTTACACCGATTTGCAGCTGAGTGTCTGAGTGGAGAAGGAATGCAGGCATTTCAGATCCATGTCCTTCTGTGCCTCAGTTCAGCACCAAGCACAGCAGGATCTTCAGCCCTGTAGAGGTTGTGGTGCACAGGGATATTTGAAATGCGTAGTGTGGAATCTCGTGCTAAAGCAGTATTCTGCACAGTATAGCTGCATTCCAGCCTGCAGGCTGTGATTCTTAGCACTTTCTTATTGCTAGATAAAACAAATCATTAAACTGATTGGGTTTGTTCATTTCTGATACTGTTCATTGCCATACTGTGTTCTGAAATTAAATTCTCTGAATAAGAAAATATTTTTTTCACAAGCATAAAGAGAGAAGTATGTTCCACATCATGTTCTTTAAAACAACTATTGTGTTTGCATATCTTATCTCTGACAATAAAATCTAAAGTCACTGGAGAAATAGTGCTCTCATGCTTATAAATGCTTAGATTTTTAAGTTGGTTTTTTTTATGATAGTTGTTGAAATGCCTGTCAGTAAACTCTGGAAATCAGCTAAAATTTTATTTTAGGAAAACAGATTTTGGTTAATTATAGTGAAAACATGTTTCCTAATCTTTATAGCTGTTACAAAAGCTCAATACACCAAACCGAATAGGACACATTGTAGATAAACACAGTTATGCTTTAAACCTTGCTAAGAAAGAAATGAAATAGCTTTTGATGAAATTTTACTAGTTCAAAAGAAAATAAACAAACTAAAACTTATGTATAAGCTTAAAGGATGAGTTCATTTTACTGCATTGTTCTGGGATTGCCTGGTATTCTTTGAGAGTTCAGTAGCTGATGTTTCTTGTGATGCTGTCATTGCTATTGATGCAAATAGGATAATTTATAAAAGTCTCTAACCTAAGTTTAGGACCATGGCATATGCTGCTATGACTTCTCTCTGGATCAAGCATTCATTTTAATTTTATTCATAAATTCCTAGTATTTTTAAAAATGACAATGTCTCTTTCTCCATTTTTGAATTTCAAAACTCTTCAGACACAGCTAAGTGTTTTTGGTATTGACTGTTGGCATGCATAAATGCATAGACTTCAGAAGGAGTGTGTTTCCCTCTGTAGTGTACAGATTTCCCATTTAAGTAATGTGCTCCCTGTTCACAGAATCGTCCTGAACAGTGTGTTAAATAGCCTTTTAAATTAAATGTTCAATGTCAAAAGTTAATGGTAGTTTGTAAGAAATGATGAAGATTGTTAGTATAATTCATTGATAAAACGTGTTTGGGTAGCATGGGCAGTTCTTTTACAGACAGGTCAAACTCTCTGCAGAAGAAGTGAAAAGAAATTACACAATACAATAGCATATTTCTATCAGAACACTTAAAAGGTTCATCTTGGAAATCACTGAATTGTTACTCTGGTGTAGTATTCATCCAGATAACAGTATCAAAATAATAAGTGTCTTATGGACTTTATGAGTTGAAGAAATTTTTTTCCTACACAAAGTAAATATTTGGAAGTGTGTGGAAGGTAGTGTTCTCACACATTTGTTGAAAAGTGAGGCATCTAAACAAGTCCAGTTTTTGAGAGGCCTCTGCTTTAAAATACGAATGCATTTGTTCATGTGAATGGAATGAACCTTTGGGTTGTAGCAAATTAGTATGCCCTGTAAGTGACCTTGACGTACTTTCTGCTGTGATCTTTATTTTTGCTGTCATTGGCTTTCCTTTTGGTGTTTCTCAGATTTGTTTTATCCTTTACTGTTATTGTCAAAACAGGATTATTTGTAGTGTGTATGTTCAGTAACAGCAGTATATGTCTCCATGGTTTACAGAGAGAGTTAGAAGCCAACAACTGTAATTATTTCCATGTTCATAACTTAGCAGTGAACTAGGAAAGTGAAGTTAAGGTGTGCCATTGATGCAGTATATCATGAGCGAATTACAGAGTAAAATCATTGCTATACATTCTTTTGGTTTAATGATGATTGTTACTTAAATTTGGTTTTGGAAGCTTTACCACTGTCTGTTGTGTTTATGTGACCACATAAAGTGAGTTTAAGTTACGTATTTTGTGAATATCTTCTTGTTGTACTTATTCGCCATTTCTTCCTTTTGACTCAACAAAACAGTAAATTCTAGATAATGACTTTCTACAGTAACCTTGCATTGTGCTGTGTGGAACCAGTGCAGTTTTTACCCTTAGTGGCAGAAATATGTAAGCAAGGTTAGAACACATGCATCATAGTTCAACTGTGAAGTATCATAGCCACTATTCTCTACTGGCTTGCTCACATTTGTTAAAAATATTTAAATGAGGAGGCTGCTTCTAAAGTTGAAATGAGTATAATTGAGACTAATATGCAACAGGTATTCTGGAATAATGGAAGTCTTAGCATCTAAGGATACAAGTAATTTGCAGAGATATATTTACATGTATGGTTAGTTTTTGATATTTGGCAGTTAAATTTGAGTACTTTGTATGTAGAGTATAGTTTATTTGTTGTGGTTCATGTTTTTTTTCCTTCTTGCCATAATCATGCATATATTTAAATATTATTTTCTTTCTGAGGCAAACTTGAATTCAACACAAGAAATATTTGATTTCCTGAACATCACCAGCATCATTATGTGAAAAGATGCAAATCTTTCATAATCTATATGATGAAAAATGTTTAGCCAAATATGGAACATAAGAGTTAGATCTAAGTGACCTGAAGATACTGAAGGGTCTAATTTAACATGACAGGTAGCAAGAGGTCTGTAGTTAATATAAAATTTCTTCATTTAGTGCATTAAACACCGTGCTTAGGCCAAACAAAAAATATATGCCAAATTGAATAGGAAATTCTAGTCTCCAGTGCCCAGTCCCTGTGCCCATTCAAATGGTCCACATTACCTGATTCTCAGCTGTTGAAAATTAGGACTGGTTTCCTACCCATATTTATCAGTGTTTCCTCTTGGTTCCCTGAGGCTCCACTAAACCCCCTCTTGCATTAGTCCTGTGTGGTGCCATCATACTGGCATCCAGTTTTAGAAGGGAGAGTGCAATTATATTTTTAAGGATATCTCTGGGCACTCCTGTGAAGTGTGTGATAGCAGGACATTTTTGTTACAACCTAACTTTTACACAGAGAAGTCTGAGGTCACCTTCTAAGGAAGTGCTTTGTGCTGAAGTGGTTCAGCCAGTAGTTAAGAAAATTGAAGCAAGATTAGGACACGCTTACACAGCATTTTGTGAGCAGACCTAACAAACTTTCTCTACACCATTTAACCAGCCAGGCACATTGCAGCAACTACATGGCACTCAGTTCTGGTCAGCTGGCTCATGGCACAATCAAGGCTTGCATACCGTTGCCTACAAATATACTCCCATACTTGTAATAGCAATGTGAACAGGGAAGTGGTCACACTGACCTCACAAACAGCTCCCTTCTAGCTCAAGTGACAGGGATGAGGAAGGCCGTGTGCCTGGGGAGGGGGATGGTGAGGCCAGTTGCTCTTCAGAGGCAGCTACTGTCTTCTAGAGCCTCCCTTTGAAGCACCCAGCTGCCACTTAGCAATGTAGTCCACCCTTGTAACATGACCTAGCACAGCAGCAGCAGCACGAGTCGCTCCAGCTAACTATCCTCCCTCTTTGGAAGGCCTGGTTGCCTATTTGGACTTTGCATGGAGGGACAGGCTTGCTGTGGGCTTTGTTCTTTGTGATTCTTAGTTGAAGAGCTTCCTCCTTTATTTCAATCTCTAGGCCTTCTGAGTTTTCTTGGAGTTTGTAGAAAAGCAGAATAAATCTTAAGTTCACATCAGTTTCAGAACACTATTTTTTACTGAGTTATGAATGCTTTGGATTAAAAAAGGTCCTTGTTTCTGCTGGCAGTGACTGCAACATTACTTTCTTGTTTTGTTTCAAAACAGTCCTTGAAAACCTAGATTTGGAGACCCAGAGGAGAAATTACTAGGATTTAACCTTCAGTTTCCTTCTGTTCCTACCTTTGTGCTCTCCACTTAGTTTTCATTTGATGGAAGATTGCCTAAAAAATGCTAATTATCATAATAAAATAAGAACAGTCTGAAATAGTTGAATTCCCCAGGAAATAACAGTGATTTTTTCTAAATTAATATTTGTCATAGGATTTAATGTGGTCATTCTTTTTCAGGGACTGAAAGGAGATGCACAGATTTAACATGTGTACCTTGTTAGCAGTGTTTTGACAAAGAGCAGCAGCTGTATAAACTAATCTTCCTGTAGCTTTCACACATGGGACTCAATTAACAATGAGCCACTTTCAGTATCTAATCCTTTCTGTAATTTAAAAAAAAGTTTCCTGGTTTCTGTACATTTTTCCATGTCTTGCTCTTACCTATAAACTGAGGCAAGTGGCAGACTGTAAATGGACTGACCTTACACGACATTTTATATGTGATTTATAGAAGACAATGGCACTTGTGTTTATATTCCTGGTAAACTCAGATTAAAGTGAAGATTAAAGTCTGTTATTTGCAGAACATCATAATGATTGCAGGACCTAGAAGAAAGCTTTGTTTGAAATTCCGGTGTTTCAAGCTCTGAAGTGTAGAGAATCAAGAAGTATTGCCCCAGGTATGTCATTCAACCTCATTGTGGTAAGTGCTCTGGAGGAAGGAGGAAGGAAGAACTCTGTGGTTATTAAGCCTGTGAACCCATGGTATGTATTGTAAGAAAGTCTGTATTTACCTATGGCATGGTCAGGTCACAAGACTGGATAATTGGGCCTTTAACTAATTTCCAGGTGGATCTGTGGCCAGAAATTGAAGTATTAGGTACTTTCACAGTGGCACTTCGGGAAATTTTGAGAGGATTTAGAATAATAGCAAATTAATGCAAGTTCCATTTTGATTGCACTCAACATTTCAACCTTTAATTTGAAATTCCTGCACTGGAATGATCTAAAAAGGACATCTGGAGTTACAGGGGCTTCTTGTCTTTTGCAAGTGAGCAGGAAGATGGCAACAGGATATAAAGGCAGACCCAAAAATATATAATTGTTTTTTCCTTTCACCTAGTAAAACTTCAATAAAGCTTGAATTGCTAAATTCAGAGTAGGCTATTGTCACTACTTGCCAAATAGTACATGCTTGTGCATCTGTCTAATCCATATATGAAAGCCACAAACAGAAGCACATAATTTGGCACAGCACCAGAAGCATGCCTCGGCACACTTCTGGAGATTCTTCCAAATGACTTACTGATTCAAAAATTCTATCATGTTTGCCTGTGTGCATGTGCTGAGTGTCTGGAGGAGTTCATCATGAACTCCGCCTGAAAGCTGAGTGTTATGTTTGAAGTTGGGATATGATGATTACATATCCCTACTAATTTACCAGGAGTTCTAGATGGGTTTTTTTGTTGTTGCTGTTTGTCTGTGTGTGTGTGAGGAATGGTGTTTTCACTAAGAGAAAATTCACAGAAGCAATGTATATGAAATGGACAGGTATTGAAGAGTATGTCTTAGTCAGAATTGCTTTTTTTCCCCTGGTTACTTTGTTTTCTGCTATTTCTTCCCTCTCTTTCTGTTGAATTTTTAAAAATATTGTATGACCACTGCTCAGAGACTTCAAAATTAGAGTAGAAACTTTGTCCAAAAAATAAATTCTCTAATCAGGAGATCAGTCTTTTTCTTCCTATAGTAACCATTGTCCCTTTAGGCTCTTCTTAGGCACATCTCTTATTTCACAGTGAAGTGTTTCAAATATTCAGATAAATTTAAGGGTACAACTCCATGAAACTGAGATGACTTTATGGATAACTTCTGCAAAAATGGAGCTATTCTCCTTTGGCCATCTCCATACAGCTTCCCACAGAAGACTTCTCTTGCCTTGACACTGCTGGTAGCTTGTCTCATCTCTTTGCTGATTTCTGTTTCATGGTGGCAGGAAGTGTTTAGGTGATCAGAGGATGAACTTAGTCTGGAAACTCATCTGTTTAACATACTATATTTACAAAAAGCAGGTGTAATGATTTGATGCTTTGAAATATAATGCAACGAAACATAGCACTGGAGTAAGCAGCCATTTCATTTTTTGTAGGGATGTGAATTTCCCCTTAGATTTAAAGCGGTAATCTCATTTCTCTCATGCTTCTTTGCCACTCTACATGTAAAAATACAAAATTTTAAGTAATGTATTCTATTGGAGCTATTCCACTATAAATTAATGTTTTAGCCTCAGGGTTTAGAAGTAAAAAAAGATGGTTTAGAAGAGGAAAAGATACTTTAATTCCAAGGTAAGTTTTCCAAAGTGGTATTGTATTATAACAGAACAGCTGTTCTGGTAAATCTGCTGTTTTGGACAAATCTTTTGTGAACAAACTTTTTTTTTGATTGCACACTGTATGTGCAGAAAAGTGAGGTAGATGCATCTGTGCTCTGGTTCATAGTTATGTCCATCTTTCAGAAGAACTGACTGATATTCTATAAAAATCAAGAGAAATCTGCATTTTCTTAGGTTTTAAAAACTTAGATGTGGAAATATTGTCACCTGACAGTTGTAAATGTAAAAATACCATTGTATTTTTTTTCTTGATGAATAAACAGTATGCTGGAAGGTAAGAGTGGGGAAAGACAACTTCTGTCATAAACTGAGATTCTGGCTGTTAGTCTGGACACCACTTCTAGGAGAGACAGGCAAGCACAGCATATTCTGTCGCAACAAGAAAAAGACAAAGCCTGTTTTGTCTTTTTTTACTGTGGTAGGTTGACCTTGGCTGGCTGCCAGATGCCCACCGGGCTGCTGTCTCACTCTGCCTGCTCAGCAGAACAGGGAAGAAAATGAGGACAGAAAGCTGGTGGGTTGAGATAAAGATGTGGAGGTCATTTACTGATTACCCTCATTGGTAAACACACTCAATTTGGGCAAAATTTATCTAATTTATTGTCAACTAAAACAGAGTTAGATGGTGATAAACACAGAAAAAATTAAGCCACCTTCCTCCCACCTCCTGCCTTTTTACAGGCTCAACTTCACACCATTCCTGACTCTTCTACCACCCTCTGTCCTGGGTTCTAATGGTGCAGGAGGATGGGGTAAGTTCTGATCTGATCAGTTCAGATCAGCACCTCTCTGCATCTCCTTCCTCCTTTTCCTGTGTTCCAGCATGCATCTTCTCCATGGAGTATAGTTTTTTAGGAAATACTAACCTGCTCCAATGTGGAGTCCTCCACCAGTTGCAGTTTGGACATCTGAACACGAGGAGAAACTCTACTGTGTGGATGAACAGGTTTTCCAAAAAGGTTGTAGAGTTCTCCTCACCCAGAGATACCCAAAAGCTGACTGAACACAGGCCTGAGTTACGTAATCTAGGGCACCCTGCTTGAGCAGGGAGGTTGGACCCCACTACCTCCAGTGGTCCCTTCCAAACTTACCCGTTTTGTGATTCTGTGTGTTACATACATTTTCCTAAGGGCACCTCCCTCTTGGCTGAGGGTTCCAGCTCTGCCCTGTGGGGGCTCTATTGGAGCCTGCTGGGGCTGGGGCAGACTCTGTCTCTTCCACAGAGGCCGCCCATGCTGCCCCCAGTGCCAACACTTGGATACCTACACCCAGCATTGCTGAGTACACTCAGCGTTAAAGGATGTTTCCTCTTGGAAGAAGACTCCATTCGTTGCATATGCCTTGGGGCATTAAGCCTTTCCTTAACAGGTATCAAAGAAGGAAGTAAGAGTCCTGTTCTTCATACTTACTTCAAACTTACTGCATTAAGCTGAGCATGTGTCAGATATGCAAAGCACCCGAGATGTATTCTGCACTACATTTTTCAAAGACCTGGTATGGAACAAAAGGACTCCAGTAAGTGCATTCTCTAATTTGAAGGCAGTTTTCAAACACATCTCTACTTGTAAGAAGGATGAGACCTGTCAGCTATTGTTTCAGCTGAGGTTTTGGGTGAGCTTGAAACAGGAAGTGTGAGGAAAATTTGAGTTAGTGTAGGTAAACAGTTTTTTGGCTTATATGAGGGAAACTATGGTTTAGTAGTACTGGCCCAATTTATTAATTTCAAAATTTTTCACCAAAAACTTTGCATTTGTCTACTTTCTTCTTGTGGTTGGAGGCTCCAACCTAAATGCCACTATTCTTCATTCTTCTCTTCCACCCCTTTGCCTCCTCCAAACAACAGAGAAATTTCAGAACAGTAGTGTGGTATATAAAATATTCTTCAAATGGGTTTAGGGTTTTCTTTCTGTGTGGAAAGCCGTTTTAAAGTAAGCTAAATAAGCACAGCTGCAAAATCAGCTACTCTCTTATGCACTCCAGTGAAAGCTTTGTACCAGCTCTTGGTGTGAACATTCTCAGTTTGTGTTGAGCACCTTTGTGCAGGAAAATTTATTGCATTGGCACAGTTTAGAAATATGATGGCATTGCTAACTTTGGACAATGCTGCAGTGATTGCCAGGTGTAGACAGACTGTTAAATGAAATATATCTTGGAAGCTACCATATTTTCCTGTGCAACTGGTGTGGATGGGCTGCTGAAGAGAGAATTCATCATATACAGTTCATATTTAGAACTTTTTAAAAAAAGGATGAAAACTGATTTACTTGCTCTAAAAGCCCTTGATAATGCCAAGAATAAAATTTAGCAAATTTTTTTTCTCGTAACATTTAATAGAAGAGAAAAGTTCCTGTAATTATTTGTGTGAGGCTAACAATTAATCAGCAGTAGAACTGAGATTAAAAATTTGGGGGAAAAGGTACATGACAAATAATCTGAAAATGAACATTGCAATTAATGGTATTCTGCAGCTGTAGGATCACAAAAGTGCATCCAGTATAATGAATACTATTTTGATACGTATCCCTAACTTTAAACCAGGAAAATCAATGTCCTGTTAAAATGATACAGAAGATTAGATCTTGGCTTAACTAAAGTTTTCCAGTTCACACACATGTGTTTAGACCTGCATGTAGATCTGTCAGAAATTTCAAAGATCCATTTTCATTTTTTATGCACCCATTCAGATTGTAAACTGTCTTAGACCCTGTCAGTCAATGACCAAGAACTTGGATTCTCTGGGAATTTAGATCAGGTTCTTCAGTTTCATTAGTGAGCTTCTCATTGACTCCTGCCTGAGTGGAGCTGAAAGGCAAAACTCCTTTGGACATTACTAGGTGTCTCAGCTTCTCAGCTCTTAGATTGAAACTCTTAATACATTCACTTATCTCCCAGTCATGGTAAGGCTTAATCATATTTGTAAGACACTTTGAGGTACTTGGATAAAAAGCAGTGCACTGGTTATCAGTAGAATATCAACAATTATCCATGGTTATTGCATTGTCTTAGAGACTGCTATATTACCTTGTTTCTAAAATAGGAAATGACTGGGGTATTTCAGAGGTTGTGGTTTTGGAACTGTCGATAAATCCTGATAAGGAGTATATATAAGAATCCAAAATCTCTGGACTGGATTTTTGAGTGTTCTGTTTTGGCTTGTTAATTGGGGCAAGTTTTTAAAATTTTACCCTTACAATATTAATTTTATGATGATGGAAAAAAACCCCTTTTCCTGAAGTCTATAAAATTAAAATGAAAAATTGGGCACTCTGGTAGATCCACAAAAGAAATGAAGTTGTGTTCTCATATAAAATAATAAAATCTTTGTTTTTAGGAGCTTCATTGCTAAAATATAAGTCCAATTTGGTAACTGTAGTTTTGTGTCCTCAATTATGTCTAAAATCTCGTAAGTATATTGTCAGCTGGGGGAAACTGGGGGGCGAAAAGGCTTCTCTTGTGTCCAAAAATGAGTTTGCATTTCTGCGTAAAGCACTGATGTGTCACTCTGGGAAAACTAGAGTTCAGCCACTTTATTGCACAGATAGAGAGAAAGAATGATCCCACAATAGGTGGTATAGTCTAACAGTAGACAACTGTTGGCAGTAGTGCCACATCTGGCACTGATGAGAGTTTTGGTTTGGCTTAAATCACAGTGAGCTACACTGCTTTTTAAAATAATTTTGGCAGCCAGCATCAGAAATGTACACCCTGTTGGTATAATCTGTAATTGAGCATAATTTAGAACAGAAACAGAAAGTGTAGTTGAAGGCAGGACAACACAGTCGGGCACTCCTTATCTAGCAGTAGTGGAATGGGTTTACAGTGTCTCCTTTGTCTTTGGTAGTGAAGGATGCTGTATCAAAGGAAAAATATATGAAAACATGCACAAAACTCCCCCAACAAACACAAATTTCAAAACTCAAACACCCTCCAAACTTAAGTTTTTTTCCTTTTTTAGTCTATACTGGTGTTGGATGTCAGCTTGTCTGCTGTCCTGCAGTTCAGAGGAGGTCTGTGATGGGGTTGTCTGCTGTGGTGTTCTTTTCAAACACTGATGTGATTGGAGCACACACTAATCAATGATGTTGAACATGGACAAATTTCAGTCTGAAAATGCTAAAAACTGCACTCAAGAGACTCAAGTTGCTACTGTGATTAACCAGTAAAAGTCAGGAATAAAGGTGTTGTCAGAAGTGCTTGCTGAAGATCTTACTCACTTAAAAGACTGAGGATTTAGTCTGGTTTCTGGTGAACTGATGTCTACTTTATAGAAAAGCATCACTGAAATGGTTGGTGATCTCAGCAGAGAAATCTGAGAATTAATAGGCATGGTTTACTGAGCAATTGTTGCTCTCTTTGATGTGGTTGCTCACAAAAAATCATTAAGGCACATTGATAGATCAGTGAGAGGAAACTACTGTCCCTATTTATATGTGATTTGCTATGTAGTTGGGGGATTTGAGCCATTAGCAGGCCAGTTTTATGTGCTACTTTTACTTGTGTTTTACACCCCTCCTCCCACTGCAAACATGAACAAGTGAAGCACATAGTACATTTTGTTACAAAATTTTTCTTACAAAATCAAAACTGTCGTAGGAGCCGTAAAGTATTGGAATATCTATATACAAGTTCCATGATGAGTAGCTGCAGAGAAGTAAAAGTTTGCAGTACCATCTCTGGTTTTTGACTTTCAAAGTTACTTACAGTGCAGGAGTGAAGGTGGATGGACAAACAAAATGAAGTCACTTAGTATATTCACAAATGTAGTGTTGGTTACAAAAGGCTGGAGAATTAAGCCTTTTCAGGCCAAACCATTTTGCATACCCAAAGTGGCACATTCAGAAAAAAATATATCCACATGAAGGAGGAGAAAATAATTTCTAAAATTAGGAGAAATAATGCAGAACACCTTTATCAAGAAAAATTTGAAGAAGCAGTAACCTGAGGACTCTTCGTAGTTTTGTGGGTTTTTTTCTTCCCCTGGTTGCATGTTAATACTGCTGCTGCTAACTGTATCTGCAGCTACATCCACCTAGTTTTGAGCAGATTTGTGCTGCTGTGATTTTTTTCTTATTTCTTTTTTTTTTTTTTTTCCTTTTTTTTTGGTGTTTTGTTTTTGTTTCCTGCTTGTTGCACAAAATGTCATTCCTTGTCCATATAAGCACTTTCTTGATCAGACATCTTTGTGCCTTCAGATATGATCTGGAATTCATTGTCTTATCTCGTTAATGCCATTGGAGGTGAAAAAAAGGCTGTTTCCCTCTTACTAATTATGGTGAAGTGACACGTTATGTTGTATTGTAGTTAACAACT
Source organism: Orthonyx spaldingii (assembly GCA_013397795.1). NCBI lineage: Eukaryota > Metazoa > Chordata > Aves > Passeriformes > Orthonychidae > Orthonyx > Orthonyx spaldingii. The sequence continues at coordinate 81,475 of VZTJ01003513.1, forward strand.
TCAGGGGCACTGAGAACCTTTAGTTTTGCCCTGGGGAGTGTGACTTTTCCTCTTTCACTCAGCTCCAGGAAACTTGAACATTTATATTTTCAAGACCACGTACCATTGGGAAGGAAGCAGGGGTGGAGATGTGTGCAGAGATTAAGTGGATATGAGAAGCAGTATGCTTTGTAAAGATCTAGGAACTGCAGAATTTAGAGAAATATGCACTCTAACTGGCATGTCCTTTGGCATTTTTAAGAGCTCAATGACAATGTTGTTAAATCTAGCAACCTGTCAGAAAATTCCATGTAGAAATGTTTTTCATATGTGGTTGTCACAGATCACGCTTCTCTGCATAATGTTCCCTTCATGCACTTTAGCACACATAACGTGTATGCAGTACATGTGTCTGTGTGTGGGTGCACAAGCTTTTGTGCTCTAGCTGCAATTTTCTGGAATACATATTTATCATTCATCATGGTAAAGGAATTCTGTAACTGTGGGAACTAGTTATGAAAAAATAACTTTGAAAATATTTAGACCAGTTTAGCATAAACTCTTTCCACTTGGATATTGCATTTGCAAATGGTAGTCTGGATTTAAATTTAGACTCGTGAATTCTATGCCTCTACTTACTTTAATTTCTGATGAGATGATATTTTGGGAAAATTACATAGAGCCTTCAGATGAAATTTAGATTTACTAAGTATTTTGTAAATTGGTGGTACCACTCAAGCTTTGGTCATGTGCATTGTTGTAAATTCAGCTAACAGTGTACCAGCTGAGAAAAGAATTTCCTTTTCTTTCCTGTTAGAACTCCCTAAACATATTAGCTCAAGGCCAGATTCACTGTGGTTTATAGCTACGCTTAAGTGCTTCTGCAGGGCAACATGTCCTAGAGCAATATATAATTTGTGTGTTCTTACAGTAAGAACAGAAGCACTACATTCCTGCAAATTGAATTACCTATGCTTTTATCAGTGAATAAAAACTGTATGTCCTTTTTATCAAATAATCCATTAAAATCAGTGAGAACCCAGAATGCACCGTGTCCTTCCTTGCTTTACTTCTTTACTGTTTTCCAGGTGTTTTTTTGTGATGTGAAGGAGCAATATGTGCCTATGGATCAGGCAGGGTAGGAACAGATTGCAGGGAGGGCGCTGCAAACACTTCTGTGGCAGGGACTATGAGTTAGCACGGAGTTTCTGCCTGCAGACCTAATCATACTGTGGAGAAAGCCATAGGCTTCAATATCAACATATCAAGTCCCCTTTGAAGAGATTTTCTCCAAAAGTGGAGCTTTTGAGAAGATAGAATGTGAGACTCTTCCTAGCAGGCATAAAAATCTGTTCAGAACAGCCTGTCTATGTGATTAATATATTTCCTGTTTCTTTACGCTGATTCCACAGCACTGACACATTCAAGTGATAGTAATTTATTTTCTAGTACACATAGCAGTCTTATTTGGCAAAAGCAGAGCTGGGACTTCCTTTTTAGTATTTACTTTCTTTTTATGCCTCTCAACTTCGCATTAAATGAAAAAATTGAATAAATCAACCAAAATTTTCCTTTGAGTAGGAAAAATAATTGAAGTAAAACGAAATAAAAATGAGTAGTTAAAATGAGGTTTCAACATGGTTTTTCCAGTAATTTGCATACATATTACTTGAAAAATATGAAGAGGCCAGACAACCAGTATCGTCTTGTCTGAAAGCTAATTCTACAACATTTTTTCACCAGAAATAATGCTAGAGGTCTTTACTTGCAAAGGGTGGTATTTACTACTAACACTGTGAAAAATATGCGCTAATGGGAGAATTGGTGTAGATGATGATCCGTAACAAGAAATTGCCTATCTACTTTTCAGGTTGTATTTTGTGACTGACTTAGAAAATGTTTTTATTTCTGTAACTGATTAAAAACCCCTACTTGTGATAGAGACATTTCTTGAAGGTGGGCTCTTTGTAACAGAGAAGTTATTCAGCAACTCTGTGTCCTGTTCTGGAGGAAGCACTCTTGACAATGATTCAGTTGGGACTAATGGAAGACAAAACACTTTTCCAACATTTATGTATTTAGTGCCCAACATATTTTTATTCGCTGAATTTAAAAACAATATAGATAAACATAATAATGATTTGTTTTACCTGTCACCTGATTTTGATAAGAGTCTGAGAATTTAAATTATTTAAATTGAATTATTTAAAGTGAATTAGCCATCAATTGCACTTTGCATTTAAGAACCACTTTTGAGACTAAAGTACAGGGTGAGGTGCAGAGCTGTGTCTTTTAGAGTGAAAAATTGTTATGATTTCCAGAAAAGTGCTGCAAAGTACAGGAAATGCATACCTTTTCTATGAATACCAGAGACATTTAGAAGTGTAACAAGCAAATGTATGGTTTAACCATTTTAGTTGAATTCCTACCTGTGTTTGAAAGAAAGAAGCTTATTATCTACATGAATTGTGACAAAGTGATCCAATAGCTTCAGTAATCACATTAATAGGCAACATGTGCATATGAAGTGTGACAATTCTTAGCCCTTACAGTCTGAACTTAGTGAAATCTGACTTGCAGATATTTTACTTTTTGAGTATTTTATTTCTTTTTTCATTTTCTAAATAAAGTTTGGCTGAGATATTAAACTTTTTCTTTCCCCACAGAATTTTCCTTGCTTTAGTCCTCATTAAGTCTGAAAATATCTTTACTTAAGATATGTATGTTACATTTGGAGTAACTGAATTGGGGAGGGAAAGATGAGATAAGAATTACCAGGTTACTATAAAATCCTGTGGAAACAAGATTTCTCACAAAACACGCAGATTACAATCCTTCTGTGGAGATCAATCTGTTAATATGTTTTTCTTCTTTTCTTGATAAAGCCCACACAGAGGGGTAGAGATGTGTTCTGCAGGAAAGTTCTAGCCACTCCTATCCTCTCTCCTTTAGTTTTTGTGTTTGGGCAGTTAGTAAGGCACATTTTTAATAACTGAATTGTGGAAGGTTAGATTCTTTCTCCTGGACTATTTCCCCCCCATATATTTTCCTCCTCTAATGTGGAGTGTTTTTATTTCTACATGTGACAAGTCTGCAGTCATGTGTTCTTTCTGAGTTATAATGACTCAGATGTCATAATTAATTTGATGAGCAGGTGGGGATTATTAGCCTTGTGCTTCACTTGTTAATAGCTGCACAGCTTTTCTAAAGTACTCTTTCAACTAAGGAGGCATTTCTTCACATAGAATAAACAGTGCAGCACAAAAGCCTCAGTTAGATAACTATCCATGGGTTTGAAAAGCTGCCAAGCAGATGTTGTTATTGGAGCGGGCCCAGACGAGATTGGGCAAGGCAGATGCGAGATGGGGGAGGAGGTTACACACAGCCCAGGCGCTTTCGCTGCATTCGCTGCAGAATTGGAGGCTGGGAGGTGTCTTCCCATAAACCAAATCCATTCTTCACTGGCCTCATGCTCATTCCTCAAGACCCACCCTTTAACTGTAAATAAATGAGGAGGAAGCCCCCTCCCCCTGCTTGGTCTTAATATCCATGTGGGAATGAAACTGAATGTTCATCCAGCAGTCAGTGACTTCTGGTTTGCATTAAATCGGCTGTGTGCAATTTTTGAAGGGCCTACAGAGACTTTGCTTCATACCTATCAACATATGTAATGAACATGACTGCACTGACATTTACCAGAACTCTTAGGTTCTGCTTTATTACTATAAATTAGGTTGTGCAAATTTAAGACAAAATGCTGTTTTGTTTCCTGTCACCTCTTGGTTTTTTTTTTTCTAGTGAGATTTTTTTCTTCTTTATTAAAAAATAACAAATATCAAATATTAGTCCATTTTTATTCTTTTAGAAGAAAAACAAACTTAGAAAATCCAGATGATTTGTATGTGAAAGACAAGCAGATTGGGTTGAAAATGGAGCTGATCTGTCTTTTACCCTCTCTGGATTTTTCCCCCTCTGTGATCCTAGGCTTTTTAGAACACATTTCTCTGTCTCCCTCTCTCTCTCTCTCTCTCTCTCTTGATAAAATTGTATAATCCCATTTTTCATTGACTTGATCTCAAGCCAGTGGTCTGGGCTTTTATTGCCAAGGGATAATATTTGATAATGGGCTATTAAAACACTTGGAGCTTCCATCCGATCTTTCAAATCTGTATATGCATAGATTGTATTTCTACGGAGAAAGAAAGTGCCTTTGTTGGCAGAAATCAATAGATTATATGTTTGTGTAGACTTAAAAGAAATAGATGCTTGTTAAACTAAAATCAGCATAAAATTATCACGAGATCCAGGTGACTATATAAAAGATGATGTTCTGAGTCTTCTGCCTCTATGTTATATTTGTTACCTGCAATGATAGTTTGCTGACTCTATGGCAGACAGATCTGGTACTTACAGGGAAGTTGTCCTACAGTCTCTTTGACCATGGAAATTTACTGATACGTGACAAGATGTACAAGACATTTGATCTTGCATAGTCATTTAAAATGTAGTTGGTATTGGTTTTAAAAGGACAGAGAGCTTAAAGTACATCTGTATATTCTATACAAAAATGCACTATTAAGTATTTGGTATATTTGACTTGTAAACTTTGTAGTCTTCTTCAGTAAGTATTGTAAGAGTCATAAAAGCTCCAACTAAGATTTTATTTACCACAACGTTCTTTTTACTAGCTCAGATTTGATTTTTCCCGAACAGAGTATGTTTACTTGCTTTACAAGACAACAAAGTGGTAATGACTTCTCAAATTCAAAGATTCATTTTTTTTCTCTCATGAATGAATGAAACTCCTTCCTGCGTTGGTTTAATTTTTTTTTCATTAATCTTAACAGTGTTATTTTTCATGGTGGTCCTTCAGCAAGTCCATGGACTCTTACTGACTTGTTGACTATATCATTTTAGGATTTCTATAGCTAGGGTCTGATATAATACAATTAAAAAAGAAGACAACATAATACAGCAATATTTCAAAACTCAAGCAATTAAATTATTTTAGGGGAGAACACCAAAGCACAGCTTCTATACATCTACATATGACTGACCTGGAAATCTTCATTTTTCCACTTTTTCCTGTTGCACCAGGAAGCTGATGTTATAGGACTCTTCATATATTGTTCCTTACCTTCAGGCATTAGTTCCCTTTTATCCCTAGTTTTTCTCCCTTGGTTGACCAGTATCAGATTGATTGACCAGTAAACATTAAGATCTTGGTCCTTAACTCTTCTTCAAAATGATGCTCCTTTAATGTCTCATTCTGGTAGGATCCGTGTCTCAGCACGGAGGACTGAGATTTATCTTCTTGAACAAAAGCAAAAATACAAATCACCGTCAAAATCATATATCTAGCAATAGGAAAAAAGAAGGAAAAATTTAAAAAATTTGCAGATCTGTTAGGACACAAACAAGATCAGCCTGCAAAGGATATTTACTAAAAACTGCTGCTAAGGTCCTCATACAATTTCATTCTGGTCTTTTAACCATATTACCTGTTTTGAAGTCGGTGATAATTTTGTCTGAAAAGAAACCAAATGAAAATGAAAAAAAAAAACAACCAAAACCATTATTTGCTTACTTTGGTTTACTCTTTCTAAACCACTGAATATTTAGCTGTGTATTTGCAGAATGGTTTTTTGTTTTCCTGATGGTCTTTCAATTTCTCAACTGCACCGTATATCGTATTAATGGAAAATAAAAAAGTTAAAGAGGTTTAAGATACACTAAAATAATTTTAACAGTCTCCAGGGCACCAATCTAATGTCTCAGCAGTCTTGCAAGGAACAAAAATCCAAGAGAAGTTAAAGTGAATGTGAAATAAAAAGTTCCTTCATATGTAAAAGTCCAAGTTCTTTTCATTATATTTTATTATATTTATTCAAGATGGCTGCAGTCACCCCAGTAATACATGTGAAAAATGAAAATAATAGCATATGGAGTTGGTAATCAATGGAGACAATTCTCTGATGCTATTATCTTTTTTTCTTTTTTAAGAGTTTCTGACATATTTCACACAAGGCCTAAAAGTTCTTCAGTGACAAAAATTGCAGATACAATGTGAAAGATGAAATGTCATAGCAAAAAATCACTGACATTGCAGTCACTGTTGTTTAGTTCAGGACTGTCCAAAAATGAAGATCCATGAAGCAAAAAATAATAATCACACAAACATGTGAAACAGTGACCTTGAAGAATAACTGATAACGTATAATATGATGAATGTGGCAACAAGTGTGAATCACTTATGCAAACAGGAACATCCTAAGCAAATGACTGGTTTAATTTTGGCAAAATCATTTACTGATACTAGGTGCTGCTCTAACATATGAGCTTCAAGAAGAACAATTTTTAATGAATGTTTTCATGAATACTGCTTGAGGTACTGTCTAACAACTAGTTAAAGCCAACCTTGAATCAGATGCATTTTCAAGGAGGCAAAATAATAAATTAGATTTTCACTAACTTTTTTTCTGGAATTATTCTCCAGTTCATCTTTCCATCTGGGATCAGAAATGCTGAAATACTGCAAGTCAGTCAATTTTTACACTATTTCTGCCCCAGCTGGAGAAAGAAAGTATTGGCTTGGTCTTGTAAGATTCTTACTCCAACATTTTGTGAAATATCTTCTTATGAGGCAAGGGCCAGATATGAAACAAAAGTTTCTACCAGTTGACTAATGCTGACTAGAAGCTGTGAGATTTTTCAATAAAACTGTAGCCTGTGCTCAATTCAGTGGCATTTCCCTAGGTTAATAAGTTAGTAAGAAAATCAAGTACTTCATTCCATGATTTTTTTTTTCTTGGAAAGAAAAGTTGATATGCAATCAACAGAATTAGTTCCTGCAAAAGAATACAAATTATAATAACAGAAACACTGGCAATTTGTGATAGCCACAAAATATTGTACAATCATAAGAATCATGTATCCGTTTTATTTAAAAGAAGTGAACAGTTAAATTTCTCAGTGTCATTACCATCTACAGGGAAAGCTTTGTAATTTTGACCTATACACACAATGTAGAATCTTTCATTTCTTTATTTCTTTTTATAATATCACATGGATATTGAGACTTTAACTTCATTAACTTCTTAAAATTTGTGAGTTGGAAAATAGCTAATATCGAGATATTTCCAAATGCCTATGTGCTTTTAAAAACTCTAGCCTCAATCCTTTCCCAAAATGCTATTCCAGCAGCCATTCTATGATAAGTAAAAACTAAAAGTGGACTCCTGTGTTTGACTATCATGTTATCCCATGCCAAGATGAACTGGTTCATAGAGTGCAAGAATCCAGAGGTATAAATCTGTCCAGAATCCCAGTATATAAAGTACTAAGTGGAGCTAGAATATCTGAGGTCTTCAGTGTTTCCAAGGAGCAGGACCCCCTGAGAGAGGCTGCAATTCCCTTTAAGTCATACAAATCTCCTGATAGAGGCAGTACTTCGATAGTTTAATACAATTCTATGTATTTATGATCTAGGACCTCAACGCAGGGACTCTTTATTTTATATTTGCTAAAGAGAAAGCTGCTTATGTGTGTATGTGTGTATTACTAACTTCTGTGATTTAGCAAGTTTTTACTGTACATTGTTCCCCTTACACCTATTTTATATCATGTTAATACCACATAGTTGTCTCCTTGCTAGAGTTTTCAAAAGCACATTTCTTGAGGCAAATCACCTAAGGAAGAATCAAGTGTGCTCCCTGTTTCTGAAGACTTGATGGGCATTATGAGAACAAGATTCCTGTGCCTTCTTCTTACTTGGCATGACACTGAGTAGAGTGTACTGGAGTAACGCTGTCCCTGGGGGGGTGTGGGGCGGGTGAAACTTCTGCGTTCACCAGGAGGGTCTTAGAGATTCCGAAAGACCCCCCTGGCCAGTACTGCCGGGTACTGGAGCAGATAATTCTGTCCTCTCCCCCAGCCGGTGTTCTGGCGAGTATCCACCTCCCCCAGGTAGATGGCTAAAGCGTTACCAGGGTGAATCAGAGGGCTCAGTCACATGGAGTTCCAGAGCACTTTATTCCTGAAGGGGTCCAGTGGCGAAAGAGGCCAAATGGCCTTGGGAGACCCTTTTTATAGGGTCTGGCCGGGGGCAATGGGTACAGGGGAGGAGAGGGAGGCGGGGGGATACAGAGAGAGCAAATGGTAAGGTAGGGGGACAGGTTGCAATTAACATATCCAGGTAAGGTTACACAGGGAGAAACCACTTCGTTTTCCAGGGGGTGGTCTCACACAGTTGAGTTATCCCACCAACGTTCCGGGGTGGGCTGAGCAACCCCGACATTGGAGGAAGGTGATTTCCTAATCACAGCAGTGGAAGGAGTCACAAAGGAGCCTGCCTTCTAAAGGGGCAGAGAGCTTTGTGTGTTTCTCTACTGCAGGGCTTTTTACAGTGTATCTAAGCTGGGAAGCAAAGCCTTCATTCTTCACAGAAATCCTAAAAATCTGACCTTGTCCTTTTCATATTGCTGTGGAGAAGGTAGACAGAGAGACAGATGCAAACATATGTCAGCTAAGCACTGTTCTGAACCCCAAATATTCTTAAACCAGTGAAAATGCAGTGTCTCATGGGCTAAGAAGTGTGGCTTACTTCTGCTTAAAGCAGCTGGATAGAAAATGAGACTGGCCAATATCCTTTGCGCCCAGAATTTTATCATCCAGAATATTTTCGAAGACAAATCCCTGATGAGTTTAAATACTGTCACTGTACCCTGTGAAGATCCATATTGTATGTCAAGCTTGGCTAGTATTCATTGTCTGTTTGGCAGCAATCTGGAAAGATATTTTCAGCTCTTGTCCCAAATACAGACTTTTGCTATATTCATGTTATTACAATTCTAAAACATCTGCATTAGAGGTGCAATTGTTTTCTTTTTACTCTAAATGGGACTGGTAACACTGTTGAGAGTTGAGGTAGCCAGGATCTTCCCGTTACAAATATGCTTCCCTTTGTAAATCAGTCAAGCTTCACTTTTTCAACATTGACTTTGCCATGTAGGAGGTCATCTGGGGGCTGAACTTTATTGTAAAGTTTTAGCAAAATTGGGCTAGACATTCCTAAAAATGGAATTAACAAAAAATATGTTGATTGTAATAAATGTGTCTTACAGCTGTTTTGATGACAAACTTTGACTCCTCCATGCTGTTGAGCAAAATCTTGACATTTGGCATAGAGGTCATTGTGATGTCAGGGTATTCCTGTTGCTGTTTTTCTGAAAAAAAGACCTGGATGTGACCAAGTTATAAGCCTTTGCAAAGATTCAGTTTGCATGTTAACTTATTGTCACATCAGTCTTTAGCAGACAAATTCATTTGAGCATGCTGAGTGCTTTGAGCATTTCCGGTCCAGGAACAGTGCCAGACTTTCTCCAGCTTTTGCTACCAGCTCTTGAGGTCCTCTTTGGAGTTGAGGAATGTGTTCCCTCTTCTTTTTTCAGTTCTTCGTCAAGTAGGCAAGTGAGGAGAAAAGCTGTTGGTTTTTAATATACTGGGAAACAAGGAGTTTCTTCAGAGAAGTAGAAGTATGGTAAAAATCTATGTAAACATTATATTGTTAAAAAAATATAATGTAATGATATTTGATTTATTAATGGAAATGATACAGCTTTAGAAAATGTGTCTTTTTTAGGATCATTTCAAGTAAGGAAGAAGAATTAATTTTTGGCTTGCTGAAATGACAGTAGTGAATGGAGGGAATGAAGAAACCTCAGCTGTTTCTCCTTGCCTCTTTGGCATTATTTATTTCTTCTTGGAAATACAAATGGTTGTGAAACCATGAAGCCACAGAGTATGAAGCATTTTTCAGATCTGGTACTGGTGTGGTCAGCAGCCATTAGTCATTAGACAGTCAGAAGTTGCTGGTTCTTTTCTGTGGCTAGGGCCTTTCAGTGGCAAAGATATGAAGAAAAATAAGCTACCTAGTAGCACAAAATCAGACCCTAATTTCTTTATGGTGTTTTGATCACATCATAAAAGTTGAGTTATTTTAGGTTTCTTTAGAGGATTGGTGTGAATGGTGGTATTAATTTGTGTACAGAGGTTGGTATGACAGTGAGCTGGAACTCTAAACATTAGTTAGTCTGAAAAAGGAGAATTCTCTGTTTGTGTCTGAGCAACACAGTGTAAATTATCTTTGTCTGCTTTCCACCCTATCACCTCGCAAACTTACATGTAGTTTATTATAGATGCATGGGTCTTGTTCCTCCTCATGTAAAAATTGTTCTACAGACCAAATTATATCCTCAATTGCACTTTTGCCTTGAGTCAATCTGTACAGGTGTGCAAGTTTAATAAACAAATGTAGCTCTAATAGAAAGCTAGAATTTATTTCTCATAATTTATTATCTCTATAAGCTCTTCAAAGTTAATCAAAGTAAAAGTCTTCTGTAGTTTCCAAAATGAGTAGGTTGGCCCTGGATAAACATCTTTCTGGAGTTTTATTAATGAACCTACTATTTGTTTTTACAGATTTTCATATTAGTCTTTTCAAACTTTTTTTGAAATAACTTATTCTTTTGGCCCTTTTAAAGATGAAGTCCCCACTCCAGTGTCCATCACTCTACAATCAATTTAGTGAAACATTTTTTAATAGACTAAGAAAAAATGTGTTCATATTACTAAGTATAGGTATTTTCATAATTTTTCATAAATTAACATTTTGCAGTTATTCATATTTCTTCAGATTATCACTCAGAATTTTATATTTGGATTACACAAGAAAACCTTTCTGGTCAATTATTGTATGTATAGAAGAGAGTGCTTTTATTAACACTTTGCATGAAGAATGACAGATTTGGGCCTTTGACCCTTTTGCAGTTAATCATTATGTAGCATACAAAAATCTGCAATAGTTTATCCCCACAGACATAGTATGGCCTCATAAAGTTATTTTACATAGCTCACTGAGATCTTAATTATTGGTTGAACTACAGTCTGATTCACTAACCAAGTATTGTTAGTCAGTAATGGTTTTTCTTAGGGGAGCTGTAGACTCCTGCTACCTATGTTTTGTGCACTGAATTTGAGGGTGAAGCTGCCGTTGTGTTCATACCTACCTAGAAATCACTACCAAACTCAAACTTTCACATGAAAGATCATCACAACTATAATCGCAGATGCTCTTTTTTTTGTGTTTCTGAAAATGTTAAAAGCTTCTGCCCTAAAAGAGATTGAAGTCTCTAGTAATAATACTCACTTGCTGTGTTATGGCACACAAAATTACCTGGATAAAAATTGTAATTACTCACCAAAAGCAATAAGCTGAATGAGCTGCCAGACCTTCCCCTCTTTCTTTCTATTTTTTTCCCCCTGGCATTAAAACCTTACTTTATGCATTGCATCCTTGAGAGAAAAATCAAAATTTCAGAAAAAAATTTTTAAGGACAACTTTCTTGTTTGACCAGCACTTTGTGTTAGACTCCAGTATGAGTAAATTAGTGGTACCTTAAAAGTGAGACCTGATACACCGTGCTTAGGTTTGCACACCATGCTTAGGAACTGTTGTAAAAAACCCGTATCAGTTGTGGAGCCTGAATGTTCAAATATCTTTGTAGGCTCCCTGCAATGAGAATATAAAGAAGATACTTAACAAAAGTAAATAAGATTTTTCTCCTACATTTTCTTCTTCTAACACTAAAAAAATAATTTTCGAATAAACTTGCCAGATGTTGAAATAATACAGCCAAATTCCTATGTACAGTAGTCCTGAAGGAATTTGTCAAAAAACATCACTTTAATCTCTACTGAGACCCTTTTCATAGAGACATCTTTAATGGATATTTTGTCTGAGATTTCCACACTGACATTGTAGTATCTTGAAAATTCAGTTCTTGTAAATGTCAGACAGCACTTCTAGGAAGTTTTTCTTTTATACTTTCCTAGATAGTGACCAGTTAAAGGGTATGAGGGTGACATTACAGCTTCAGATGTGCTTTTTGCTATGGTTGAGGAAATTCTCTGCTGCCTGTGGCACATAATGTGTGAGGGGCTTGCCTTTCCTAACTCTCAGTTGTAGATAACTGTCTTGGTTTTTCTTGCATGGCAGCATGAGCCTGTTTGCACAGGTTGTGCAGCAGAGTACACACAGAGTGTGTGCTTGCACCAAACAGGCATTTACCCTTTGAGTGTTTGAGGTCATTTTACACCGTGCTATTCTGAGCCCTGATCTTCCCCTAGCCCTGTCCTGGCCCCTGTTCTCCACTCTCTCCTTACCATCTTTGATTCTGGCAACAAAAGTTCATTCCATAACTCAGGTCAGACAGAAATGATGCATTGCATCACAGCTGCTTTTATGAAAGTGTTTATTTCATATCTGAAATGTTTTTATATACATTTGCTCTGCTATGACTTGCAGGAGGAGAAAGAAAGCAGTTTTACTGGAGGCAAAACAGCCACCTGTGAAAACTAATTGCGTAGGTTGGGTTGTGCTGATATCTCTGGGAATGATCCATCAGGAAGAAAGTAAATATCCTTAATCTGTTAGGAGATCACCTATATGCCAAAATGATCTCCTTTATCAAAGTGGTGATTGAAATATCCCTTCAGATTTGCAGTGGTATGTGTAAGGGGGGGAAGGAAGGGAAGGAAGCATAACTCCTGTAGAGGCAGGTGCCTCATCCCAGCAAAGCATATAGACAAATGAAAAATTATGAACTTGAGAGGCTCTGACTACATTGTCTCATTAAAGACTGTAATTTAATATGCTTGGAATCCAGTTACTTTCAAAGAAGAATTTCAAGAGACCAGGCTGCTCTTCAGCTTTGTCTTTTTTTTTTCCCCTCAGTAAGATGAGGATTGCAGTGTCGAATTATGTCCCTCTCCTCACTTCTACCCTAAAGTTCTGCTCTCCATCATCTTTCCAAACAACATACAGTAGGCTTTAAAAGAAAAATGGGTTAAAAAATGCAGAGCTCTAAGGCAGTTCAGCTGCCTGCCACCTCTGGGCGTGTTGCTCATGCAATCGTGTGAAAGCCTGCCATGGAAAACTTAAAAAAATTATTGGGGCATTTCTTCAAGACATGGGCAGGAACAACTGCTTTGTTTCTACTACATGCTGTGCTCCTCAGTGGCTGCTGAGAACTTGCTGAGAACTTCTGGGTCTCTCCCCATGGCCCCCCACAACTGTAGTGGCTTAGGGACTGTGCCCAAGGGCCACATGTTTGGTTCTGTGTCCCTTCATTACAGGACAAGGTGCTGACTGGACTTGAGTCAGCCTTGTGAGGCTGTGAGGACTTGTACCCAGGATGTTGCTTGACTTACTGAAACACCAGAGGCTAGGGTGTTCACTGGACAGGATTATTTCAGTCCAGTCTAGCTCTCTTCATTGTATGGTAAGATGACTTTTTTTCCCTTATTTTTAAACTTTCAATTTCATTGTATTTTAGACACAGACCAGTTCAAGACATGACCACTTCTCTGTTAAAGCACAAAAACTTGCTACTAACTCCATTCCTGTGATTTGTGACAAGTGGATAGAGGTTTCAGACAGCCCTTCATCCACAGCTTTTCCATACCAATTTTTGGATTTTTAGTGACTCCATGGTGAAAATGATAATTAGCTGCTTTTTTGGCCTGCTTGTGTAAATGGGGTATTTGGCTGATACTTCACTACAGCTACTTCGCTTCACTACATACATGTCATATGTACTCAGTGACAGTAAAATACATTACAGCATGTTGTAAAACCATTTCGTAGCTCTGTGTTTCAAAACATGAAATCATGTTTCCCTCTCCATTTTCTTTACCTTAAGTTCAATTTAACAAAGTTAAGGTTGGAATATGGGAGAAAAAACCCATCAGCTCATAAACAAAAAAAACTGAATGAAAGGGCTGGGCTTGTCATGTGGCATGACTCTAGCACTTAAAAGCTGAGAATAACAGAGTATTTAGTAGCAGTAGGCAGTCTCTGTATGAAATGCAGATCTTGAATACAATTCTGTTAGAAATGAGTAACTAGAAGAACCAAAACTAGAGTGACCTTGAAATCTGAAATCGACTCTTAGTATATACCTTTAATTTGATAAATTTTATCTTTGGGATTGACAGCAGTGGATATAAGTAGTAAGAGGGAGATGTCAAAATGACAGATTGTATAATATATTGAGAGATTTCCTAACATATGGGACCAAATGAAGTCGTAGAACTAGTTGTCAGTGGCAGTGAAGATCACATTTCATTAAAAGCGTACATTTTTCAGAGATGAATTTGATTGTCTCGTATATTTAGCAGGCTCATAGAAGGTAAACTAAGGCACAAAACTTAGTTTAAATGGACTTTGACGGAATGCTGAAATACTGATGCCAGCTACTTGCTTTGCATCCTGGATATTCAGATTTCCAAAAGATTTGCCTGAAGTGCTTGGATTTAATTTGTGAGTCATGAGTCATGGTTTTGCCTAGTTTGTATATAGTGTAGCTATTGTACTGTGCTTTTCCCAAGAATAAGTGACAGTACTCTGAAAAATATACACTGTAATTTGATCTCTGACACTGTGTGATAGGTATATCTTTATTCTAAGATTTAGAATAATACACGCTACAAGCCTAATTTACAAGCCTAATTGCCACCAGGTGGAAGAGTACCAAACCCAAATGACAAAAGAGATGCCACTCCTCCAAATCAAACAAACCATGTGCTACTTTTGTTATTCTGTCTTGAAAATTAAATGAGTGGCAGTTTTAACCTCTCTTGGTTGTTTTTGGATCACTGCTTTTCTAACTTCTGTAATTTGACAGATTATTTTTCACTTTATGGTCATAGCTGCTTCTTCAAGTTAATAGAAATGGCTGTCATAGGTGCAACCTTACATCCTTTCTGGTTAGACTAGGGATGAGACAGAAGGGCCACTTGTCAAAAGTCTCAAATGCTGGAGGGGAGCAGGATGTTGCTGATGCCAAAGAAATCGGAGAAACACACACCTGTTGTTATTTCAGAGTGCCATGCTTCTGCTGATAATTGGCTGAGGTTTAAAGTTATGTGTGCTTTAACTCTAATTCATAATCCCACAAGAGATAGACACTAGGGTGAACAATGACAAGTCAAAATGCGAGATGTTACTGACTGTTGGACTGACTTTGGAAATTGGCAGTGGTCCTCTAAATTAAAAGGGTCCCTGCATTTTTGCAGGCAGATACTGGCACGCATCTACAGAGACAGACATTTGAGCCAAAGGGGTTTGGGACTGCACTTCAACCCCATCTGCTTTTGTCACCAGGCCACCCTGACATACTTACTTTGTCAGCCAGGGATTTTTTTTGTTCCCAAGTCTGTGTCTGTGTTGTGAGAATTTCTGGCTTCCTCAAGTATTCTGGGCAGCTGTGTTGGGCCTGAGGCTCTAGCTCAGTGTTTAAAGCCAATTTTTCTACAATACTCATGTTAGTTTGTATCTTGCATCACGCTTCTTTTGGTTCTGACACAAAGATACTACCTAAAAGTGGTTAAAATCAGTAGAATTTGGCTTTGTGAAAATTATTGTTAACTCCATCACTTTTTTTTTCCTGTTGTAAGGATGCCAGAGATACTGTTCAGCATCTCCTCCTTTCCTCATAGTTTCCATTCTTCTTCTTGGTTATTCTCCATGAAGTTCAGAGGACTTTCCTTAAAAGAGAATAATAGAATGGTTTAGTTTGCAAGGGGATCCTGAAGATCATTTCATTCCAAATACTCCTGCATTACCAAGGCTACCTTCAACTAGACTAGGTTGCTCAGAGCCCTATCCAACCTGGCCTTGAACACATCCAGGGATGGGGCATTCACAGCCTCTGTGGGCAATCAGTGTCTCACCATCCTCACAGTAAAGAATTTATTTCTAATACCTAAGTTAAACATAATATTTTTCAATTTGAACCCATTACTGCTTGTCCTGTCACTGCATTCTCTTGTAAATTCATCTTTCCTGTAAGTTCACTTCAGGTAGTATGTGGCCACCATTATGCCACTGCCAAAGCCTTCTCTTCTCCAGACTGAAAAATCAAAATTCTCTCAGCCTTTCCCCATACAAGAGGTGCTCCATCCCTCTGACCAACTTGATGGCCTCCTCTGGGACTCAGTACAACAGGTCCATGTCCCTCCTGTGCTGGGACCCCAGAGCTGGATGCAGCACTGCAGGTGGGGTCTCACTATAGGAGAGCAGAGGGATAGAATCCCCTCCCTGTCCCTGCTGCCCACATTGCTTTGGATGCAGCCCAGGACATGTTTGGCTTTCTGGGCTGTGAGTGCACATTGCTGGGTCATGTCCAGCCTCTCATCCACCAGCACTCCCAAGTCATTCTGCCCAGGGCTGCTCTCCGTCTGTTCATCCACCAGTCCCTGATGACCCAGGTGCAGTACTACTTAATACCTTTGGAATATTTCTCTGGGCTTCGTAAACTGATATAGGCATCAGAGACCGCAAAAGAAAGCCCCAATCCCCAAAAATCTGCAGGGAAAGGGCTGCCTGTTTTTCCTTTGCTTAGCCAGACTCAGAATTCAGGACCTTAACTGCACCAGCACAGCTGCCTTGCCAGCTTGACAAACCTGCAAACTTTTGAAGTGCAAAATTATTTTTTTCGTACCATCACTGCCTTCCACTTTGCAAATGACTTGCACATTTACAGTATGATCAATGCTGTTGAGCATATCAGATAAAAGTGGACAAATCTGTGTTTTGGGTTAGGTGAAATTTGCAGGGAGAGAAATCTTTTATGAAAAGCATACTGTTTAGAAATCAATTCTATTTTTTTCAATCTTGAATTTTCTTAGATATTAAATGAATAAACATTTTCTTCTAAGATATTTTAGGAGTTTTGTTTGCATTCCATATATTTAGCTGCAAATACCTAACTGATTTCTGTTCAGCTCTACCAGACCCAACTCTCTGGTGTCATCTCTTTTTCAAAAAATATTTAGAAACATAGTTTCCAGAGTGGGATTTGGTCAGTGCAATTACTGTAGCAGTTTTTTTATATAGTTGCTGCAGGAGGCTGGAATGGACTCCACTCTATGCCCTACTGGATCTCAGAAACACTCTGCAGAGGTGAGGATCCGACCCGTGCGTGTAACCCCTGGAAGCTAATGCAGGCACAAACCTTGCTGAGCTGATGACATTTGTTTGCATACCATTTGCAGCAACCTGAATGACTGGTTATTCTGGTCTGGAGAAAACAGCACTGACATCATGTGATTCTGGCAAAGAGAGCCACACTGGATCCCGGCCTTTGAATACCCAAGGGGCTGGCAGCAGTCTCAGGGGTTGGCCGGCAGCCCCATTGAGCTTGCTAGTAATCAGTTGACTGCTGGGCTGGACAAGCTGCCCTACTTTCTCTGACAAGCTCTGTCTAAGAGAATGACGGGCAGCCTGCCACTAGTGCTCTTTAGTGGGGTTACTGAAGATTAACTGTTTAGCAGCTCAGCACAGACAGTGCTTCCCTTTGAAGAATGCGTGCAAGGGAGAACTTTGTTGAGTAGAAATGCCACTTCTTTTTCTCACTTGTTATATATTTTAGTCTTAAGGAGCAGGAGTTTCCTTTTCTTGTTTGGTTTTTTTCCCTTCTCCAATGCCTTTCTCGCCAATTTTCAGAGAAATGCTGTTAGATTTGTTTTTCTTTGAAGTTTCCAAAGTTTGTTTTATTTTTAGTGAATGTGGCATTCTACTAGTTGCTTGGCATTGCTAAGTTCCTAAACTGCAGAAATCCCTGGAGGAAAGATAGACAAACGAAAACTCAACCCTTTGAAAGGCCCAGAATTTAGTATTTATTGTGACAGACATACTCATATATATTTCTTTCAATAAAAATTTTGATGTGCCTCTATGAAAAAAAAAAAAAAGTGGGATATTCAGCATAGAGGGAGAGTTATATTTGTGTATAGTTTTGAACACCTGACTGCCGTAAACAGGAGACTGAATGTTGGATATCAGAAGTGTAATGAATAAGTCATAATTTTAAGCAAGAAAGGTTATATTAACAAGAAGCCGTATCAGGTGAGTTGGTGGAAATACAGTCACAGTACTGTCCCACAAAAAAGAAAGGAAGTGTTAAAATTAAGTCTGTAGAATAGATATTTTTTTCAGTGGGTATTTTGTATAGTATTTCGCTTTTTTCCAAGACACATTTATCTTGGAGTCAACAATAATATAAAACAAGCCACTGACATTTTTAGGTAAATTTCTGGAAAAAGGAGTTTCCTGTGTTACTATCATGATTCAGAGGAGTTAATCCAAATTCTTCTGAAGTCAGTGGAAATTTTTATGACATTTCCCTCTCTGACAATTACAAGAAACAAAAACTTATTACTTTGTGTCTTTGTATTTCATCTTGTAGATACAGTATCAAATCCGTATGCAGTGTAAACTGGTATACCTTTGCATTACTTATAATGCAAGTTAACTGGTTCTTCAGATAGTCTGCATTTTAAAATTATTTTCCTATCACTAAAGAAAACGGCAGGCAGAGAAATTCAAAGATAAAATTACATTCTGAGGACACATTTGGAAGGTGTCTATTTAAATATTTAGGAAAATCCCATCTTTTTTGTATAGGTTTCACTTTCCTCTCCTCTGCTATGAATATAATACTTGGACTCCACTGATTTATAAGACATTGCCCTGAACAGTCCAGCCAGTGAGTGGCAATTTAGAAACAGTCTCCCTACTTTTAGACCACTTAAAATAAGTGTATTTTCGTGCTTCTTTCAGTTGTCTTTCTCTTATTTTCTAAAACTTTAAGTAACCTTATTGTTAAGCCTCTTTGGTTAAGGTCATAATTAGTTCAAATGTCTGCCTGACAGACAATGGCTGATCAGTAGACTGACCAGTTATTGTAAACAACTTCTATCTACTATCTGCTAAGAGATAAGGTGTTCTGAAACCTGATGGTAAATTGGTCCCATTGTTATTAGGAGATGCCTTAGCTCTTTCACCTGGAAGTTTATATTTTTCTTCCACACAGCATACCAATGAGACACAGTTTCCTTGTTCATGAGTGAAAATACATCAAGAACACAAACAGCAATCTCCTCTAAAGATGCCTATATTTGTTTTTCTAGCTCTTGTGCTCTTTAATTGCTCTTCTATCATGAACACCTCTTCACTTTGAAGGGTCCAGGAATGGCAAAAAATTTTTGTGACAGCATTTTTAATTAAAAAGAAGAATGCAAAACTGTTTAAATCCCATAAATACAGTAGTCAGTCTTTTTGAGTGTTATTCGCTATGAATGAAAAAGCAGACTGTTCATACAGAGGTAATATATACATGTGCACTAAAGTTTTTAATTTACTTCAATCTTAATCATATTACAGGTTGTCAAGACACTTTTGATGGATATTAATAGCCAAATTTGAAAAGAGGGTTTCTTACTTACTTAGATAAACTCTTTCCTGTGTGGTACATCTTTATGGAGAACGATAGTATTCTAGAAACCCATGAAGATGTATCATCCTCTAATTGATATGGTCCTACAGTGTATTTCCATGTAATTCAAAAAGGAGAAATTGATTCCATATTGCAGCATAAGTGCTGATTTATGAAACCTATTTTAGTTATACATTTCTGATTGTCAAAACATGACTTTACACAATTAAAGAAAGTGTCTGCAAGTTAATTTCTTTGCCAGTGTGATTTTGAGGAATTGTCACTTGAATTCTCTCAGAACAATTTTTCGTGATTATGATAGGGGTGCCTGTATATCATGGCAGAAGCATGCTGTTTATGTCTGCATTACTCAAAATCTGGTCTTAGACAAATTACAGTAGATCATTTTAGGAAGGTTTCTTCAGCTATTTAGATTATTGTATCATTTTCTCTCTTTTCTTTCAGATTATTAAGCCAGGAAAATATAGTGTTTCAGTGCATTGTTACTGAATGAGTGTTCATGGGGAGAGGGGGAAGAAAAGGTGGAAGAAAAGGAAGAAAATATAATGTGGAAAATATATTTAATTTTGCTTATGAAAAAATAAGATATCAGATTTTTATCATATATATATATATATGTTCATATCCATGGTAATGTTAAAACTTGCTGCCATGGATTGTAGCTGTGCAGATACTCTACATTTTGCAGGGAGGAAAGAGTCTGTTGAACTAGTCTGAGAAGGAATCATCTGCATTAGCTAATTTTATTAAAAATTCCCTGATTTCAGATATTTGCAGATATTAGAGGTATTCCTCAGTGATTTATAAAGCCTCAGTGCATTTTTAAACATGACAGTTTATAGACCTTTCAATAGCTCCATTTCAGCACTTCGGCTGGAAAGAGTATTTAATATATAATTTAAACACTTTCTTGAAAGTTTTTGCTCCATTTTTTATTGAACAATGAACTGTACAAAATAAATTCTCATGGAGTAAAAGTATGTTGTAAAGTCTTTGACTGATACAGAATAATTGCTTTGTTGATTGTATATCCATGCATGATAAGATATGCATAAGAAGAAATCTGGTACAGAAGTATAAATAATACTTATCTTTAAGCCAGCATCTGTCATCTGCTTCAGCAGACAGTGTTTTCTTTCATTCCTGTATAAAAAGAGCTGAGAGATTTATGGAGCAGCTTTGTTTGTGCTCTGTGATGCTTAATCAATTTTTATTAAATTCTAAATTAAAACTTGGCTTTCTTCATCGTCCTTTTTTTGTGTTTCCTACAAGTAGACATATCTGATGTATAGAGCAGGAGAAAGGCTCATGACAGCCACAGAATTTATGTGAAGGTGGGAGGACTTCAGTCCTGGACTCCTGAGCACTTTGTTTTCAGAGGGGCTACTCTCAGTCATTTTTTAGAAACTACATTGGTATTTCTGTGACATTCATGAATACAACAGAACAACCTTTAAACTTTTAAAATCTGGATTTGCTGGCTAGTATAATTATTATTGATCTGTACAAGAAATCTGTGAAGGAATTTTATTTTTATTAATTTGCAAATGGTATGTATGGTTCTGTTAATCAAACTATGTTTAAAGTTGGCTTTCATCTTTATGGCCGTTTAAAACATTAGCTAATTCACATTATGCACTGAGATATGTAAATAAGTAGAGTTATCTCCATTTTACAGATGAAGAAATTAAGGTAGAAGTGCAAAGTTCCTTAGTCAGGGTCACGTCTCTTGAAAGAGGCAGTATATAGACTACAGGAGTGCTTCAGTCCTTGGCTCAAATCATATTTCTAATTACTTTAATAATGAATAGAAACATATCATATACACAAACTTATTTTCAAAGTTTAGATATATGAAATAAATGAGTCAATTGAGACAAAAAAACAAGTCTTAAAATTTGATAGTTTGTTCCAATGCTCTGTCATTCTTGCTGATGCTAAATTGGGGTTGTTCACTGTATGGTTCTTGCTGTGCCATTCATGTAAAATTGATGACCTCTTTATGACCTGTTATTTTCTCTCTGTGAAGGTACTCACACATGCTAATAAGAATACTTTTCCCCTTCTTTTTGAAGAAGTCTAGGATTTATTCTGTAATTTCCAAGTAAGGTTTATGTCTCAATCCTTCTAAAATAAGAAGACAAAATGGTGCTTTTTCTGTTTCCTCTTTTTTATAGAGCTACATCATGTTTTGTGCTAGATTGTGGCTGGGAGCTTGTATTGCAATTTCACTATTGAAGCCTTCCAGTTACAGGTTTTGCGAATATAGTCCTTCATTCTTGTTTTTCCTGTTTAAAAATCTTTTTTTCTTGCTTAAAAAACTCATGGGAAAGAACTGAAGAGGAACCATGTACTCAGTATACTCAAAAGGTTCTTAATAGATAATAAAAAAATCCCCTCTTTATATCTTCAAGGAAGTTTGAAAAATAGAAACATACAAAGAAATATTTTTGTGTACCTTAACACTTGCTTTCAGATAGGTTGGCTTGTGTCTTCTGCACAGTCTCTGATATGCACCAGTATGTCTTTGAGATTGTTTGTTGTCCCCACTCTTCTGAGTAGGGACACACTAATGACAAAGCGTGCTGAAAAGCAAATCTCTCAATCCCCAAAGCAGTTTTAAAAGACCCCTTTCAGCTTATGCATGTTCATTTTAAGAAATACAGCAAGTGGTAATGTGAATTTGGTGTGGCTGAATGCATTAATTTCCTTTGGTGGGCTTTTTTAGAGAATCTGAGAAAATAATTTTGGTGATAACTCTCAGGAAAGCGGAATACAGCCTTCAGAGTTTTTGTAGCTCAGCTCCTAATCAAAGAGATGTCAGTTCATTTTTTGGTGTCCTTTTGCCTTTTTATCCACTCAAAACACTGCTTGTTATCTGTTCTAAACACATTCGGTCTGTGTCCAGTGCAGCCTCAGCAGCAGTATGGAAAAAAAAGCGTGGAGCTGAGAAACTGGAAGAACTTAGGAAGACAAATAAAGAGAAGGCTTACTGAAAATTTAAAATGAAAACAGGATGTGGACATGATGTAGAAGAGGGCTTTCATGATACAGTGCAACTGTCTTTGTAGCTGCCCAGCTATATGCTGTATTGCTGTTTGGTAATGTTCCTCTTTTTTTTTGTTTTTGTTTTTGTTTTTGTTGTTGTTGTTGTTGTTGTTGTTGTTGTTGCATGAACATAACACAGATCTAGTAAGTTTGTTTTTATTTCATGTGGAGTAAATTTAGACTGGATGAACTGAGTTTTTGGAGCCACTGCCAAATGAGATGGTGATGATGGCTAGAGAGATTTGGAGTTTGGGAATGCTTCTGACTGAAACACAGCACATACTGCATCATGCTTTTGACCGTGATGCTTTAGACATGCTGCCAAGTGTTTCTAACAAGATAGTGCTGTTACTGTGTTTTAATTTTCCTGTTGCATAGAGTACATTTCCTTTTTTGTTTTATAAACTGGGCTCTCCATGGTTTTTGTGCCTCTGTAAACAGTTTTGACTAGTTGATATGTTGGCAAAGTATGAGGGAATTTTGTGCAGATTACTCCTTATTTTATGACCTTATACACTCCATACAGTTTTGGTAGTGTAGTCAGCTTGAATCCCTAAAATATGTTAAAGACATTAATAGAATTTTATTGTTTGATGTCAGCAAAAAAATAAAACCCCACAACAAAACAAAGGGGGCATTACTTATGCCTTTTAAATGAACAATAATACAATATCCAGTATGAGAGTCATAGGATGTGTCATGATGTACTTTAACAACTGTTAGATCATGATTTTCTAAGAAAAACAAGAGTTCTGTCTTCTGCTTTGTATTGGGGGAACCGGAGTCTTCTTTTTTCATAAAAAGCAAAACCTCTAAAATTTAGTGAATTTTATTGAAATCTCAAAAAGTATACTATTTCAATCTACAGATTATTCATACATTTATACACTGAAATTTTATCTCTTCAACAGAAGAACAATTACATTATTTTTATATTTGGAAATGGTCATATAAAACACTGTTGAGTCTATGTTATAAGTTCTCAAGTTATAAAATCTACAGTAACACCTTTCAGTAATGTTAAAAAGGGTATAATGCTTTTTAGCCCAACTATTTGTCTTTTCCTTTTTCAGTTTTTAATGCTGTTCTCTAACAGATCTTGTAACTGGGGTCTGCATTTGAACTATAAAGTTCCCCCTGTCTGAATGAGGTTGCTGTCCTGCATCTAATGGTGGTACGTAATGATTGTGCAGGGTCTTGAAGTCACCATACGTAAGGTTATATTAACTGTGAATATTTGTAACTGCAGAGGTTTGTTATATTCAGTTTGAGGCATTTCTGAGATACCGAGCTTCTGAAATACTGAGTATTTTTAATTTCAGTGTTAAGCCTTTGTCACTGTTCACCTTAGAGGCAGCTGCATATCTGTGGTGGATAATGTAATTCCTAGTGGTATAAAACAATAGGAAACTTTTCAATGCCTTGTTTTAGTAGGAATTTTTTAAATGCTGTGATGTTTGCCCAGTAGCATACCATATCAGCATGCAGTACCACAGCTCTTGTAACATTAATTTGGTCATCCACATCATAAATAGTTTTGTAGGCTAGTAAGAATAGCAGGGTCAATGCTGTGTGATGTGGTTTTGGCAACACTTCCATTGTTTCTTCATGCTTATGCTTTCTGTAAAAGGTATCTGTTAACCCTGAAAAAAATATGCTAACCAGTAAGTGAAAATTTACTTCTTGTGGCTTGGCTACCTTAGTTACTATTGTGAATAACCTTCCTATGTTTGTATTTGCAAGAGTGGTTTTCCACTCGGAAGGGTTACTGAGTCACCTTCTCAGCCTGTGCACCTTCTGCCTTTCTCCCCAACAACATGGCTTTGACAGGTCAGTTCAGTCCTGGGCTATCATAGCAGTAGAAAAACTGTTCACCACAAATGATTTCCTGTTGATGAGCAAAGGTTATTGCAGAGCTGGAGATTAGAGATTGAAAAATTAAGGACCAAGAGTTCTCTCTTGAGCAAAGCATTTATCTGAACACCCTTGCCATTTCTGTTTACCTGCTGCTTTTCTGGGTGGGCTTTTTTTGTTGGGTGGTGGGGTTTTTTTGTTTTGTTTTGGGTTTTTTTTGTTTTTTGTTTTTTTCCTTCTTCTGGTAAAAGAGTGAAGAATAGGTACCGAGTTCCAAAGCACTGACTCATGGGACCACAATGAAGCATTAGGATACAGCCATTTCCTACCTTTGTTTGAAATCAACCGAATGGCTCTGGCGGATGCAGCCCTGGGCTGCAGGGCTTGGTGGAAGGAAATGCTTTTCATCTTCATGGAGTATGGAAAGTTGCTCAGTGATTACTTTGTGCATCGCATGTGGCAAGCGTGTAAAAGGCTTTGCTGTGTGTTGCTGTATACCTCACAGCCACCTGTGGCTCTGAGGTTATTGACTTCAGGAAAAATACTTGCCAAGTAGTTAGAAAAGTGTGGCAAGGGAGATGAGATAATGAATTCTTAGAGCACTATCCACTTCTTTCTGAGGCTGTTTTACAGGTGTAAGTAAACAACACCAACTCTTCTTTGAATCTGAGAAACGTAACAACAAGATGAAACTAAGCACAGAAAAAAAGTATTTTCTTGCCTGAAGTGATGCTAGGGATTCAATGGTTGCTCTGAAAATAGGCTATATGACCTCATGCTGCTATTTTTCTGCTCTGAGCACTTAACTCCACTTGAAGGGCTGTGTCATCATCTCAGAAAAGACAGCACATTTGCATGTAGTAAGAGTAAATGCTTTAAACTCCCCCCAGTTTTCAGGGTAGGTAACTCAATGAAGGACTAAAAGGAACAATGGAAGTACTAAAAGAAAAGCAATGACAGTTGAAAACTTAGGTGGTTGTTGTGTATTTATCTTTAGCCTTGAAATTAATTGAGACTCTTTCCAATATTTTTTTCTGAGGTCTCTTATAAATGACTTGTGTGACCTTCCATTTAACAATACTGGACATAATTATTAAAATTTTTTTTTGTTTTTAAACTGTATTTAATTTGTTGGTTTAGTGATTTCAATTACATCTCAGAAGCAAATTGTTTATTGGTGAACTATCATTATTTTCTTAAGTAGTGCCTTATTGGCATGTGCAGTTGGTGTTACTGAACATGTTTAAAGAAAAGGCCAAAAAGTATAATCTTGGAAATCCTCCAAAGAAGGGTTAGGAAACAATGTATGGACAAATGCTCCTGCTTGGAACAAAATAGAAGAGGGTCCCTGCTTCATTTATTTGTCTGTAAGTGTTTCTAGTTTTTGTTAAGCCAAAATTAAACACAGTAGAGTTCACTGTTTGCTAATCACCATGTGTTTACTTTCTCTTCCAAATCTGAAGTTGCCAACCAATACATTTCCTACCCAGTGCTATGAATCTGTCCAAATAAATATGGGAAGTAGTAAAACAATGACACTATATGAAAATACATCCTCATTCACTAAACAGAACCCAAAAATTTTTGTGAGGTTTAGCAGGAAGAGAAAAATGTGCATCATATGGGCTCTCTAGCACATGAAAAAATAATAACATGAATTATGTTCTCAAGAAAAACATCCTGTGATTTATAGAGATGAACATTGATTATTTTCTATCATGCTCCCTCTGTAAACCCTCTGGGCTTGTGCATTTTGTGTTTCGTGTGGTCTTATGTTAATGAGGAAGGTAAGTGTCTTGCAGAGAGCAAATGATCAATTCTAAATATTGGCTTAATCATTAAAGGTTACCAATGTGTCCTTCAAAGTGAATTTTAAAAGGAGTTCTGTCACAGATCACAGAGACAACAGCAGAAACATTAGGTGCAAAATGAGAACCATAGAATCATCATGGAATATCCTGAGTTGTCAGGGACCCACAGCAATTTTTGAGTTCTGTCCCTACACAGGAAAACTCCAAGAATTACACCATGAGAGCATTGTCCAAACATTTCTAGAAGTCTGTCAGGCTGGTGCTGTGACCACTTCCCTGGGGAGCTGTTCTGGTGCCC
Source organism: Orthonyx spaldingii (assembly GCA_013397795.1). NCBI lineage: Eukaryota > Metazoa > Chordata > Aves > Passeriformes > Orthonychidae > Orthonyx > Orthonyx spaldingii. The sequence continues at coordinate 107,823 of VZTJ01003513.1, forward strand.
AATCAGTCTTTGGCTGAGAAGTTTTTTCTGCTATCCAACCTAATCCTCTCTTCACACACCTTCATGCTTTTTCCTTCAGTCCTGCCAGCATTCACAAGAGAGGAGAGATCAGTGCTGCCCCTCCGCTTCCCCTCACAAGGAAGATGTCAACTGCAATGAGGTCTCCCCTCAGTCTCCTGTTCTTCAGGCTTACAAACCAAGTGACCTCATATTGCTTCCACTCCAGACCCTTCACCATCTTCACGGCCCTTCTTTGGATGCTCTCCAATAGCTTTATATCTTTATGATACTGTGGCACCTAAAACTGTCCCCAGCACTCAAGGTGAGGCCACCCCAGCTCAGAGCAGAGCGGGACAATCCCCTCCCTTGCCTGGCTGGCGATGGTGTGCCTGATGCTCCCCAGACACGCTTGGCCCTCCTGGCTGCCAGGGCACTGCTCACTCCTGTTCAGCTTGCCATTGACCAGGACAGAATCACAGAATGCCAGAATCAATTATGTTGGAAAAGACTTTTGATATCATTGAGTCCAGCCTATGACCAAACATCACTGTGTCAGCTAGGCAATGGCACAACGTGACACATACAGCCTTGTCTTAAACACCGTCAGGGACAGTGACTCCACCATCTCCCAAAGCAGCCCATTCCAATGTCCAAACACTCTTTCTGTAAGAATTTTTTCCTAATGTCCAGCTTAAACCTCCCCTGCTGCAGCTTAAGGCTGTGTCCTCTTGTCCTGTCACTGGTTGCCTGGGAGAAGAGACTGATCCCCACTCGGCTACCCCCTCCTTTCAGGGAGTTGTAGAGAGTGATAAGGTCACTCCTGAGCACCCGCTTCTCCAGGCTAAACGACCCCAGCTCCACCAACCACTCCTCATAGGATTAGTGTTCCAGACCTTCATGATCATTGTTGCCCTCTCCAGACATGCTCCAAAACCTCAACATTCTTCCTAAATTATTAGACCCAGCACTGGACACGGCACTCAGGGTGTGGCTTCATCAATGCTGAGTATAGGGGGACAATCACTGCCCTGATCTTGCTGGCCACACTCTTGCTGATACAAGCCAGGATGCCACTGGCCTTCTTGGCCACCTGAGCACAGCTGGCTCATGCTCAGCTGCTGTCAGTCACTACTCCCAGGGCCTTTTCTGCAGTGCTGCTTTCCAGCCTCTTTTTTCCCAGTTTACATACACAATCATAGTTGCCCTGTCCCACATGCAGAATCCAACACTTACCTTCTCTTTAAACTTCCTAGAGGTGGTGATTGCACAGCCCTCTAATTTGTCATGGTCTCTCTGCAGGACCCTTCTACCCTCAAGGGAGTCAACAGTTCCTCCAATATAGTGTAATTGGCAAACTAACTTAGTATAACTTTGAGTCATTAGGTAATATTTTTTACTTGTACAACTAGCTAACGTTGGGTGAAACATTATGTTTTAACTTCTGTATGTGGCAGAAAAGAAGCTGTACCATACAGCTGTCCATCTTTATCCACCAGCCAAATTCAATTAATTCACAATACCTTTGGTCTGTGGCAAAGTTTATGATGATGTCAGCAGATAGTTCACAAGTGAGTCAAAAGTAGCTTTTAGCCATCCATGTTGTCTGTCACTGAGCTGGAGAATGGGAGATGACTTTTTTCAATACCTCATGCTACACGTGTTGGGTGGAAAATAAAGAACTATGCAAAATGCATGGAAGCAGACCATGATACAAAGTTTAACAAACCAAATTCCTCAAGAACATACTGTTTTTGAAACAATTTAGATCTCATCCAAAGGAAGAGACTTTCAGGAGTTCATCCCAGTGTGTGTAAAATTAAATGGGGACCCATACTTTGAAGGCCCTTTATTCTTGAGATGAAGTCCTGAAATGGCATTCTGCCCTGGGGATTCTCCTTGGTTGTCCTTGGCAGCAAGTCAAACAGCTCTTTCCACCAGCAAACCACCTACTTGTTCTCTGTAGATCTGATTTTTGAACCTCATCCAATGAGTGATACATTAAGATACATGCTTAAATCTTACCACTTGCTATGCAAGGTGACAACCTGGAACTCTCTGAGGTTGCACAGTAAGAACTACATAATTCCCATACTTCATCTGTGGATTTTCTTTTGAAGTGCGATGACAGCTGCAGTTACTAGTTTGTTGATATTTCCTTTATTGTTAAAAAAATATTTGGTAGTGTTTATGAACTTGAATGCTAAGAAAAAATGTTTGTGTTGCAGATGGGAGCACATCCTTTACAGTGAGGTACAATTGTTGTGCTAGTCGGCAGCCATGCAACCTGAAACAAAACCAGCAAGAGATGTGAACTTCCAGTACTCTGTGACTGGGAGACTTCGGCTTTAAAGTTGAGCAATTACTCCTGGGATGCCTAGGAGTCAGCCAGTTCACTGTTAATCATAAAGGGCGGCAGAAATGTTTGCCCAAGCCAAGCTTAGGGCCTCTCTTCCTTCATCTAGCTGATACATTCATCAGAAAGTGGATTCTGGGGGACTGATATTGAATAATCAGATGCATATATAAAATGAAACTTGCTGAATATTATTTTGATTGCTTGGATAATTTAGAAAATAAGGTAGATGTAGTACTGTCATCTGGAAAGCACTAGGTTTTGTCACATGGTCAAGGATCTTTCATTGATTGTAAGACAGTTTTAAGTTATTAAAAAAGGTTAGATTTTTTTTGTTGTTGTTGTTGTTTTTCCCACATCAAGGAACACTTACATTAGTGGAAAAATTAGTAATGTGATATTTCCATCTCTGCTGAAGAAGCTATATGGATTGAAAATGTCTGCAAGGGTGTGAGGGCAGCAAAAGCATGAGGACAGTGCACCTGTGATTCCTCTTGAATATTTAATAAGGATTTAAAAATATTTTTATTCATACTTTAAATCACAGTATTCTATTACATGAAGTAAAATTCTGGGGCTGAGAAAAATGTGAATGAAATCTTGATGACATTTGATAAAAACAATGCTCAAAGCTCCTCCTTGGCCACCCTACTTCCTCTATATTTGAAAAATCTCTAGAGATGACAGTTGGGATCAAAATTTAATCACACTGGGCACTGTGCAAAATGAACACAGACATAATATCTGCCCTAAGGAGTTTATGGACTATTTTAGGGCTTGATGCCAGGAGAGGGTGTAGCAAGTAGTGAGAACAAGGAAGAGGCAGTAGTTCTAGGAACTTGTGACTATCCTGTCTTGCTAGATAAACACTCTGCTCAGTGTCAGCATCATTCAGTTAGGTTAAGATGCAAACAAAAACATTGGTGCATTTGGTAATCATGGCTAGTCATCTGTCTTGTGACAGGCCTGGTGAATTTATGAGATAGAGCTACTGTCAGCTCTATTTCTCAGATTTTATTATACTCACTTTGGGGCAGGAGGATTTGAGCCTCAGCTTATTAACTCCTTGTTCATAGTCTGGTTTTTGATATATCTACTCCTACAGAGGAGCAGTGCTGACATACATCTTTAGAACTTTTATTTCCAAAAGAAGAATATTTTCTTAAAACATGATAGTTGGGAGTTTTCTTCCCTTGCATTTCTGATAAGATGAGAAATACTTTCTGCATGTGAACATTTCAGTCAGCGGGAGTCAACTAATAAGCAAGCACACAGTGTATCTGAAACAGATAAACCAATTTTCTGGGTACAGGATGCTGCATTCTTCAGCTGCTTTCACTAACTCACCCTTTCTTTGGCTCATTTGGGGAAGGAGGCAGACTGCTGACAGGTCACGAACCGTTTCACGAAGGCATTCTCTCTACAGGGCATGCTGAAGTACATTCTCAGAGCTCATAGAAACTGAATGCTTGCTTTATTGCCCTGGGCAGGCAGGAATGACTTGTTATCAGAGGACCCCTTCAAGAGAGGTCACAAATTCTGCGTGGAAGTGTATAAGATGCTACAATAGAGCTGTGCTATGATCACAGGAATTTTACCATAACAGATAGTATTCAGCCCATGTACTTAGCTCTTGGTGCAGCACTCCGTATTTGATAGCAGCTGGTGGAATATGCAAGAAACACATTAATTGACAGTTGGAAAATAACTTGCCCATAGGGGAAGTACCTTTCTCAGCTCAGGTAATTAGTGGTTTTCTTTTGCCTTTTAGCAGGAGTTTGTATACTTTGTCGTTAGTGAGCATGCAGTTTAGTTTGCTGAATGAGAGCTTTCATGTGGCTGTGGGAAACTGTGACTGAGTTATGCTCCCACTTTTAGAGCTGCACTCATAGGTACAGTTTAAGTGGAAAATGGCAAGCCAAGAAAGCTCAAAGCAGAAAGGCAAGATGCATTTCAGTGACACATAGACAGTAAAATCTGTATGATTTACCCTTTTTTTGGACTGCCTTTTAAACATTTAGGCCAAAAGGTTCTTCTTTTTACTGATGTAGTGATGCACACATTCTAATTCTTGGAATACTAATCAGTAAATGAGACCAACACCTTCCATACCTCACTCTCTTCTTATCAGGTGTCTCACTGAAACATGCATCTCAAACACACCTACTTCCACAAACCTAGTACAGTTTGGCAAAGGGCATATTATGTCACTCTTTTGGGAAAACATAAACAAGGCTAAATATCTCATGAATATGAAGATTTTCCTGAAATTTAGGATAAATATTCAATTTTTGATGTTTTTAGCCTCCCAGGTTGTTTACACTATATTTTATGATGTGCCCTGTGCTTTCACTATTTGAATGCTTCAAATCTCTGTTGACAATCATCAACTGGCCTTTGAATTCCACAGCTGCAGCCCAGTAACTGCACCTAAAATTTTCAAATTGATTGTAATTTATATTAAAATTTATAGCTACCTCACTGTTATAGCAAGATCATGTAAAAATACATTTTCTCTTTATCAACATAATTAAAGAGGTAATATTTGTTAAGGTTTTGGGAGACAGTGGCAAATGCAGAGTTAAACAAATGACCAGTTTCTGTTGAACTGAACATTCAATGTTGATGGATCCTTAATCTCTAAACAGATGGTTTACCACAGTCCTATTGTAGTTCAGAAGTACCCCTTGCATGAGAAAATGCAGTCATGCAGAAACAGTACAAACACTATTGACTTGCCCCCTTCTTGCTGCTGCTCCTTTTCACTTTCTTCCCCCTCCTTTTTTTTTTAAACAGAATGCAATGTTAGTTTAACTTTCATGCCCATAATGCCTTTTGGCCTTTTTACCTAGGATTTCTATCTTGCTTCTAAATTAAATTAATATGATGGATATAATGAACTCAAAGGCCTTCAGTATGAACTGATTATGAACTCATTTCCAAATTTGACTGTTTTGTTATTATCAGAGGACACTTCTTTTGCTTCATGCAACTTCTCAAATCATGGCATTTCAAATTTCTGAAGTCCTGTAATACTATAATTTGTGAATAAGATAGAGGAGAAAATAGAGACATTTTAATTCCTGCTTTTGTTAACCCATTTTTGTTCTACGCAGAAAAAGAAACAGGTCTCATTACTCAAAGTTGAAGATCTGTCAGCTTGTAAAGTATTCCTTTTCATATGAGGAAGATTAAGTTCGCATTTTATGCAAGTTCCCTAGTATGCACTTTTGTCTCTTGTCATGTGGCATATAATTACTGCATTTCACCACCAGCAATCATTCTTAAGTTAAAACCAGCTATAAACCTCTCATTAGTAAAAATAAGACAATGAAAGTAGGACATACACCTTCAAAAAAAGGACCTACTGTTAAGGGAGTTAATCTCTTCATTGCACAATAGATAAAGAATACATAATTTTCACTTAGGGCTTTTCTTTCACATGCAATCAAAATAGTTTGTGATAACAGATCTGCTGCCAAAGGCTTCAGGAAAACAGAGTGTTTTGCAGATGCGGTTGATCTTCCTTCTATGCTGCATTCAAAAAAGGTAGGTTTTTAAAGTCACAGCAGTTGACCAGATTTTATGCTGCTTGTATTACAGAGGGTGGAGAGCTCCTCCATACAGAGGGTGTATTACAGGGGGTTCCACACTACCTATTTACAACCTCAGCCAGGACAAACACTGTTTTCTGGACAAGGAAAAGCCCATGATCAGACCTCATTTTCTTTAAAAATTTTGTCCTGAACTGTAACTAGAGTATGGAGTCTTACATAGGCCCTGAGAATGGTTGTTGGCAAATGTGACATTATTTTGTGTCAGACAGGGACTTGGTGTGTCTTCAGTATTGCCTCCTATGTAAAAACCATATTCTCTTCCAATCCTGTTTCATCAAGCCAAAAGATGAAGAATTGGGAAACTAGATGTTTTTTCTTGCTGTCAAAGCTTTCCAGAGTTAAGAGGGAATCTTAACTCTACTGTGGGATCACTGACACCTGTGTTTGGTACCAGAATGTGGTGGGCTGCTATACCCATTGATGAATTTGCACTTTTAAAAGGGGCAGCAGAGAAGAAGACAAAAAAGGGATGGAGGCTGGGAGGGAGGAAGAAAGAGGTTGCAGGTCCAATACACCAAAGAACGACATGAGGACTGAACTGTGTTCGAAAGTTGTGCACCATTCCATGCCATAAAACCTATGACATGCATATTCTGCTTGTGGGATCACTGCACAAGATAAGTTTCCAGGAAGTAGTTTATCTTGCCTTTAGGATTCACTCAAAATTTTGTTTAGTGCACGTAAAGTGAAGGAAGATCAGTTAAGTGTCTTGGTATCCTGGCATGGTAATGTCAACAGGAGAAAAAAGTGATGAATAGAGTAAAAATAGGTTCAGGTGAGATTTTCAAAACTGACTATTGATTTCAATGGTAAAACTATGGGAATGCAGCCAGGTCAGTGGAAAAGGTTTTTCAGACCCCTGCTCTTGTACCAGAAAATGGGTAGGCTGAATATGCCTGAAAATTCAGGAAACAGGTTTTCTGAGTAAGACAACCCAACGTTGCACAGCTGCTTTGCAGGATTTTCATACATGACTTACAATGGAAGCACACAACCAAATAATTTTCAGGTAACTTTTCAAAACTTTTTAGCACCAGAGATAGTTCGTTACATATAAAACCTCTGCATTTCAAAATCAAAACTGGCAGACAAAAAACATCCTGTTGTTCAGGTAGCATACTGAAAGTTAGCCATGCCAAATTAGTCTCCTGCCTCCCCTGAAAATAGTTGAAAAATCTATTGAGCAAGATTTATTTCCACATAGTATCAAATAGGATTGAGCTACAGCAAAATAACTTTCTAAGAAACCTGAAATTGTATAATATTAATTATAGTAATGATGAAAGATTCTAAATAAATTAGTCTTTCCAGAAGTCATCCATGAGAAATTACAGTGGGAGCCAAACCACAAGCACTTTTTTGCCTCTTTGAAAGATTTAGATGGAATGCTTTCCAAAACAGGGATGTGCTAGAGGGGAAAAGAAGAAAAGTAATCTTGTTAACTAAAATAAGTAGAATTCTAAATTACTTTTGGAGTTTTCCCTTTCCTATTGAGAGAAAACAATAGGAGAGGAAATGTTCCTAAACTAAAATTCAGTTCATATGTAAAATACACTTGCCATTGCAGGGACGTCTTGCAGTTGCAGAGTGGGAATATTCTCTGAAACTCCCTAATTTTATTTTTCCAAGCAGTGTGACTTGCTAATCCTACAAGAACTCTTTGAGAATAAGAGTGCACGTGAAGTTTGTTCTTTCAGGTGTGTGTGGTATGTATCTTAGAGTTATGAAGCCCTTTACAGAGAGAAATAAAAATTAAAACCAACTGCATTGCACTGATGACTTTTCTCCAGGCTCTTTGAGCTTAATTACACTAACCTGTAGCAAGTGCAAATATCACTTCAGTGTAATAGGTCACTTCAGGTCCAATTAGCCTACAAATTGTGCAGAAATCATGTAGTCAAATTGCTTGGTCACCAGTTAGGAGGCTCACTACTTTTCCAGGAGGTTTAAACCCCCAACTATTACATAAGGCAGCATCGACTTGCCTGCTAAATGTGGGCACTTATATTTGGGATTCATCAAAATCTGGGAAGCAGTTATTACTTGCACCATATTTATGAATAATGACAAGACACTGCCAGCTGGTGTGTGTAAAGTTGTCTAGACCAATCTAAGAGCAGTATGTTTTTGCATCTTTTCTTATGGCAGCTTTGAAGGCCAAGGAGGCAGACTGTATAATTTTCCAGGACTGCCAAATGACCTCAAACTCTAGTAGGAATAATGCGTGCAAACACTAAAGCTTTGGTGGCTGTGACAGAAATACTAAAAAAAAAAATAAATTGGAAGGGTATCAGCACTTATACTGTAGGACAAATGTTGTCTTAGAGAAAAAGGAAGTTTTCTACATAGGTCTAATATTTATAATTTTGTAATGTGGAAATTTTGAGTTATTATCACAATTACATAGTGCTGATCACTCTTTGAAATATATCATGAGTTAAGATTTGGAGGTGTGACCTAGTGGGGTAGGCAGTTATATCTGCAGTGAATTCTGCAGTGTTCCCTAGTGAAAGACTGCATGAGGGAATTTATTAAGGTTTTTTTTCTTTTTAAACCACTATTTACTGACATCTTTTCACATGCATTTCTTTTCTATCTTGTGTACATGTTAAATTCTAGATAGCTGTACAGTTGTGTGATATAACTTGGGTTTTTTCTACCCTCTGGTTTTTTTTAACTAGAAGGGAGCAATCCTGCAATCAACATCCAACATTCAAGCTGTCTGTAGTAAGGGTGAATAACGAAAAATACTGGAGTCTGAAAGGGGCAATGTGTGGGGATTTAGAAAAGAAAGGAAAAACATGAGGTGGGGGAGATATGGGATAAAGAAGACTTTTATGAAAGAGAAAATTTTTGCAAGAGAAAAGAAGAAGAGAAAGGCAGAGGAACTGTAAAGGAAAGTTAATTTTATTGTGAGAGACCTAATTTTTTCCATACAGCATAAATGTTTTGACATAGACATCAATTCTATCTCTAGATGGGAAGACACAAGCTAAAAACATGATTACCACAAATTGAATTCTTTAATTCTTCTTAATAAAAATTACCTATAGATTTATTAGGAATATCCTTGTCTTTATGTATAATAAATATTCAATTCATGCTGAAAAAATACTTTATAGATGACCTTTGTAGGCAGAAATGTTTGATAATGATTATACACACCACTCATAAATCTGTAAATAACATACAGCCAGTTCCTGTGAGTGATCCCTTGAAGAGTCATATATAATATTATTTTAAAAAAGCTCACTGCACATAGGTAAAAACAGTGAAAAGAGTGGGCACAGTTCATGCTAATATTTTGTCCCTTTGAGGACTTACCTCTCTTTTAATCTTTTTCTATTTTACTGTGTGTTCATGTCTAACAAGTGCACATTTAAAGTAAATTGAGTTAGCCATGTGTAGTAAAAAGATATCTTTCTACTGATCTGTTAAAAAAGAGAGGTAAAGATATAATTCTACAGATCTCTCAAAAGATTTTCAAGTAAATTTGAAAACATCTGTTAAAGTTTCCATCTCTTGCCCCACTGTGCCACCATATTTTAGGAAAGGAAGATCAGTAAGTGAGTTTATTCATTATTTTGCTTTACACCTGGATACAATGAGTTGCTGTGGAGAAGATCTTGACTCTCAGAGGCATCTAGACAAACTCTGACTCATTAGACATTCCTGAAGTGTGGTGAAATGGAAAAGTCAATGGAATGCTGTAATATCTGGGTATAACTTATGCAAGGACAGTTAAGAATATAGTGTTGAGGGATTAACATGATGTGGTATGTTTTCCTTTTAATTAACTAGACGATGCCACTCCAACTATAGCGGTATCTGTAGAAAAATGAATCCCATATCAATATGTATGTTTAGAGCTCTCAAGCCAAAAGCACAGCTTACTCAGCAAAGAGAAATTGCATTTCTGTTTGGAAATCAATGGACCTTCTGTGACACTGCATAAACAGCCTTATTGTTTTGCAGTGAATACTTGCCCAGTATTACTCCAGAAGATGCACTCATCCATGCTTAGGGGAAGGATGCTAAGGTTCTGCATTTGTTGTTGAACTACACGTAGGTGTTAGGATAATTCTATCACTGAATAGATGGAGGGAGCAGATTCTCTTCCGTGCTAGCTGCTGTCTGCTCTGTATTCTACCATGCCTCCTCAATCTTGCTTAACCTCTGTTTTTTCATTGGGAGCCTCAGTCTCAGGACATTTTTCCCCTTGTGGAGACTCCAGCTTCTTGTCTGACCACCAGAGTGGATGGGTCTCACTGAATCTTCATCCTGTGCTAATCAACAAAATGTCACTTGCATTTTTTGCTCTCTCTTCTTTGAGAAACAAGAGAGAGAACACCAAGTAGCTCCAAAATGAAAAAGGAATGGGAGGAAAATAGCTGGTGGAGTTTATGCTCTTCATTTCCTTCACCACCCATTGGAGCTGATAAGAGGCTTAAAAGAATAGGAGAGTCAGAGAAAAGGTTGATTAATTCAGCTGATCAGAGAAGGATTGGTTTGCAAAGGTGTTCACATACATATTTGAGTTTGTTGTGGCTTGTACTGGAGATAGTGCAAAGTTGAGTTTGCAGGGGTGGCAGTCTTTGAAAAGTACAACCCTGTCCCATTTTGCTTCTCTGATGAGCTGCAGTCTAATGGCAGTCATGTAACACTCTGCACATTGCTCTATGCTGTGACTTTAGAGAGCATCCTTAGGTAAGCTGTTCTTGTGGAAGGCCTCTTCCATTATTGGTAAATGGTACATGATGCTGTCAGCCAGCATCAAAGACTCTGGTCGCCCTTCTGACTGACAACAGATATGTTCTTGGCGTGCAGTGTTATTATGTACATGACAGAAATGGCTAACAAAACTGGCAGGGACTAAGTAGATTAAATTTTTAGCAAAGAATTAATTTTTGTGGTTTATGCCCAGAATGCACCTCAAGAAGTCTCATCTGTAACATACATTATATTTAACTAGTGAGTATTGTTGTCAAGTCATCTGAGGATTTCTTTCCATGGAGCTCATCTAAGAGTGGTAAAACAAGGGCTGACATCATCTTTCTATAACACAAACATCATTATAAAAACAAAAGATGTATTTTTTCTTTCATTAGGGAAACAAATCTGTACTGTTTAATAAAGGATCTTCTGCTACTGCTATTTTGCATAGACTGGTTGTTTTTATCTGTGTTAAGACAAGAGCACTTGACCTGCTAATCATTCTCTTTTGCAACTGTTCCAGCATTCCATATTTCTGACTGCAATCACTAAATATACAGTAATAATTTTAAAAAATCCCAAGTAAAAGAAATAAATAAAACCGAGAAAGACCTCCTCCTTTATTTTCAGCACAGTTCAAGTGCCTTCACTCTTTTTTGCCTAACACTGAAAATGAAATCCAGGCAAATAAAAATCAAGTAGCAAAAACCCCAGCTGGATTGATCTACATCCTTAAAGTGTTCACTTGGAACTATGTCATGCTGGGAGACATGACTGTTCATATGTGTCCTTTATATTATTGTGAAGGAGAGAGTACTCAGGTTGCACAACCTCTATGCTCCATTTTGGAAAACAAATTGCTTGTTTGGAGTATGAAAAACTACTTGGGCTAATTAATTTTTTGCAGTCTATATCCTCTCTTACAGGTTTCTATGCCTGTACATCATGGGGCTGGGTATTCTAATGGAATATGGTATTTTTGGGAAGATGAACATGTCCTGTGGTATCACATAATCTTTTCCAGAGGCTAACTGTGAGGAGTTTTCAAAAACGCCTTTCGCAGACAATCTTCTGCTCCCCCTCAAGGTGGATGCTGGTAGGGAAAATACAGCAATTTGACTGTTTTTTTCCTAAGAGCCCAAACACTGGAAGCACTTCAACCTACATACATGTATTATGCCCAGCTTAAAGTCTGATTCAGTTTCTCTAATATATGGTATCTTTGTCTACAGTGACAAGGTTGACAGACATGTTGTTATAATTTGCAGAATATTTTTTGTATGGAAGTTATTTTTTTGGAAGACTCAGGTGGAATATCTTACTTCCTGCTTAAATTACTCCTCTGGGCTCCAACATGACTACTCACAGGTTAGATGTGCATTCAAAAATACAGTTTTATTAGTTATAAACTGTGGTGTCTGTGAGTTGTGTGCAGCTTAAAAAGCATATCTCAGAGATGGCTGACATTCAGTTGTATGTGAAATGCAATTCATGGGCCAAACTTTGCATTTGTCTACATAAATCTGCTTTAGTTCAAATGAAGTCTGTAGAACTATTCCTAGTTTACCCTGGAGTCACTGAGAGATGACATTCACTTCATAGACAAAGTATGTTAACAAATGTTAAGTTCTAAAAATCCTTGGAGCCCCAGAATTTATTAGTCATTTTAATATCACTATGTCTTCTCTTATTTTCCATCCCCAGCCAGTGGAAAATCTTTAGATAACCACATTGCTGAATGTACTTTGAGTCTAAAAGGTGTGATTCTGAGTGAATATATTTCATACTGTTAAAATGGATTAGGTATATTTCCAGGTGACAAAATGAGCTTCTGAAAACTATCTTATGTATTGAAATTGAAGTGTTAGGCTGTCTTTGATGCAGAAATATGTCATTGCTGCTTGCGGATGAAATGGTTGGTGCCTACTGGCAGCTAAATCAAAAAGAATTTAACATAGTTGTGTCAAAGTTATTTTGTAAGCTTTTGTAGTGAGGTCTGTTGGGTTTCCCCCTTGGCCTCAAGAACGCATCTATTTCACTACTTGGCGTCTTCTGAAGAAACTGCCAATTTTCACATATTTTGTGGTTTTGTAGTGTAGCAAAGTCCCACTAGGTGCTAGACAAACAACTTCTGTATTTATGATTTAAGCCACATTTGAGCTGGGCTGTCAGAGGTAAAAGCTTAATATATCATTCCACCTGATTAGTTGGTTGTCCCTCTCAAATCCTTCAGGGAGGTTTGGACACTGGAAATTTCATGAAACTTACAAGTTTTTAATTTGAAATAATCATCAAAATACCCAAAACTATTATTACAGCATCAGTGAACAGTCTGTGGCATTTTAGTTGTTTTGCTAAGGAGTGCACAGTCTTTTGTTCCATGAGTTGTTCCGTTTACTGTTCCTTACATAAACCTCTTCAATATGCTGTTTTTTCAGAATATGTTTTTAATCAAAAAGTACATGTTGATGTTTTATGATAAGGCAAGAGGAAAGACTGGCCACACCTTAAGGAAAATGCTCTAATCCTACCAGCCTACTTGTTCCCTTGCTTGGAAAATCTTGTTGGCTCTCAGAATAGTCAACACCATTCAAATTTGCCTTTTCCTCTAAAAAGCATGCAAAACACTAAATCCCTTCTCCAAAACCAAATGCTTGTAATGTTATGAAAAGGGAGAACAGATGGTAGCATAAAGCTTAAGGGGAAAGTATAGCACTTTAATTCAAATTGTTTGACAGAGCTAAAGACAGCCACTTAGTTACCAATTGCTTAAGTTATTTACGCTCCTTTGTGTAAAAGAAGAAAACAAGGAAATTAAAATATTTTGTACATTCAGAGAAAAAAGAGAATAAAGCAAAATGGTAGTTTATTTGATTATGCTGTTTGCTAATAGTAATGCCCCAAATGTGATTGATCTTACTAAGCAGCCTTACAGAATCATTAGAATAATTGAAAACTAATTGTATAATAAGTTATTGTATAATTTTGGTTTCACAGTGGGTAAGTTTACCCTGTTACAATGTGATAGCCTACTAGGAAAATACTCAGAGGTTGATAACTTGGTTTTGGTATTTTCCTTCTACTTTTAACTAAATTAGTTTTGCAGTTTCTCAGGATTTAGATTGTGATTCAGTGCATTAACTTATCCCCATGCTGCTTTGACTGAACGGCAAAGCATCCATTACCAGTGCCATATCCAAAGTGACGTTTCCATACAGACTGCCTGCTGTTTCATTCATAACCACAAGGCAGCCCAAAATGACTTTACTTCTTTTTACAACTTGCAAGGAGTTAATGGACTGTGCTGGCCCCCTGCCAAAACCTTAAAGAAACTTTATTAATGTGTTATGAGGCTGGGACACCATAGTGTGGGATTTTATTGGTTGCTCATTTTAAAAATATGTATGCACAATTAAAAACAGGTTTTCAAGCAATTGCCTTCTTGTAAATGCTAAGTCTTTGACAATGATATTCTTAATGTTTGCTAATGATAGTTTTGCATATTTCTTTTCATAATGCAAAACTTTGTGCTGCAAGAATATTAAATTTGTGTTGTGAATGTTCCTTTCCATGCTGGCACAACCTTTGGTCCTGAGAGTCCTCCTTTCTGATTACCATAAACGACTGTGAAGACTACATGAGTGTGGAGATGTAGTCAGTCTGTACACACTATATTAAGAGCTAACATAATGTACATAGCTTCAAAATTAATGCCAGAAGTCAGTTACTGGTAGGCTGGTTGATGTGACTTAAGTGTTATTTTGCAAACATTTTTTCTCAACAGCCAATGGTTCCTCTTACACATCTTTAAAATTTAGAATTCACTTAAACAATGAAGTAGGTAAGACTAAGTAGTACTCTCAACAGGTTCTAAGGCCTGAAAACAAGAACTAAGATGGTTCATTGCATAAAGATACGTGATTACTTTTTAAAAAGAAGACTGATTCATTACTTTTCCTTCCATCATTAAAAAAATAAAAGTGATCACTTAGAGTCCTTGTTCACTAAAAAGCACCCCAATTTCCAGTCCCTGGATGCTTTTCTCTAAAACTTATGAATACTATCAAGGAAAAAAATAATCATAGATTTAATGAAGATAACAACAGGAAATACAGAAAGAAATGTGGAAATGAAGTTCAGTAAGGGATGGAATGAAGAGTTGCTAGCAAAGCAGAAAGTTTAAATAAAAATGCCTCCGTCTGTTTAAATAGTTTATTATATTAGCACATGTTGACAACTGTTGAGTTCTCATAAAAGTTTCCATTCTGCTGTCAGACCTCTCCCGTGGACTTGAAAATTTCAAAGCTTGGTCCCTTAGAAAGCAGTCATACTTTGCATTTAATTTGAGCAAAGAAGATGACAATGGTTTGCACATATAAGGAAACTCATAAAGGGCAATCCTTGGTATCAAAACAGAATGATCTTGTGATCTTTAGTTTACACTGTTTGCCTGTGAAAAATATCTTGAGATAGAAAAATTATATGCTGGGGACCCTTACGCAAGAGTGTTGCAGTGATTATTTTAGGTTTGCGGGTGATGTGCACAGTATTTTTGTAGGAATAGTGCTTCAGAATCCCAGGTGTAGTTCAGCCTAGATTCCTCCTCCCTTTAACTTCTAATACAGTAACTGTCTATTGTGAACAGGCCTGACACAGCTGAAGTCAGCCATGAGCACACATAAATAGTGAACAAAACTCTCAAGAAGATGCTTCCTTTGGTAGATCATCTCCAGTTGAAGTTTTGGACTCAGAAATATATTTTCCATATAAAATGGAGGCATTATGGTAATAGAAATTCTCTTTGCAAAATAAAGATTTTTTTGTTTAATTTTACACATACATATGTGCACAGGTGCTGCATGAGTATCAATACGGCAAGAATTTGGCTTCTAAGTTTATATAAAGTCTTCAATGCATGAATATTTAAGACATTATGTTCACTTGATGAAGAACTTTAAGAAAAGATTATGAAAACTACAATGCACGTGGCTCAGAGAGCTAAGAAATAAAAGGTATTACCAACACTGATTGTGACACCTTGACTTTCGAGCATCTATCTATGCAACTTTGGTTTTGGCATATAGCTTTTGTATACTTCAGGCAAGATAGATTAGAAATCTCTGGATATGTAGAATGAACAAATAATAAGTCGATGCAAAACCCAAAATTATCTTGTGATAACTTTTGCCTCCTCAGTTTTTAGAGTGAAGTACACAATTCAGCATTCTCTTCCAATAGATTTTTATGGTATTTAGGCATAAATTCTAGCCATCAGCTAAGGAATGCAATGAAGTGGAGGTCTTATTCATAACACTTATGTAAAACTGAAACATCTTCAGTAATGCTTCTGATTTTGAAGTAATACTCTGAATTTTCCTGTCTTGAAAATTTTCAACAGAAGGAAGATAATGTAGGAGTAAGTGGAAATAAAAATAAAAAACATCTTGATCCTTCTTTTCTTTGAATACTTGAGAAACCCATGTGCCAGTGAAAATGTGAACCAATTAGTAGAACCTGTCTAAATACACAAGTAGAACTGCTAAGATACTGCTAAGGTACAAGGATGTTTCCTACAGCATTAAAATTAGAACATTAGTATAATGGAATATTTTGTAATACTGTAAGTGGAATGTCACAGTAATTTGAAAGCTAGAATAGGTAAAATTTTTCCACTTTGGATTTAGTCAACCTGTTTGCTGCAGCATGCAGAACTCAGGGACTGGGGTTGCGATCTCACGTCCTTACTGCTTATAGCATGAAGGGGCTGAGTTACATGCAAGTATATAATCTTCTTTATCCCAAGTCGCTGGCCTAGTATCAGGATGGTCAAATAAAGTGAGACCCTGGAATCTGAGCTGGACAAAGCTGTTCTTGTATATCTGGTTTTTATCTCTCATAAATGAACAGAACTATATTTTTGAGCACTTTCAATATCACTTTCAGTTCAGGGAAAGTTTTGGGATTCCCAATAAAATAAGTGCTTGGTGCTTCCATAGAGGAAAATGGCCATGTTTTTTCAGTGTTTTAATTAAAAGTGCAATGTTAACTCAAAAAGGGTGAGAAATGGGGAACAGGTAGATATTAATTTTTAAAATATGTATGTGCATTTGAAAGGAAGAAGAATGGCATGATATTTACAGAATGAAGCTTCATCTGTAGAAGCTGTAAGCAGCAGATAAGACAGAGAAAATGACATGAGTTTTTGAAGGTGTCCCCTTGCATACTTGACTGGTAAATATAGTCCCTTGCTAGTTTTGTCCCCTTTTTTTTTTTTTTT